>JAMAKT010000004.1:600000-980803 GCA_023628415.1 Hypoxylon sp. PDH2405 | reverse complement strand
TGCATTAAATTATATTAAGTTTTCGTAAAGTTATTAATTTTTAAAAAACTCGAATTTTGGTGTATTTTCGAATGGACGAGTTAATTGGGAGGACGAGTTAATTGTGAAATACGTTATTTAATAAAGCGGTTAATAATTAACATTAAATTTGTATATCCTTTAATATTTTCTTAAATAAAATAGAAATTAATTATTAATTAAGTATTTAACTTATTATTTAACTTTCTTTCCTATTTTTTAATTTACTTTTTAGCTTTAGTAATTTTATAAGTATTATATTTTATTATAATTAAGCCTTTAATTTTTACTCTTATAAAGTTATTAATTAAATGCTTTAAGGTTTATAAGCTAAAATAATTTATTTGAAAATGCTAACGTATTATATTACTTAATTTTGCTAATTTCTTAATATATAAATTAAATTTATTACATTAAGTAAAGAAAAATACTATTATTATTTTAAGTAAGATATATTTTAAGATAAATTAATTAAATTTTTTAATTAACTTATATATAATTAAGTTATTTAATCTTTGTAAATATGTTTTATTAAAGCGATTATTTCATTAGTATTTTTATCTTTTAAAGAAACGAAAGAATATTAAATTATAAGTAAAGTTTTTATAATATATAACGTTTTGTAATTATAATATTTTAAAAAATAAGTTCTTATTAATTAGGATATTAACGTTATTATATCTTAATATAAAAATATGTTAATTTCTTATAAAAATAAAATCTCCTTTTTTTATTTGTTTAAAGTTAAGAAATCTTAATAATTAATTAAAAATATAAATAATCATTCTTAAATTAAAGATAATAGAATTTTTTAAAAGATATTAATTAATTAAGAAAGCTTTTTAAGCTATACTTATTAAAAATAAAGCTTTTAATAATAAATATTATTTAACTTTTATATTTAATTAATTATTAACTCTTTTCCGTTAATTTTTATTTTTTTAATTTTATTAATTAAATTAGGGTTATTAACTAAATTATTATTTACTATATATTTAATTCTTAGATTTTTTTTAAATTATTTTAATTTTTTATTAAGGAAGATATAATAATATTTAATAAATTTATAGTTGCCGTAATAAATTAAATAATTAATAAAGCTATTATTATTAAAATTAACTTTTTTTTTAAATAAAACATTACCCTTTTTATTCTTAAATTTCTTATGTAATACTTTTATTATTATTAATTAATTAATATTATTATATTCTTTACTAATATATATTAATTTAAATAAGCTTTAAGCTATTTTAACTTTAAATTTATTATTTTATAACTTATTTTATTTTTTTAATAAGTTTACCATTTCTTTATATAATAAAGTATTATTAATAATTTAAGGCTTATTAATAAATTAAAAGTTATTTACTTAATTTAAGAAATTAAAGTTAATTATTTTAACTAAATCATTAAACTAATCTTTACTATTCTTAATAATTATTAAGTTTTTACTTTAATTTATAATTATAATTATTTCCTATTTTTAAATTTAAATATTCCAATCTTTAAGGTATTTAATAAATGGCTTAATAATATTTTTATATTAATCTTTAATTTTATTATAAATTTAATCCTTACTTAAATTAAGTTAATTATATAAGTTTTTATATTAAGCATTAAATCCTTATTTTAAATTATAAGATAATTATATAAAAACTTAAGCGATTTCTTAAAGGATTTATAACTTTATTTTTTTAATGAAATTTATTTAATTTTTATATTATTTTATTTATTCCTTATATAGGAAAAGGTTAAATAAATATGTAACTTTACCTTTAATAATTATCTTTATAACATTCCTTAGTTTTATTTTTACTTTAACTTTATTTCCTTATATAATAACGCTTAAGTTATTTACTAACTAACTTTATAATATTATTAAATCTTAACGCTTTAAATAAAAGTTAATTTAAGGCATATTTAATTCTTTTAATTATATATTAAGTTAATTATTATTAAAATTAACATTTTCTAAATTAATATAATTTTATAATTTTAAAATAATTAATTTAACCTTAAATTTAATTTTAAAGGATTTTTAATTTTTTAAATTATTTAATTTTACTAAATGTTAATTAATATTAAATATTATGTTTAAAATATTTAATAAATTAATATAATGTACTTATATAATTTACGATTTTAAATAACTTCGAATTATAAAGTTAATAAATTAATAAAATTAAAGGTTTATTAATAAAACTTTTAATTATTAAATATATTAAATAATTTAATAATTAATTTATTTAAGGTATTAATTTAAAGTATTTTTAATTAGTAAATTCTAATTAATCTTATAATAAAGATAATTAATTTAATTAATTTAATTAATTTTATTAATTTAATACTGTTGTTATTCGTGTTGTTTTTAATGTGGCTTCTTTACCTTTAACTTAAATAAATGTCTTATAATACGAATTAACCCTTATTCCGTTGATTAGGATTAGGTCTTATATTTGATAGGATTCCTCATTTATACTTAGATCTTCCCTTTTACACTCTTACATCAATAAATACAACACCACTTTTTCCATATATAGCTAATCAGCTTAACTCCTCTATTGAGTAAATTAATAGACCTTGTCTATCCAACAGGTTCTTATGTAAAATACCCAAAGTTAAAAGTTACATGCACGGCATGTGTTGTTCAATCTAACCAACACGACCTAAAGAAGTCTTTGTATATTCGCAATCCATTTATTAATCCTATTAAGGTAGTTCGTTTTGTGAAGGTCATTTCACTTGTATCCCTTACATGGGAAATTAGGTAGCCAATACAGAATCCTGATCATGGTCATGTTCCAACATCTAAATTTCTATCCCTCCAGTCTTAAGTCCATCTATACGTCCAGGTAGCCTGCGTAATTCCGCAGGGCATGTTTTATTCAACTTGAGTTTGTTTTAGATTCCTTATGCCTCTGCGCCCTTCCTATACATCATCTAGATTAGTATTGCTCCCAGACTGCCGATATGGATTCCCAAAACTCTCCCCCTTCGTCAACTTTGCAGGACACAGTGAATGATAAGGCGGAGCAGGAGTCTGACAGCAAAGATCCTACGAAAGTTGACATCAATGAGGACATTGATCCCGCGAATGAAGTACAAGGCACGAAGCTGGTCCTGATCCACCTGTCGATCTGTCTCTGCACCTTTCTCGTCGGTTTGGTTAGTACTGATGCTGACTAAGGAAACGTACATCTAAGAAATCCCAGGACTACAATGTCATAGCGACCGCTGTTCCTGTCATTACGACGGAGTTCAATTCGACCCGCGATATCGGCTGGTATAGTGCTGCCTTCATGGTGGCCCTATGTGCAAGTCAGCCCCTCGCCGGCAAGACATATACTCTATTCTCCAAGAAGCTGAGTTTTCTGTTGTACCTGTTCGTGTTCGAGCTTGGCAGTCTTGTGTGCGCCCTGGCTCCGTATTCGGGTGCGCTAATTGCCGGTCGTGTCGTCGCGGGACTCGGTGCCTCGGGGATCTTTGCCGGCGGTTTGACGATACTCACCACGATCATTCCGCTACACAAACGAGCTGTGTGGACTGGAAGCATGTCCTCGACCTTTGCCATTGCTAGTATTGTAGGGCCTATCATAGGTGGCGCCTTGACCCAAAATGTGACCTGGCGATGGTGCTTCTATATCAACGTATGTGTGGGATGATACAGGTGGTGGCCATGCTGGAAGCTGGTGGCTAACCCAGCTTATAGTTACCTATCGGCGGTGCTGCCGCCGTCGTCTTCTTCCTCCTCGTTCACATCAATCCTGCTGAAACCGAGAAAAGGCCGATCAAAGAGAAGCTGCAAAGTCTCGATGCACTGGGCCTCACGCTCTTCGCCGGCTCGATTACAATGCTTCTGATCGCTCTTCAGTGGGGTGGTGTCGAGTACGCATGGTCATCTTCGGTTATTATAGGCCAGTTCGTAGGCTTTGGGGTAGTCATGATCCTCTTTATCATCTGGACTCTATATCGAAAAGAAGACGCCTTGATCCCGCCACGGCTATTCACTGTCAACAGAAACCCAGCCCTGATCTGTATAGCCTCTTTCTTCATCAATGGACCTTTCCAGGTCATCGTTTACTGGCTTCCGATCTGGTTCCAAGGCGTCCTTGGTGCGTCGCCGACAAGGAGCGGAGTGAACTTTTTCCCAACTGTAATCTCAGACGTCCTCGCTGCGTTTATAGGCTCGGCGATAGTCTCAATGATAGGCTGGTGGAACCCTTTTCTGTTATTTGCCGAAGCCATGGTCTGCATTGGTGGTGGCCTTCTTACGACTATATATCCTGATATTTCAGGGTCTCATTGGGTTGGTTATCAGATATTCGGGGGTGTCGGCTACTCCCTTGCAACTAACCTGGTAGGTGACTTGAACACATTGCCAATACTTTCTATACTGACAACTGGACTTTCTTTAGTCACATATCGCCATGCAGTCCTCCCTTCCACAAGACCTAGTCCCACTTGGTGCGACAACGCTCCTGTCCATCATTTCGACTAGCTGCGCTATTTTTATGGCTATCGGCCAAACGGTATTTCTGAAGCGGCTTCAAGTGAACATCGGGGCTGTGGCACCGGAAAATGTGGTGGACCAAATCATCAACTCAGGCGTAACGGATGTTGCCTCGCTTGTGAGCGATGCGGAACTACCGGTAGTGATACAGAAATACAGCTTGTCCGTCACTCAGGTCTTCGTATGTTTTAGTTACCGTCCCTTTCGCTTGATTTGATATACATATTGACAAAAAATAGTATATACCCGCGGTTACGCCGGCGATTTCTTTCCTATTACTCCTGGGGTGCAAGTGGATCTCTACGAAGAGTAAACAGAGCCCCGTGGCGGCTACAGAAGTTGGTGAAAAGAGAGATGCGGAACAAGGGGTCATGACATGAGATAATATAGTTAAACCAATTAATACGCGAAATATATAAGGATACATATCCAAGCGTCCAGCAGAAAGGCCGTATTTTTACACACTGGATTTCTCGGATTATGTAAGGTGGAAATTCTTAGTACACTGAACTATTTGTGTGCACAGATCTTGCACCCCGCCAGAACCGTGGCGCTGGGTCAGAAAGGCGGGGCATATGTCGGTACCCCCGCAGAAGTGACGTCAGACTAAATGGCCCTTGTGCGAGTAATACTGTAAGCCATTTAGTTCTGACGCTATTCTGCCCCTATTCCTACTCTCCACTTATACTTAGTAATAGCCCCTTACCATCCGATATGAAGTGTGTATATCGGTGGGCATGGGCATCTCTTCATTTCTGGGGGCTATTCGCTACTCCCGTCTTTTCGCGAGCTCACTTTCGGGAGTGGTTTCCACAGTACAGGCAAAATTTCACGTCTATTATGAGCAACAACTGCTCCTCTGTCTACCAAGATTACGTCGCGGGAAATTCTCGTGGTGCTACAGGAAAATCGGCGACAAGCCGTCCCGTGGTGGCCTGCGTCCTGGCCGCGGTAGACGAAGCTGGCAAAGCTAATCTAGCTTCCGCAGGAGTTGTTCTCGGCCTACTACCTAGTATGCTTAGCATAACGAGCTCTATGACCAATGAAGTAGGCCTGATAGCCTTACGGCGACCCGTGCTTGCGCTCCTCTTGGCTGTTGGCACCCCATCTGCTAACGCACTGCGGACCTTTGAACAGCCAGAGCCAGCCCAGCTATTCTTAGAGCCGAGTCCCTTTCAGGTCTTATACCCGTCGCACTTGTCTCCGAGATCTCAGACTACCGTTTCTGCTATTCAGTATCTTGTTGGCCTTGGCGCCGTCACTAACCTGGCCGAGGTCAGCTACGAAGTTTGCATTCGGACAAATGTTTCTTGGGCAACAGAAACAACCTATCTTCCAGCCTTATGGGCCTTTCTTACCATAGTAATACATATACTCGGCACCACTGCTATGCATCTGAGGATCAAAGTTGTCAACTCACCTCTAAGCCATACGGCCAGAAGCGAGTGCATCAAAGTCTGCCCTCGTTGCCTCGAACAAGAGCTTATACCATCTATATCGCAACCTATAGAGAGAATAGAGACGCGACGAACCACATGGCGGTTTTTGATCGCATCTTGGGGTGCTTCGATTGCGACATTTTGGCAGATTATCTTTGGCACTTGCATATTCTCCGGGATTTTGTTTATTTCGACGCAAGACGCGTGGTTGGTTTTCGCAAGATATTGGGCCTCAACGCTCTGTTGTCGGTTGGTTGTTATGTTCGAGTTCAACGGAATGAAGGTGTCTCTAGCAATGAATGGTGATAACGATACTCGTGGGATTCGTATGGAGCCACAGCGTGAGCAACATGGGTAAGCATCGGTCCCCGTTTCTCCCTTCAACGAACAAGGTATGTCGTATATTTGGATAGGTAGCGTGTCCAACGACTTTCTTCGCGGTAATTCGTCCAAGAACTTTAGCTGGACGCAGGTTAGTACCTGTTAGCGAGACCTATTCAATATAGTTCTCGATAAGACGCATGGCAAGGCTTCAGGGAGGAGGCGAAGGTAGGAAGTGTGCTCAAGTGGCGGTCGTAAATATGTAAGAGTAATACTAAAGTCTACACGACGAATTAGCAAACTTAATCGTGCTGTATGTTTGATCGTACTTTGAGATGACACGTGTCAATCACGGCCTTCGAGTATTAGCCCACTACGTATCGAGACTCCGTATCGATCAGCGTAGGTTCAATAGTCGGCGAAAATTCCAGACCACGAAGGCCATGTCGTCGAAGATCATCTTTTTGTCGAATATCCAGTGTGCATTCGCAGGTTTAGCAGCTAGAATACCCTCGATAACATCAAGCACGCATTTGACCTGCTTCGCGTAGCACTCAGTCGCCAAAGGGAGCTTCTCTTGACGTAAGTTCAACCAGCCACAGTAGACGAATACTGGCCCTAGCTGCTCACAGCCACCAGTTGCACTAATTGCTTCCATCTAACGTCGGGTGTCATACGTCAAGCATTTGTCGTTATATTCTATTCGATCAAGTATTGGTAGATGGCGAGCGTTGGGTTCGTGTTCGGATCCTCAATCGCGGCTACGGCTACGCGGCTGTTGGGTTTGACCTCGGTAATGGATGGGTTCTTGGCATCGTTGAAGCAGAACGACGTGAGGCGGTAGTTCGAATGGAGCTCCTCGAATAGGAAGACGACCTACACAGGGTATTAGCAAGGTTTCATAGGTACTTAGCAGGCTCCATCCCAAAATAGCTGTCTTTCCATCAACTTCAGTGCTTACCTTGTAGTCTGTTTTCAAAAAAACGAAAACAAGTCCGTTTTTCTATCCGGCAAACGAGTAACCAGCAAAGACGTAAACCGAACTTCACTTAGTTGTGTAGAGATGGAGCGCTGGAAAAGGCTATGTACAACTCGTAGAAATGTAATAGTGGGCTTTTTGTACAAGATTTCACCAAGTCGTTCAACTTCCCTTTCTTATCTCCCGGCATAATAGTGAAACCTCCATCTGCCTCTAACCTACATCGATCTAGACCTTGGAGTACATATGTCATCCCGAGGCTAAATGTATGCCCACCAATGGCGCAAATAGTATCAAAACATTTCTTGAGTATAGTCGTAGTGATGAATATCTTTTTATAAGACCAACTGTAGGCTTTTTTTGCCTCCGCCGGCAGCAGGCTTATCATATTGGAAACTCGGCTCCATCCTGTTTTCCTGTTCCAGAAATGGCACCCTATCTGTTTACTCAGGAGTTAGTACGCGGAAGTAGCCTCCTAGGAGATATTTCCTAGACTAAAACGTACACTCAATCAATCAAATTGCGGGATATACGAATGCAGAATCCGAATAAATCTGACCTTGGCCACGAATGAAAATTAGACCCTTTGCAATTCATTAATAGATCATTCAACAGAGAACTTGTTACACCCATATAAGTCGAGATGGACCAGCAAAAGTTGGAAAAGATGATATACGGAGTGGGGAAATTGGGGATATTTTGGAGGGTAATAGCGTACCTGACCTTCGTCAAGCCTATGGTAGAATTAGGAAAATCTACCCTACGAAGATTTACTAGCTTCTCCATGGAGGTGTTGCCGGTGATGCCCCTCCGGAGGAGTTGTTAATATCTCGAACATTTACTCAATCACATATCCGTCGACCGAAAATAGGTATGTAAAAACACCGTGTATTCTCATTTATTGGCTAGGAACACTGGTCACCGACGTGTTGTGTCACCAACCTACCACCAACCTGTTACCGACGCATTTGCCATTAGAAATCCTCCAGAATGCGACCCAGCAGATCATCCATTCCAACCTCTCCGTCCACTCGTTCGCGATTCGTGATGGTCGTAAGCACGAATGTAGGCCAAACATCGGGCGAATGCTCAGAAATGAATCTGAACCATGAAACACCACTTGGATGCATCAACTGGTCTCGCTCGAAGGCATCGAAGTCTGCCTCGCTGATGTTATTGTTCAATCTAGCCATGGTCGACACTAGGGCGAACTTCACATCACCACCGAAATCCTTCCATTCATGCAGATCGTCATCATCGAATGCTAGCTCTCTGTGCAATCTCCAGGAGGCCTCATCTTCCTCAGTGAACAGACGGTAGATACCATCGATGCTCTCCATTGTCTTGTCATACCAACATAGGTCCGGGACGACGATGGTGCTTGAGTGGAAGAGCTTCGATGTCATGATGCTCCGCAGATCAGTCTTGAGGAACGAGAATCTGTTCTCCAAGTTGACATAGATGTTCTGGAGTTGATCGAAGTCTCCGTCTGAGAGGAGATTCTCGAAAGTCTCGCATGCAGTGATGTAATCCTCGAACATGCGACGGGGGAGCACAACGTTCTGAACAACGGACGCTAGCTCTCCCACTAGAAATAAATATTGTTAGTAACTGCTATCTCATATGCCTGTAAATACTTATTGAGGGTAATTCAAGATACTCAAGCGTAACAGTGACTGGAATCGGGGCCTGAAGAACTGTAAACTTACAACCAAGGTTGAATCCGCCCCAAAGGAGAAAGTCGGCGTCCTCGTTGAACCAAGTAATGCTTCCATCTTCGAGCGCGTAGAAGTCTCCTGCGCCTTCCTCGAGGAGGACGTCTCTAGACTCCTGGCATGCCCAATACATCGCCGGTGGGTACTGGAGGATTCGAGCGGAGCCGGACAGCAAGACATATCCTGCGTTTTTGTTGAGCTCAACCGCCGCGAACTATTATGTAGCACTTTGTTAGGACCATTCCAAATTAGGATAGACAGAATGAAGGGGTACAAAAAACTATCACGAGTTTAGGGTAGAAGAGAAACACATACCCCCCAGATCATTCTACGGATCTCCTCAGGGCATTGGCGGAACTTGGGGAATGTTGACGGCCCAGCCGCAAGCTGAAGTTGGCGATTGGTCTCCATTGGAACGTGGCTGATAGGAGTTGGAAACGCGTGAGGGATGAGCGTACGAAGAACGTGGGCGCTGGCCTGCGATGTTGTTTGGTGGGAAGAATTCTCGGAGAGAAATGAAGAACGAATGGAGGGAAGTTTTTTATTTATAATCTGAGAAACAGTGAAGGATGGGAGTTCGTTACCGCCTACGCACCATGGACACTGGGCGCAGGAGGTGGAGATAGAAATGAATCACTTTTTCAATCCTTCTTCCCAGATGATTGGGCTTGTAGGAAGTTGGACCAGGTGGGAGGTAAGAGCTTAAGGCCGTGTGTACAGACAATTAATGTTTATTTGTATGGATACCCTGATGTGTAGCAACCTGGTTGAATACTCTTCGAGCAGGAACACCATTAATACCGGTCTTGCCCTCTTGCCCGGGCCACATCGTGACCCTCTTGCAGTTGCAGCTAAACAGATCGAGGTATAGTACTAACCGGTTTACATCAACAAAAGGCAAGAGACGACATGACCTGCTATTCCAATAAGCAGTCTTACTTTAATGATTGGACAAACAGAATATAAAGAATACTGTTCCAGCCTTCCCCGTGAGTCAGGGAGGCAATTATATTCTTACCAGATCGAAGAGTTGTTTTTTTAGGGGTCGAATGATATTTTAGCAAAAGTTCACCAAGGTTCACATCTATTTGCAATTTAAGGAAGGTATCATGCCCTCGTCTAGTAGCTCAATGTGCATATACCTAACAATGAAGCAAAGCAAATACTTCACTAGTATATATACTTTGCCGTCTAACATCCCAAGTTTGTTAAGATAATAGTGCTAAATAAACATTCAGGCTAGATCTAACACGGACAGATACTATATACCTTATAATTCTCTGTTGAATTCACATTGGAAATGTGTGAACTTGGTGTGTGTAGGTATCTACCTGCTACCCGGTCTATTGTTCAATGTAGACGTAACTGAGTTCCTGTAATAACGCCTCCGGAGGGGCTCCGCATATTGAATGATCAAAAGTACCTACCTACCTACCCCGTATATGATGTGAGTTATAAAGGGTGTACCGATTCATTGGAGCTAGCTTGACATGCAATTGCCTTAGCTGTAGCAGTCGGCCTCGATTGCATGGTTGTTTCCATCTCCATATTCAGATCCGGTCCGATATGTAGAGGAGAGATACTATATACTTTTCTCCTTACCTATATGTACTAGCTACCTAATGTACCTAAGCTTATGTGATATGACGTACATCCTATCAAGGAAATGTAGATCGTGGGATTAGGAACCATGATGGAGATAATTTCTTAGTGTACATGTCGCTTAATAAGACCAATGGAAGGTTATGTCCAATCCTGATGAGCATCTTCGTTGGATTGAACTCTGGGGGCTATTTGGGTCTTACCTTGTAAATGTGTTTGTGTGGGATATCCGAGTCCCGGAGGGCTAGGGAGTCCTACCAGTCTTGGCTATTCCAAGGCGGTTCCAATCAACACGACGCCCACCTGCTAAATCAGGTAAATTCAACATCAGGGTGAGCTGCACTGCAGTTCAGGCTCAGCCCCTAAAAGCTCGTTCTTTTAGATGCTTCAGGGGGGTAGAGAATACCAATGCAGGTACCGACCGATTGCCGCTTCTTGCGGCGCAGCTAGGCCTCTTCTTTCCGTTGTATTCCACTGCTCAGTAGAGCTTTTGGAAATTTCTTGAATACGTTCAAATATCTCTAGTATAATGCATGCATTGCGTAGTGTGTGTGTTCCTGTATTGCTTCAACAATACAGAACCACGGTGACGATGGGCTTTTCGACGATCACAAGTATTATTTTCCGCTTGGCACACTAACGCGCCCCCAGCAGCCAGGTCTCGACGTTGCGCCAGAGCGAGACGAGCGTAGCAGTACACCCGGATTACGAGCAGAAGTATGCTAACGTTGCGCTAGGAGGATTGTACCCATGGCACAGCACACGCTGACGAGCTCACATCGCAAGGCCTACAGACCGTCTCTACTATAGAATCACAGCCGTTATCACGATCGCAACCGCAATTTCCAAGCGCAGCCGCACTCGCAAAACCAATGGCCTGAATCGAGCGCCCATCAACATCTCCCCTCGTCTCAAGTTTCTGGTTATTCTAACGACCATCCAACATACGGTTCTCAGTTAGCCGCAACGAATACCGAAAACCAATACCTCAATCCCTTTGCGGCAACTAGCCCGAATTCGTCATGGGTGAAGGATGAACATCGGACTCAAGTGGGAAAGACGGGTCAAGCGCTGGGTGTTATGGGCTGCTGGCGGCGCACTCTTATTTCTAATTAGTGCTGGCGCTGCCTTAGGTGGCGTTGTAGGGTCTCGAACAGGAAGATACGGCTACGACAGCGGCAGTGATTCGCCAATCGTTTCGAGTACAACATCTAATGGAACTTTCCGGGATACGCCAAGCTCAACTCCAATCCATCAGGACGAATTCCAGATTAGCTGTGACTGGTTATAGGACTAAAGCAGACTACGGCATTCGTCCTTTCTATCAAGACAGAGACAACCAACTCCGATTCGTAAATAAGGAGAGCGCCGGCGCTAACTGGACCGAATCGGCCGTCATTTTGGACAGCCTACCAGACCAGCCGAAAATAAATGGATCAATTGCGGCCGGCTCATATTTGTTCGACGACTCAGCTGTAAGCTCTCTATTTTGAACATTTCCGCATCGCCCACTACTAACCGAGTTCCTAGCCAAAACTCGAATTCTTCTACGAGGATAAAGACGGTATTGTTCGAGGCCAAAACTTCAGTTTCAAGTTTGAGAATGGAACAATCCCCTCGAAGGCTGAAGGTGGAAGTATTAATAATTATCCCCTCCAGATCGCCGAGAACACCGAGATTTCATCGTTCTTCCCATATTTAGCAACACGAGATGCCGACAATTCAGTACGATGGACTGTAATGCATGGGCAAAACACCAGCAATCTTTCAGCCCCATGGTGGGTGAACGACACTGAATGCGATGTTAAAGCTTCTAAAGGGGGCAACGTTGTAGTTCTACCCATCGCCCAAGATGTCCAGAATGCAGGAGGCATCGTATACCGTTCGGCCGAGGGCATACTATCAGTTAAGATACACGATGAATCAGACTCAAGAAATGAACAAGTAGTTTGGAGGAAAGGAGCTCTGTCGAGGGAAATCCCGTTCAACACCTCCATTGGCGCATTTTCGGTCGGGCTCCCTACGACAACAACAATCAAGTCAACACATATATACTTTACCAGGATAACGATGGCACAATACAGGTTGTGTGGCAGGACGATGATACATGGAAAGGACCTGGAACATATGATGCCTTGAAAGGGGCTGACCTGGGAACTGATATCGCCTGCTTGATTCCCGAAGCATATGAGGCTACGAATATAGAGATATCTAGAGAACAGGATATGAACAGGTGCTTCTTCATGAGCGGTGGGATAGTAAAAGAGGTGTGGTTTGATGGTTCCGAATGGAGCGTCGCAAACCAATTGACTCTTTGACGATAGCTCTTTATTTTGGTCAGATAGGTAATCAAGATAAAGGGGCATTGGGAGTTGGTCAGGAAGATGATGACTCTACTAGGGGGCCTTGCGTTAGGTCTACGTGGCTGCGTGGGTAATGGCCATTATGATCATAAATCCTATCATTGATATCCAGGGAACTGTTATACATATATAGGTACAATTCGCAAGGAGGAAGAAAGGGGTAAAGGAATTCTCGTCGGGTATCACATGATGTCCCCTGAAGTGGGGGTACGCCCATTGCTACATACATGTATGTAACAATGTGATGAAAATACTTGGGATTTATGAAAGTTTATCCAAATATGGATGATATTTAAACGTGGTGACTCAGACCACAAACGTCACAGAACTTATATTGTATCAGATAAGAAATCAAGCAATGGTAATAGTCGACCTAAGCTTCGAGATATACTATGTGGATATGTGTAGATTGAAATTCATATCAGCTATACGAGGTACCTCTACATCTAGACATATGGCATACTGGATGAGGTAATCGATAACGAACACCTAATTGATAGATTGGATCTAGCTGCAGTAGCCGTCTCCACCAATCGCCCCACGGCGGCTAACCCCCGCCAAGCATCCCAGGCATGCGAGAGTAACCCGGGCTAGCCGATAAGATAAGGGAAGCATATGGAAGTTCGCTTGGAAGTTGCTTGGCGATTGTGTAAACTCCATTCTAGCAACCATCGCATCATGCGTCGTATCTCGCGTGCCTCCCCATTCGGCCTTGTCACGGGGATCCCTCATCAACACCACGCTTTTTCTCTACTTTCGTAAACCCTATTTACTATATATTGTGAGGCTCGAGCGCCTTCTCGACTTGTAAGTTTGGAGAACCAAGGTCCGTGTGCATAGGAAGGCCAAGACCTCAACCCCTCAACCTACCGTTCAACATGGCATCGTTACCCATCGTAACTCGACTGTTGCTAACGCCCTCCCTCACAGTTTTTGAACAATTCTTACTCGCCCTCGAAACTTTTGTACCTATAGCATAGCCCGATTAATAAAAACATATTTCGGAGAGCCTCCAGCATCCTCCGTGCTTCATGACCTCCCACTCGGCATCCCTTGGAGCGACCTGAGCGAGTCTAGAAACGCAGGATGTCCGTCAGTAATAATGGGGCTACCGTACCTCAACTGTCTGAGGATGGTGTTCATGATATAAGCGACACCGAGTCGGGAAGTTCGGTTGCTGGAAGCGGTGCCCCAGATACCCCCAACTGTCCGTACCAGAACTCTGAATTCTTCGGTCAAGAATGCTCCCGCTATCACGACTGTCCAACGCACTTGATCGAGAGAAGCCCTGCAGAAGAGAGTAATACCAGTGCCGGGGTGGTTGGGGCAAGCAGTCGACCTATAGAGCCTGGGCTCACGTTGCCACAAGTTAACGGCACCATGGAGGATCGAGTAAATACGGAAGGCGAAAGCGCTGAAGTAAACCAGGCGGGCGCATCAATACCGGAGCAAAATCAGGCTACAGCTATACCCCCGTTGGCAGTTATTGTCAATGGTTCTTCTTTGGAACAAACAAATTCGGGGTCCCAGCGGGCGTCGCAAAGAGAACAGGCTTCTACTGCGCAAGAAGAGGGTATTACTTTCACGGAAGCTCTGCATGGAACAACTGAATCTCTCAACGCACTATCCATTGGGAATGAGGCATCGTCTAGCTCTACATCCGAATCGAGACCTCCACCCCCCGGAAATACAACTCGAAATGGAGCAGGGCCATCGGTTCCTCCAGAAACCCAACAGCCGCCCTCGAGATTGAACCCGATAGCACCGACGTTCTCTCCACGGCCCGAAAGGAGGTCTCCGCAAGATATTACCCTTCCAAGATGGCAACCGGACAGTGAGGTAACATACTGTCCGATATGTCATACGCAATTCAGTTTTTTTGTCAGGAAGCATCATTGTCGGTAAGCTTACTTATCACATTTTGCCTGATAGTGACCATTCGCGGAAGCTGATAACCGAGATAGGAAATGTGGTAGAGTTGTGTGTAACTCATGCTCCCCGCATAAGATCACTATACCCCACCAATATATTGTGCGGCCACCTGGCGAACGGTCATTTCACCGGTATTCGTTTCTTGGGGATGAAGGTGGCATAGCAGACTTCAGTGCTCTCGGAGGGGGCGAGCAGGTCCGGCTCTGCAACCCATGTGTCCCGGACCCGAATACTACTCCACCACAAACTCAGCATTCGACGAGCCAGTTCTCCCCGAGGCCGCCGCATCAGCGATCTCAAAGCGGTTCGAGCGGTAATTACAATGCTGATAACAATATGAATCGCTATTCACCGTACTTGATGTCACCAAATATGCCTCCTGACGCTTATTCTAGGAGTCGAAGTGTCACTATGGTTCGTCTTATTTTTCACTTCTATATCTTATGATGGATGTACTAATACCATAGTAGCATTCTGGACAGGGTCCCTCGAGACCTACAAACGGCGGTTATTTGCCGCCCCAGAGCCGAATTATGGCCGGGACTCCTCCAGCCTACTATCCCCATCCGTATTCGACACGTCGTCACCCTTCTCTCCTTGGCCATCACTTCCCTGGAGCTTCTCTTGTAGATCTTGCTGGCCCGTCATCTTCGTCCTCGGCGGCTGCAATGAATCGCCCTTTACCACCCCCACCACAGATTCCAGAGGAGGACGAATGCCCGATATGTCACCGCGAGCTGCCCTCGAGGGAGTTACCCAACTTCGAGGCTCGTCGAGAATCGCACATCGAATCATGTATCATAGCTCACAGCACGTACACCCCGAGTCGAGACGCATCTGGTAGGCCAGGCAACCATGGGACGCCGCCACCCAGGGCTATTCGCAGAACTGGGATGTTCCCGTATTTAGCAACGGAAAAAGATTGCGTTGATTCTGCGGAATGCACTATCTGTCTCGAGGAGTTCGAGGTCGGCGTTCCAATGGCCCGCTTGGAGTGCCTGTGCCGCTTTCATCGCTCCTGCATCACCGCCTGGTTTGTTGACCACCCCGGACGATGTCCAGTTCACCAACATGATAGTTTCGGATACTGATTAGGACCGGGGACCAAACTCTTTTTTGCATGCCTCTATCGCTCACTGCTCAGAACAAGAGCCCGCACTGTCTCATCTCGTTGTACCTATACCAATTTCTTCCTTTGGGGATGTGAATAAGGGGATGGTTGGCGGGTCTGGCATCGTAGCATTGCTCTACGCTCCTTTACAGTCTGCATTTTCCTTAAATCAGCGGCGGGCCTTTATCTCTATCATTAGATGCATGTGACCCTATCGTCACTACATATTACAGGAGTCTGGCGTTCGGCTCTGCTCTTATAGCGCTTGGATAGACAGATATATATACCTATTGCTTTACAAGTTATCATATATTGGGATCTTCATCTTCAGAGTTCTACCCGCTCAGATGATTAGGTAAGGTGGATGAGAGTAGATACACTATTAGGTGATCTTTCCACATGGAATATTGTACCCCCGATGCTGGTTGGGTTGCTCCCCGATATCATACCACTATGATTTAACCACGTTTCTTGCCCACCGTGTTTTAGTCTAGCTCGACAATAGTAGTATGCATAAGAAGCTTGTGGTATCGTGTGGGCCGCGCTTACAGGGGTTATTTTAGTCTCATCCAGCTTTACTCCGTTCATCGACTTCACCGACACGCACGTACATATCTGCTCCGGTATTATACTGTACTCCGTCTCCACCTTGGCCTTCTTTAGTGCGGTTTTGGCTCCCGAGATCAAGATTCCCCAAGAGCCCCCCCAGCGACTGTCAAACCTGCCACCCTTGCCTCCACCTCATACACCAAACGGCGTGACCTGTCATATGTATATGTGGTGTGACTTAAGTCTTCTTTAGGGTCTAGCATAACGTACCAGGAGGCGCTAAATGGCCACCAGTAACGCAACCACGGACTTTGACAGTTCGACCCCTATCTTGCCTCATCTAGGTACGTACGGGTACCTCAAAGCTTAGGGCTATGGGGGGTTGCTACCCTAGCAGTTAACTTGACGAAAAAAATTGACATTGGAAGCTAACAGAAACTTATACTGTGTGGCGAGGACCCCTCCGGTTCTTGCCTTGATTCCCTGAGACAAGCGCATGGCCATTGCGGCCGGGCTATGCCAGGTTTGAAGCGCCGTTATGCTTTCGTCCGGCCCCGGGCTACCGTAACTTCATGCGGAAGCTCTCGCGAATTTGGAATCTGTTCCTAGGCTTGGCGCACTCTTGTTGCTGAGCCCCTTCGCGTGTAATTCCTGGTTTGAGGTAATACGGAAAATGCCATGAGTCAGCTAGCGAGCTTGAGAGCTCATGCCCGCTTGTGATCTTGTTGGTGGTACAAGGTCGAACTAGCAGTTCCTGTCGATGGCGGGTAAACCCGTTCATGCTGACTCGGCGTCACTGCTATTGTTGGCAGGAAATCTCACGTGTATTTGGATCTTCCTAAGGACCGCAAAACCCCAATCCAGATACTAGGATTATCTAGTCCTTTGACTATAGTCATCTGACCCATCGAACAACATAATTCTTTGATGCCGGCCTCGACTCGATAGTTACGGTATGTTGGAGGACTTGGTGGAGAGCTGTCATATGCAAAGCGAGCGAGAAAGCGCCTGCTCCGCACATGGCGTATTGATGCCCCGTACCATTTTTGGGACTTGTTATTGAACGGTTGTTTCAATTTTGAATAACTGCTTGATTCTAGACTTGCAGGTCGCGCGCGATATTCTCCTGGCGAGCGGAGAGTTCTCCGCGCCGAACGCAGCAGTTGGCATGTGAAACGCGACGTTTTTGGCGGTGTTGGATGGGTACCCAATGCCCTCAATATTCCCTTTACCCGCGCCAACAGCGCGATAAATTGGCCGTTTTGCTCATTCTACACCTTCTTGACGGCATCTACTAGATAAGTTATAACAACATTGAAGGCGCCTTGAGCTACCGTAGGAAAC
Source organism: Hypoxylon sp. PDH2405 (assembly GCA_023628415.1). Lineage (NCBI taxonomy): Eukaryota > Fungi > Ascomycota > Sordariomycetes > Xylariales > Hypoxylaceae > Hypoxylon > Hypoxylon sp. PDH2405. Next base: position 962,920 of record JAMAKT010000004.1, on the reverse strand, counting down.
GGGAGGGTCGAGAGGTAGCCTAACGCAGTTTTAAAACAGTTCAATATCCGTCCGTCGTTGCACCCCGACATTTTTGCTGGATACTAGGTATCCGCACCGGGGCGCTTTGTCGCATTGGGGAACAGGTAGCTTGCAGCTTATTCATCGTACAGCAACGGACGGGCCATGGCCATTTATTATAAGAGGTATTAAAGCATTCTGCCGTGGAAATATACGCCTTATCTTCCCCCCTGAGCTTGCGGAGCAGCGTAGTGTTTCTAATAACTGAGCTGTCGCTTACCTCTGTGTGTCTCTTTGATGATACCCTAAGGGGAATACTTCCCGAAATTCCATGCATGAGGCTCATGTGCTTTCTTCACCGGTATGGATATAGAAATTACCCCAACGCGTTCATGTAGGTATCTATAGTGAAAGGTAGTAAGATATGTATGTCTTGCTTGTGCATCGTATGTCTTTCCTCTTGACTCGGCGCCGAAACCTCGGGCTATCAGGTCCAACCGCAACTAACCGAAGGCTTCAGCTCTTTACTGATTAAGGCGTATCCAAAAGAGGCGGCCAACGAATCCCACTTAGGCAGGTATCCGCCTAATCACCAAATCAGATAAGGCGATGAAGAATAGAAGTTTAAAGCATGAATAGCTTATTAATTAGTTAATGATCGCGAATAGCGACTAACAAGGAATAAATCATTGTTCACGTGTCGCATCAGCCTATAACTGGGCAGACTATCACATACTAGGTATCGTCTAGTCGCTACCCAAAGTAGCGGCCTTCGGTACTTCTTAATTACGAGACGGTATTGGACATAGGAATAAGAGTCGAGAAATGAACAAAGCCAAAGCGGTGTAAGAATGCTATTCTTTTCTCCTTCCGTCCACCAGCCCATCCTCACGTGCCGCCGCCACGACATCCGCAGGAAAATAACTCGCCAGGGTCAGTGAACGATAAACCCACTTCACCGAGAGAAGACCGGTAAGGCTTCGAAGGTTTTTTTTGCGCTGAAAATACGAAGACCCGCCAGCTAATAGCGGACGAGTTTATGGACTACAGTAGGAGAAATAGGGGCATTATACAGAGAATAGTCGGCATTGTCACTCACCGAAAACTGCTTCTCTATAATTAATGCTTCCCCAAGAAATAGAAGATGAGTCAGAAATGTGTATCTGTAGGTAGTGTACCTATGTATAACCCCATGTCTTCAATGTTGTTCCCCTCGCGTGGTGGATCCTGTCAAAAAATCGAGGACCCTGTTCGCCACTCGTGACAATATCTTAGGGAGCGAGGCGCGATGACTAACAGCCTCATTTTACTAAACACCCTACGTGTGTAGAATACATAGAACACATAGATTGCCAAGTTCAAGGAATACTATGTAACCAACAGGAATGTAGAAATATCCTGTTGGATAAAAGTGAAGCACGGAAATACTACTGTCTAATACTCGACGAGGTTACCAACACGCGTCAGCCTAAACCGTGGGGGTTGACATATTTGATAGGTCCCCTGGACGAGAAATGTAGAAAACTAGGGGAATAAGAAGGGTTCTGAAGGGCATCTTCGTTGGTAGACCTCAAGGTGTGGTTACACAGAAAGAGATTTCCTCACGGTACAATTCGAACTCCGGCTCCATGGGATTTTCAATGCGCATGATTAAACTGATCGTCCTAGACTTTTCCTCTTTGCCCACACTACGACCATCTTCCTCCTTAGGACCTCTACAGTCAGACCAGTTCACCATTTTAACTCGTCCAAAGCGGAACGGCTACGGCTCACGCCGAATGATCGGCTTAGGCATCGTCATGAAGTTCTGACCCCCTACCGGCGGAAATGCCCCGGGAGAAGAGGTTTGGTTGGAAGGACAAGTTAGGTCCCCGTCTAAACCCCTATTTTGACCGGCCGGGAATTCCAACATCACATCGCCTAATAAATCCTCTTACACTGCATGTGGAATTTCCTGTACGGTAAGCTGAAGCTTCCACCTATTTTCCCTCTGTCCCCCTGAATCATGGGGAATCACAACATCTGCAGTGCTGATGTATCCGACGAACCGGTATGTCGTAAAAATTGCTCTCCGGTTGCACACGTGGCAGTGTCGATACGCATTTTCCCTCTCCTTTTAGAAATGTAGTGTAGCTCAGCTATCACGACCTGATCGTTTCCCAAAGCAATAGTATTGTCTCATCTTGTCGTCCGCGACACGAGAGTGGTAAGAAGCGAAGGGTGCGTAGACGAGTCGTCCCTATCGTGGGAAGATAACTTGACCGTCTTACTCGACGTTGCAGTTGAAATGGACTTGTGGCCGTCTTCGGCGGTTAAGACACGGGCACAACTGATAACGAGATTGCGAAGCGCCCTGGCCTGCAACTAAGTCACTGTCAGCCTCCCAGCATCGCGGACGGGCATTGGACGCAGATTCGGAAGCGACTGAGACGGGAGGCCCCACCAGCTGCAAGGTCACAAGATACTATTCGTCACCAAAAACTCAACCCAGAATAGCAATCGAATGAACGGGTAGGCTCTATTCGCGAATCATTGTCCATTGTTATGCCCCCAATGACGAGCAACGCCTACGTACATGTGTAATGTTGTCAACGGAGTTCAATCGCCCTCCTTATTGACTGGTCGAAATCAAAATAATCGTCATTTGCAAACGCCGTGTGATGCCAAATTCCATTTCAACCCACCCCCGTGAGCCAATGGTAGTCCTGATGCTGATGTTGTAAGTCATAAAACGGCAGTGGTATAAAACTCTTTTTCAACACCGGATTCCCTGTCTTGGTATAATATCACAGTACAACTTATCGCCTTCGTTGTGTAGCACTGTTGATGATAACACACTCAGAATCGAAGTCCCTAGATGAGTCGGCTCAGGCATTCGGCTGAGGCGTGGTAGTAAAAAAAATAAAAAAGCGACCAATGGCTGCCGGGTGAACTTCGTTGGTGATGAGGTGTCGTATAATTCGTTCAGTTCCTTTATCGGTGCCATCGGCGATGTAAAACCGCTAAATCGATATGGGTATCATAGGCGCCATCGTCGCGACGCAGCGGCCTTCGTAATCTAGCTTAACTCCTCCCCATTGCAGTAATTGTAGTGATATATATATCACTTTCTGCCCCTATTGCCGGAGGTGATCTTGCTAGTACTCATAAGATCACCAATATACTTTTGCAAAAACTTATTATGGCTGTCCAGTTTGTCGTGTTCTTCCCTAACAGCTTCTATCCGATTGAAGATCATTAACAGGGAATCTTGCAATGCTCGTGCATGCCTAGAACCGTTAGTTCAAGCTCCACACTATATGAGATAGAATAGGGATTGCCTTACCTATGCAATTCTTCCCTTGCTTCGCGTCCCATAACTTCTATATCTTCGCTTGTCCTTCGCGGACTCATTGCCCTAACGTCATCTGGTTCGAGTTCCGGCTCAACTGGCCCAACTTGGGAGGAATCTCTAGGGACTATTAGAGTGCCGCTGCTCTTTCGATTGGGCAAGCGAGGTCGGATTGGGACGGGGTTATGTATCTCCTGAGTTTCTGCGGAAGACGAGGAAGAGGAATCCGATCGCTCGGGAGGGTTAGGTTTGGTAGAGGTAGGTTCACTGCTCATTGTGAACGGGGTATTGTATAAAATCGTATTATCTTGGTCCAGACCGAGGAATTGTTATGCCGAAATGAAGTATTGAGTTGGAGAAAAGCGAAAGACGTTAAGCCGTATTATAATGGACTAAGGCTGGCAAGATGCCGTCAACGTGTATGCCCGTATCCTCCCGTCGCCGAAGCCTCAAAGGAGTTGCCACCATTCAAAGCACAGACGGTGCGCCGGCGTCGAGAAGCTTGGGAGAGTAGGTAACGTGTGCGTTGTTGTGTGCAACAGGCCTGAAGCGCAAGTAACGAGAGAAGAGGCGCAAGAGGCTGGCTTGGCTAGTTTTTGCAAGAAGGATACATCGGCTCTTTTTCAAAGGATAATTGCTTCGTGGGAGGGTAGTGGGTTGTATGAGTCCGTCAGACTACTGCAGCAGAAAGAAGATGGGGTGGACTTTGGGTAATAAGGGAGGAGGAGTTGGAAGAAGTCGAACGGGTCTAGGTCTAGTCTTTGCGAATCGGGGATGAGCGGGGGGAACCAATTCGACATAGGTTGAAGTGATCGTCAGTCGAAACCTCAGGACTCTTGACGGGGGGTGCGGCAGGTTGTTTTGGGGGGTGACTTGGGTGAGCGTGGTTGGGTTTTGCGCTGGACGAGTATGGGAGAGTTTGTGTGGTCAGCGAGCTCGTGGGTCGTTGTCGATCGGTACAAAAATGTTCAAAGGACGGCAAGACGACGTTTTTTGTTTGGCCTCTGATGTGACAGAGATTACGGCACGGCGCAGGGGACATGGGCGAACTGGGCGAGTGACATAGACACAGTAAATTTTATACGGTATAATTCTAGGTACATATACGTATTGTACGTACCCACTCCCACCTCGTTTGACCCAGCTACGTACACCCAGGTACCTCCTTTTTAGCAAGGGTACACCATGCTAGGTACACCATCGGACACTTCAAATGTTGGAACCCAGGACCATCCTACGTAAGGTACAACGCACCTAGCACGATCAACGATGAACGAGGGAAGGGGGGCCTTCCTCATTGAGGTCATTTGGGTTCGATGCTGGCAGTTGCAGTTGCCTGTCTCTGTGTATCCTATCCTATCCTGTCCTATCCTATCCCATCTCATGCTTATCCATTCAATGTTTCTTATCCATGTATCCCATGAAGAAGGTTTATGCCTTACGCGCAGAAACAGAAACACCACTAAACTTGACTGCCTTATTGATCGCTGAATTAGCCCTCCACTGAGGTATCCTCCGCGACCCATCGCGCTCCGATGGTCAATTTCACTATACCTTATACAACTCATCCTATACCTCCGTACTCTCCGTACTATACAACATTCGTTATTATTACTTCCTTGCTAGGCAATTCTAAACTACAGCCACGTCTACTACGTACAAGCCTGTATCAGCTCATAAAGATCGCCCTGAATTCAGCCAAATCGCAAACCTGATTATTTTCCATATGTGGTTCCTCACGGCTCCAAAGACTTGAGACACGATGGCAACAGTGAGGAGGAAAAGCTGTCTCAGAAAAGACTATCAGTTCCGTCCCATTCTTTCTTACTAATGGTATCTGCTCCTGCTATCCGAGAAAAAAAAAGACTACCAACGACCAAAAGATTCTTGTGCGAAACTACCACTGAAGGGCATCCACATAGAGTATCCTAGTCGCGCTGATCGTCGTCGACCTGTGTGACTCCAACAGATCACTCATGATTGGAAGGTTTGATAAGAAGTGGTCCTTTGTATGGGGAATGGACAGGCGTGGTAACGAGGAATGGGATTTCTGATGGATTCCTCTCGGGCTTGGCCAAATACAATCTGACCAATGACCGTGCTCGCGCTCATGGACCATCGAGAGAGCTTGATGGGGTGCGGCAGGCTTGAGCCGTTTCTAAGGGGCTCTGTGATGAGCGACTGATCTTAGAAGCCTGCTTCAAGACGACGTTTTCAGTAAGTGATAAGCGAAAGGCTCCGTTCAACGACCCATTATGATGCCTAGAACCTTCGCACAATCTGGCGGTCGGGACAACACCCTAAGAAACTCTTGTTTGACAAGGTTCACTGCGGAATATGGCATATCCAATAATGGAGACAGCACACTTAAATTTATTACACGATGTTAGAAGGCGACTATGTTGAAGATATCTCTGGTGGTTTCAAAATAGAGACTTTCTAACGAAGCGAGGAACCCGAATCGGAGGGCCAGCACGGTTCATTACTGGTCTAATTAATTTCTTAGCGCAGATTAAAGTTTGTTCTTCCGCTCTGCAGGGCACCAATTTCAGAGGATGTGAGAAGGACCCCTAAAATCCGTCTTCGGGGTTTTGCAGGAATGCGCGTTCGGCAAAATGCGAATTGCCATCCGTCAAACCCATGGGCCATAAGATGGCAAAGAATGCCACTGGTTATTGTGTCATCACGGACCATTCAGATCAGCAAAGCCTTGCTGCCTCGCTCTCTCGCTCTTTTCCGAACTGATTGATTTCAAGGACCCCTGGAATATTTCGGTAGGGTCAAGCAAAGAGAAACAAGAATCTTCGAGACGACACACAGATGGCGTAATCGGTACGTCCTCGGGTCTTTTTGCACGGTTCAATGACCTAGCGCTAGAGCGGTTCCCGGAAGATGACGATTTTTGTCAGACGGGAACAGACAGGGCAGATATGTACGTCTGGGGCATTTGAGCTGAGGCACAGCTGGGCTGGCTTTGCACAGTCGAACACACAGTACGGTATGTATCTCACAGTAAGGTAAGTTAACTCTCAGTACTTTGGCGATGTACCTGTGTAATATCTCTAAACCGGATGCGGGGCCCTTCTACCCCCAGGCGTGTGGTGAGGGACTCCATGTGATGTCATTTCGGTACAAAAATATATGATATTCGTGGCCGCTCCAGCTTGACCGAACCAATATTATGAACGTAGCAGGAGTACGCCCTGCGTCTTGTGTTCTTACCCGTTGGTTCGAGGTTATTTTACATGACAAGACGAGAACATCGACATCTTGCCCCCTAGTAGGAAACCTAGCAAGATAACAGCCCACTGGGATGGATACAGAACGAGACGGTCGAATGGGAAGACGACGATCCAAATGTTAAGCTATTTGCTAAGGTACCCCCGGAATACTTCTATGCGCACAGCCCTTGTGGTGTTATGTAGGTACCCAGAGCTGCCCTAACTACGCATGTACCTACATACACTAACAAGACACTCTGCTAAATGCCTTACCCACCGTCTTATCATTACCTTCACAGGAAGGTGGATTAGTCAATCCTCATTTGAGCCAGGCAATTGACGGTGATTCTATTAAGAAGTCCCGATTGCCCCGTCTTTTTTAATTCTCGGTTTCTTCAGGACAATATTTTCTTTCCTTGGATCCTTTCCCTTTCGCGTTCGGCCATGCTTTGTTAAAGCCTCGTGGCATTTTCATGTGGCAGTTCATGTGGCACATTGCCAGTTGTTTCAAAGTATCCAAAGTATCCAAGATACTCGCTTCCACTGGGAACAAGCAGGGTCCTAGCTGGCAGAATTCCAATTTAGCCCCGCGTTTGTTCAAGCCTTTATGTGTATCAGCCACTGCACCAACCCGAATACAGTCTGAGACCCTTTAATCTCAGCCCCCTTCCTGGACCCCTTCAACGCGTCGTCATATCTCGAATCTCCTTCTGCGATCTCCTGCTGCTAGCCGCTTCCTATCCTTATGCTTATGCTGTGGAACGGCAGTGACATCACACCTCCAATTCCTCCGTCATTCACCCCTTGAACCCTTGAATGAAAACAGTGAATCTTCCACTTCCCCTCATTGAACGTTTCAATGTCATCCTCGTCATCCCCGTTAAGGCTCCCCGAAACTCACGTGAGATGCGATACTTTTATTACGTATACCTACATGCATACAAATGCATCCGCAGTTGCACGGCGCTTGCAGTAAACCATTACTGCATTCTACTTGTAAATGGAAACATATCAGTACATGCATTTATGTGGGTCTACACTATAAGGCACCGTACCTACATGTAACCCATTGTGCGGTACCTGGGTACTTGCTGGTAATAATTATACCTGATAAAGTCTTCTGCTACCTAATTGCACTTACGTATCTCCTGATTAATGCCCGCGCCAGTCCCGAAGTCCAATTTTCGAAGGGCCGATATCTGCAAGTCTCACCTTGTTCCGCTACGCCGTCAAGTTTTTTTTTTTTACTACGACTACCAGAATCCACTCAAGCACTTATATTGTGGTCCGGGTGCCATTTACCACGTAATTCACTTGCTTGTGACCTCTCCAGCTCTTCAACTAAAGAGGTGTCTAAATGTAATAGGCAGAAGAGGCAGATTGCCTCTCCATATAATAATCCACAGCACGCTGTGCCTCCACCTTTCAGTCTGTTGTTAATACAGAAGTATATCTCATACTGCATCGCGGAGTCCTGAATATCTCATCGAAACAAGAAAGGGAAAATAGACACCTCACCGACAAGAAGCTGCCTCGAAGTGCCGATCTTTTTGTTCCCGCGTCCTCTGTCCGACGTGTCCGACCAATCAGACTCTATAACTGCGGACATCATCTCCTCCAAGTCCTAGTTCCAGAGATCGTCGGCCGTTGGGGCCAAGTCTCGTTGTCGGAGCATTCTCGCCTCCCAGCTTGCTCATCCCCAAAATTCATATCACGAGGGACTTGTTAATGTCTGAGCCCTGCCACGTGCAGCACGAGCCGTTGCCTCTTGTCGGCTTGCATAATCCGCCCATAGTGAGCGGGGCTTGAGTTGTGGTAAGGCGCATTGTCATACTCCACTCTCTGACTTGCTTATCAGATGCTGGTCTGGTCCAATATCTTCAGAACTGTCCAAGCCTGGTCGGCGGCCATGCCGTAGTCATGTTGTTGGCCAGATGTGTAACTCTTACTGGAGTTATAATCTTGTTACGAGCTTATTAGGCTCCATAGACGGGTGAAGCTGGTCGCCAGCTTGACAACAGTCTGATCAGCGTAACTCGGAACTGCTGGAGCCAAGAGGCAACGCCATCAGATTCTAGTTCATACGACTATGAGAGGGTAAGAGCCCCTCGTGTCAGGCAACGTGTGACGATCACACCCGCTTGCCTAGTCGTGGGTCTCTTCCTCTTCCTAGCTCTTTTCAAAAGTGGAAATTCATCAGAGCCTCGTTCAAATTTCGGTTCTTTTTTGTTTTAGTTGACATCCCACAAGCTTGTCAACTAAAATTCTGCATGACGCGGTAGGAATATTCCTTACACTATACAATATCACGAAGGGTTTCAAAGGGGGTCTTTGGCAATGGCCGTCGTGGATCTCTTCCACTTGGGAACCTAAGAGCGTTGCGATCAGCAGGCGAAAATTTGCCCGGATCAGCAATGCAAGTTCGCGAGCGCGAGAAGGGCCAAAGCGCGGGAACTGATTGCGTCCTTTCTACGCCAGCCTGCCTGACAGATCGTGCATATCGGTTGTGAAATACCTAATGGACCTAACGGAGTAGGTTGGGCTTGAAGCGCGACTCCACCGTGTCCCCTTGTCCGGTACCCTCCTTCACGTGCTAGCGCACGAAGCCGTCACGTATGGCGACTTCTAGAAGGGTGTGAACATCAAATTGAATCGAGGATGGTTTTCAACTAGAAATCACCCATGCATATTTCACATTTGGTAAGGCTATTTTTGAATCCTAGTGGGTACGGGATCCGACGGGTGCTTTTACCCAGCTGCCCAGGTCCCGGAATTCAAATGCCCGCCAATGGAAACCAAGGTGACTAGATTGTTATGGCATCTAGGCATATGAGCTACTTGCTATTGGTGCTATGCCTTTCCCTCGACTTTTGAGGACATACCTAGCTTCGTGCCTCACTCAAAGCGTCCTATCTGCCCTCATGGCTGATCAATTTGAGAAATGAATAATGAACCACCAGGAACGCTTCGCGCGACATTTATTGAAGTCAAAACCGCTGATTGGCGCGTCAAACTTGTGGTCTATAACCGCAAGAGCGACATTTTCTAATATGCGTCACAACTTTTCTTGGATTTCATCATGTTTCGAATCCGGGTATTTCATCGTTGAGTTATGCCCTTGGGGCATTTTTGAAAGTCTACGTTTTAGAAGCTAGACAAATGGATGCAACCAGCAACTTGGCTACAGTCCAGACACCGCCTATTTACGTCGGTTTATGTGCCAATGGCAGAACTATCACCGTGGCTACAACCAAGCGGGCGAGCTTAGCAAGTAGGAAAGTATATACCCTGGGAAGCTACAGGGGTTTGGAGGATCCCGTCTTGGAAGAGGACATGGGAGCTATAATCGCGCAGGTCAGCTAAATATAGCCGCGCCAATATGATAAGACTCGGCATCGCGAATATACCGGTGCAGTAATCTAACGCATAGTCAAAGGAATATCTCGTGTGCCAGGAGATCTACCTAGACATTTGGGGTAATATGAGCTTTTCAGAGTGGCTAGAGAATCTTCTAGCCTCCCGTCACAGCTCCAAGCTGAGAGATCTATGTTTTAATCTAGGTTCCTCAACTGACAGCGAAACCCAATACCGCCAACAGGACCATATTGCCAAACCACGGGGTTTCGCAATGAAGGTATTCAATTCTGAATGGCGCGATGTTCATCGTTGGCATGGGTTATCGGACCAAAGATCCCGAGGTCAGTAGTCCGCCAGCTACTGAACCGGCCGACGCCAGAACTGCAGAGATTTTTTTAGCATTCGCCCATCGCAGGATAGCGACAAACCCGAAGCATATGAACAGTCAGAAGAGCGGCGCGGTTGCGATCTCCAATTCTCGCGAGATGGAATGCCCAATAAGCATCTTGGGTCCACGCGACGGCATTCGCAGACCGCCTTGCGTTCTAGGAACTACCTCACGATATAGGCCCCTTCCTTGATGGAGGTGTAGCAGAAGCTGGCGGAGGAGTTAGTGAAACCAGAATACGGCCACGACAAACCTGAACTGGTGGCTAGGGATCTTTCACTCCGCTCATAACCCCAGACTTTCTATTCGAAGTACAGCTCCTCAAAATCCTAGAGGAGCAACCGGTCGACTATGCCAGTACCGTATGGGATAAGAGAAAATATCCCTGGCGGTCCGTGGGTAGACCGATCAATCCTAAGCAGGACAGCTTCTTCTTCTATACGAGGGTCGATCCAGTAAGTTGAGGCCAAGAATTGCTTGTCAGGTCCTTCGGTCTTGCTGTCGAGATGTCAGGCTGCTATTTTGAACCGGAAATTCACGTAGAAGGACGCACACCGAAAAGTCATGTACAGGACAACCACTGGCTCTCGATCGATCCGCAGTGGCGTGGTCCAGTGCCCCTAAAGCCATTAGCATAAAATAGGTCCATAGTTTATGGATATGCTTACGATGCTTTCAGTAGTATGTCGGACTAGCGGCGCTTTGGGGCGGGAGAAAACACGACGAAAGTATCGTAGCAATTCAATCGAGTAACACTGTCTAATAATATACCGAACCGAAGCCCAGCCCCGGTTGAGTCATGACAGCGAATCGCACCCGAATTGCACATGAATATAAATACCTAGTCTCCATTTGCCGGTGTGAGTGGGATCGTTCGGGTTAACATCGCATACGGGTATCAGGTCACGAGAATGTTTACACACTGCTGGGAACACGGCCGCCGTGGCAGTATCATCGTTACATCAGGCTGTAATTATATGAAAGCCTCCTCGCGAAATTGGAAAGCGGTGGTTTGAGAGCGCAGCTAGAATGCCTACCTAGGTAAGGTAGCATGCATGGGCTAGACAATAGCCACTCTGCCGATTGCTTCCTGATCGGCAGATGGCTTGACAGTTGCCGGCAACCAGGTATGTTTTCACTTCCCGACTCAGCTCTCACCCCTTTAGGAATGCGGATGCGCCGGATCGCCTCAGCCCAATATCAGTTTGCTACTGGATGATTACCTACATTGTCAACCATGGCAAATTGTCTTCCACATAATGAAAATCACGGTTTACCGGACGCCACACCAAGAAGACGCGCAAGTCATCTGCGGCGTACTCCTTCCATTTCTCACTGGGATTTGGGACGGCCAGATCGGGATTGAGGCAATCGAGGCTACCAAACCCGAGCTTTTCGTAGAAAGGAACTGCAAATGGAACGGATTCCACACAAGTCTCCAGCTTAAGTTCATCCGCCTTTTGAACGCCCCAACTGACGAGCAACTTCCCGACGCCTCTCCTGCGATGATCAGGATGCACTACAAGTTGCTCTAGTTCTAGATTGAGACGTTAGCATGCCGTGGATGAAGCGAAGATGTAGAGACAGCTTACCGATATGGGGGCGAGCCATTCTTTCTTTCATGAAGCCCTTCAAGTTGACGAACAACTTCTCCGCAAATGCCTTCTCCTCGGAGCCCTCAATGTGCCAATATGCGTTGATTGGCGCCTGGGGCTCGTCGGCAGGGCTCACTGTGGAACGTATCTCCCACTCGGCTGCTCCAACAATTGCACCGGAATCAGTGTCGGTGACTTTGACCCAGTGGATCCCTTCATGCTGCTTCCAGCCTTTCACCATCCGTCCTTTAGCATCCTCGATAGCTGCCTCGACCGTGGTATGCACTGGGATGAACCACCTGCGCAGCGAGTTGTAGGGCTCGCCAAAAGCGGCGTAAAGCACAGGCAAGACCTCATTGAAATCCCGCTCATCCTCTACGACTTCAAGAAGGAGAGGCATCTTGTGTGAGGTAAGTAATTAAGTACAGGTTTGAAGAAGGGTTGCAGGTTGTGTTGAAAGACGAATAATCTGAGAAGAACAGCAGGACTATGCCAACATGATTTTCAAGAGGCCTAGTTCCGGTGAGTTGAGGAGAGAAAGTAGGAAACAACCAACGTCCTCGCTGTCACTTTAATTGCGGTAGCCATCGCAAACAATACCTAGTAGGTTCGGCATCACGCTTTATAATTGGCCGAGTAAGTAAGGGCTACGAATCCCTTGCTACTGGTAATCATTCTTCTGATTGGTCGAGAAACGCACCTCATATTGCGTTGGAGATAATATCGTGCAAGAGGACAAAGAGACGGGATACACACCAAAAGGTAGAGTTTGTGTTACAAGAGATGTGATATGCCCATTGGCTAGAACGGTCGATTCGCCGTGTAGATCCCTCCGTTGGCGCTGAAACATCCGTCAACATTCGTATGGCTAGGACTAGGTACTCTTATCCTCCATGGCCTACTTGTCCGGCCTCAACTGCCTAACAACGTAGACGTGCGTGTAGTAGGACTCACTATAACGCTAAGTTACCTTCCTAATAGGTTTAATATTAGAAAGTTCCTTATGGGCAACGACGTGGGATTCAAGGAGCAACTGATACTGGATTTAATTGTTAAGGATGGATCTAATATTACATGACTGGGTAGAGTCGCAACAACTTCCAACAAGAGCGTCTATTTCTTGGTGAATAGTACACTGAAGTTATTATCACCTTGGAAGCTTTTGCCATCATGTCAATGGTGCCGCTCTCTGACCTTTTCTGTGGTTTCAAATCATCGATTTCTCAACATCCTTTGTCAGATGTTTTACCTTTAGGTGTTCTAAGACATTATGGACAAAGAAGCATTCTATATTATGTATACCTAGAGTCTAGCCTGATATCTTGTAGTCCCTCGCGGAACAACATATTCTCTTCCCTCATCCTAGGTGCGCCACGTGACATCCTTGAAATTAAATTATCAATATCCCGTCTTGCGAACGGCCTGAATTTTGGCTCTAGGACCAGTGAGCATGCCAAGTCACTTTTTAGAATATTCGCATCTCCCCTGACGTGCACCAAGAAACAAGCTACAAGGAAAATGGGGCAGACAAGGGGCCAAAAAAAAGACTTCTTAAGATATACCCGAATATAATATTCTCAACTCCTACAAACGCTAGCCCCAAAGGCTCATACAGTGGGTATAACAAGTAGAGCACACAAATGCAGTGACCTCCCAACTTCCGCAGCGGAACTCGACTCGAGCCATAGGATGTTCGTGTTGCCACTTATTGCAATGTCCATCGCATAGTCGCAAGTAGGGCGACTGGTTCCTCACCCCAATCTCTTGAGGGGTCAAGAGTTTTATGCTGATAATGTCACCGGGACGAAGGACATGACCGCCGATGGATATTCTGGTAGTGGTCACCAGAAATTCCATTTTGCTAGATTTTCGTTGTAGGATTATGAGGTATAAATAATAGCAACTTGAAGTGTACCGGAGTAGGAGGTACCCAGGCACCGAGTACCTATTCTAGGTACGATGTGCTAATTTTTCTAAGGATATCTGATATTTAGACAACAGCTAAAAGTTTATCCTGATCGTATTTATTAAGACTGAGGGATTTTGCAGTTCAGTTATATTGAATTCTGGAGAAGTGCAATTATTTCTTACACGGTGGTGACGCTGACCCCTTAGGACTTTGCTCACTACGAATTAGTAACTACCCCTTACAGAAATATTCTTACAACAAGCAATGCCAGCGTACGGATAGCTCACTAAACTTCTAATAAGGGGATTAAATTAACCTAGCGACTTCACACACGTTGATCGTATTACAGAAAATCGTATGAGTGGCCATACAAACAACACTCAATTCTGCCGTCCGACAAAGAGTCAATTAAATAAGCTAGGTACCTAGTCATTCGTGCGTAAACAGTCACTTTAGCCAGCACCGAGACTTTCAATACACGTAAGAGTAAGAAAATCAGCCAGATAATAGCAGTTTGACATGATTCGTCTAGTCGCTTTCGATTACATATATATTACAGGAAGCAATAGCTCTACATAGAACTTTTCAGTGGCTCTATCTCTTTCAATTTAATCAACAGGCACGATAAATTCATGCAAGCATGATTGTTATCACCTTCCTCCTATCTTTCTCATTCTAGTCACATTTTAGATAACCCTAAGTGTGAATGGAGGTAGGTAATTCAGATAGTTCGCAACTATGGAGGCACCTAGATACTTGTTGCTCCTCATGAATATAGAAGTTAATCTTTTCCTTCTTGGAAGCCTAATGACGCCCTTATATACAATTGCCGTAACGTGGCTCCACTTTTACCCCTGAGTGTTGGGCTAACCAGCGAGGAAATATGGGAGGTATATCAATCAACCGACAGCTCAGCCATGTATAGCATTACGACTTGATTCGGATTGAAATTACGTGTCCCGAAATATACATAATCTTTAATGTCTGACTTTAACATTGGAGTATTTTAGGATTCTAGGGTCTCTGCCGAGTTGTCGTAAGACAAAAGAAACTCTACTGCATTGCTCACTCGGTGGCATATGGAACCATTTCTAACGCTCAAAGCCCTCTTGCTCAATCACTCAGAACCTTCTGTCAGCCGTTTCAAAACTTTCTCGAGCTGTAATTTTTTGGCGGCGTGAGAGACAAAATCTCTTTCGCCGTCGGTGTCCCTTACGAAGTGTACTCTCCTGCCCCGAAAAAAGACACCTATGACGATACGATCCCATCACCTCTCTAGCTTGCAGCTCAAAAAGGGAATCACGATCTGAGTAAGCTACTAATTGATAAAGGTGCGGACGTGAATTTCTCAATTGAACCCTCAAAACGGCGCCCTCTGCATCAAGCAGCCCAGAGTGGACACTTAGACATGGTCCGCCTTCTTATCGAGTATAACGCAGACCTTGATGCTGGGGAAGAGGATGGCAGGCCGGCATAGATGATTGCGGCACAACAGGGCCATTACGAGATTGTCAAGCTTCTCGTTGACAACAATGCAAACGTGAACGCGGAAGAGAAGGGATGAGGCAAACGCCCTGTGGATAGCCTCTCAACAGGGGCATGCCAAGATTGTCAAGTTGCTCCTAGAACATGGCGCTAAGTCAGTTCCAACTAAGCCCGCCAAGAGACTACCCGTACATCAAGCAGCCCAGATTGGTCATTTTGAAACCATGAAACTCCTGTTAGAACACGATGCGGAGCAGCTTGACCTAGAGGATGCAAAAGGTTGGAGACCACTCACTTTTGTTGCTCAATCCGAGCAGTCGAATCGCCTCGAAATGCTGCAGTACCTCATGGATAAAGGTGCTGCAGCAGTAGTATTCTAGTTTGAGGCGGTGTCACCAATGAGAATGGCGTTTGTTTCGCGAGGGACATGGCAGCCAGATTGAGCAATTTTCAGAATGGAATTTTAGGAAGGGTGTGATTATGTATCTCTTAATGAAATATCTTAATAAAATAATCAGATACCGCTTTACCGGCCGATAGACTGAATATCTAAGTGTTATCAGGTCACGGTAAGGTGCATCACGTGATACCTTCGGGAGAGCTTCGGGACTGATGCACCTGGATGACATTTGTATTGCTAGAATCACCTTAATTGGCATGAGGTTTCCTAATTTCAACTCACGGCTCTAACAGCGTGATCAATCATGGGCCAATACTTGGCCAAAATCATCCAAGCCGGTGATCCCGCCTTCGTCTCTTTAGGAATGATTGTTCTTGATGAGCTACGTTTTCGTTCCGAGGATACTCTATATGACGTTCCAGGGGGTTCAGGCATGTATGGTCTGTAATACTTTTTATTTTCTTCCTCCAGCGTTGATGTTCGCCCGGAGTTAACGGACAAACAGCCACCCTTGGCTCTCGCCTTTTTAAACCTGAGTGGCGTTCAGCCAAAGTAGGTTGTGTCGTTCTGGCTGGATACGACTTTCCTGCAGAACTGCTGCGCCAGCTCCAACGCTGGAGACTAACCTTAGTGATCCATAATATACCGCAAAAACCATCCACCAGGGGGCTGTTGGAGTATGAGGATGATGTGTTTGGTCGTAAGTAGGTTGGGCGATCGTGAAGCTGCGGGCAGTTGATAAGGGATTAGGCAAATCATTCACCTACGTCACCTCACCACTACAATCACTGCCCACCCACTTGGAGCACCACCGTCTCCTACGGAGTAAATCATTTCATTTTCTCGGACTGCCAGAGGATCTTGAGATGCAACTTACCATTCTTCTTCGCTTGCGGGCGCAACATGGTATTACCAAGCGGCCTTTGATTGTTTGGGAGCCTGCTCCTTATGGATGTGACTCTGTCAACTTTGCATCTCATATGAGCGCATGTGCGCTTGTGGATGTGTTTTCGCCGAACCATCTAGAACTAGGCTACCTAGTAGAGGGGAAGCTTGAGAATAACCCCAGGTTTTCCAAATCAGCCATTGAGTTATCCGCAAGGAAGTTTTTAGATTCGGGGTTTGGAAGTCAAAAGCAAGGCTTGGTTGTCGTCCGCTGTGGTGAGCATGGCGTTCTAACTATGTCCCGCCTAGAAGCTGAATGGCTACCTCCATATTACGACCAACCATGTCCTAAGGTGGTAGACCCCACTGGTGCAGGAAACGCCTTCCTAGGAGGATTCACTGTCTCCTTACTGGAGACTAACGACCCTAGAGAGGCATCTATTTGTGGTTCTGTGGCGTCGAGCTATGCTTTAGAGCAGTTCGGTACTCCAAATTTCACGCCTTCTTCTTGGTTCTCTGGAGAACTATGGAACGAAACCAAGGTCGCCGCTCGTGTGGAAGAGTTCAAGAAAAGACTCACTACCGTGTGAACTATCCTCAAATAAACGTTGTGTGGGTTGGTACGTATCCCTGACATGCCAAGATTGGCTAGATAAGACCACCAAGGAAGGGCATCTAGTGTTGAAATAGACTCAGTTTAAGTCGAGGCGCGTTAAGTCCCGATATATGTTGAGGAGAGGTACACACCACTTTGCCTATTCTGATCATGTGGTCGAAAATTCTAGCTGCTAAAATGAGATATTCATTACTACCTCTTCAAAAATAGGGAAACCATCATTGCCAATCACGAAGAATAGTCTCATTTCCCTTCAAGTGCGCAAAACGAACACTACCTTCCCATATTATTTGCCCGTTTTTGGGATCTTTTGCCTCAGAACTGTATTCTCCAGCCTCTGAGCCATTCAGATAGAGACCCTTGGGTCGCTCGGTAAGGGGTGGCGGACCACAGTCAAAGGCAGCGGCAAGAACATCGCCAGCAGACTTCTGTGGTGTGCGCCAGGTTCCGTTGGGAAATAAACGCACCAATAGATGAGCTAACAGACCTGCAAATATCCGGAATACTATGACTCGGACGAACCACGGACTCTGACGAACGATACCGGTGGCCATTCCGCCGGGATCTACGGCGAGCACGGAAATATTATTAAGAACTGGATCCCTATCAAGTCGTCTCTGAAGTTCGTGGCTGCTCCCAGTACACACAGTTAGATAAGACATTTCTTGCCTGGGGCGCATCCTTCCAGGTGAAATGGTAAAATAAGCCAACAAAAGAAGAATAACATACATCATCGCAACTCCGCACATCTTTGAAGCGCCATAGCGGCGATATCCGGCGGCCCATTCAGTTTCCTCGTCCGCGTTCGAGCTCCAAGTACCCTTCGCGATCGGCTCGAGGTCATCGGTAATCGTTGTCTTATATCTGCTGTCCTTGAAGGACCCATTCATAGCATTATGCTCGTCTTCAGGACTGTTGAGCTTTAGTTAGCACTGACTCGTGTGGGTGTCGATGCAGAACATGCTTCTGAGCCCAACTACTAATCCAAACAATTCTTCCCCTTTCTCGATCCATACTTCGAAGAAGTAGAAGTGTCAGAAGCCAATGGCCCAGATAATTGACTGCAAAAGAGGTATCCAGCCCGTCATCTGTCCATGTCTGCTTCCCGAATTCTTCATACCCGGCATTGAGAATAATTGCGCTGATGGGAGGGATGATTCCCGATTCAACACGCATATTAATGTCTGCAGCGGCCTTGCGCACACTGTCAAGCCGCGAGAGATCGAGCGATATCTTTTCATGAGAGTGAAAAGGCATCGATACTGCTGGGGAGGCCCTGAGAATATTATCAAGCACAGTGACAGTCGTGGCGTCTCGTACGGTGTAGATACCATGATAGGCTCCGAGAGAGGAACTCGAGGCAATCTGAGATACGATTGCGCAGCCAAGACCGCCGTTTGCACCAGTTACTATAATTGTGCCTTTTTGATGAGACATTGCGTCAAGGTCTAACCGACACCTATCGCTCGACTGGCGAGGGGAAAATACGGTACAACGGCATTGGCTATTTACAGGTCGACAGATAGGAGTTGTTAGATGGGTACCTAGGTATTTATATACGTTGGATAGAGTTCTACACGCCCATTATGCCTCCCGGGAGGACCCGGGGTGGTGGCCTCCGGACATCAATGTCAACCAACGAGCCAACCGCGACAAGTATTGGCTCGTGTTGGTACTTGTTAGATATGTAGGGGAAGCGTTGGTGAGCGAGCTATGTGCAAGGAAGCGGGGACTACGCACAAACTGCCAAATCATTTTATAGGCCTATTTTTATTGACATGGGTGCGCTGTAATTATAGGGAGTTTTTCTCTATAGCCCCTACAGCTACAGCACACTTTAGCGCACAGCTCCCTATAATTATAGTAGGTAAGTCTTCTTATGGGAATAAAGTGAAATATCAATATACAGGTTTCTGGTGCGTATGAGGATTATCCAGGTCGTTATATATTACTGAGACTTTTTCCCTCTCCACGTAACTTTCACGAAATCAGCACATCTTTCTGCCACCATCATCACAGGTGCCATGGTATGGCAGCTAGGAATCTTCGGGAAGACACTAGCGTCCGCGATTCTCAAATTGCTAAAACCGTGGACGCGGAGCTCCTGATCAACAACGCCTGATTTCTCATCGTTGGACATAGGACATGTGCCTGAGAAATGTGAACTTGTGTGGCTGATCCTTCTCAAATAATCATCAATCTCATCATCAGTCAAGTTTCTCCATGTCTTGTTCTCCCGTGACTTGAGCTCTATGGCAGCGCCCTGCTTGGGTTTAGAACTGACCTGAGACTTCTGCGTGCCCGGGACCGTCGATCCGACCGGCACTGGCAAGTAATCAATAGGGGCGGCTCTCTCCCACTCCTCCATAATACCAGCATCTTGACCTGGAGCGAAGGCAAACTTTACTGGATAAGGATAACCCGAGTATTGCAACTCATCAGCCAGTCGCATAGTGAAACGGACTGCTAGTCTAGCAGATGCGATATCGTGCTCATTGGTATACATAGGATAGACCACCCGTGGTTGGGCAAGCGGGTCAGTATTGACCAACTCCACTGAACCAGAGCCATGAGGTTGGAGCAATGTAGGATATAGGGACATGAATGCATGGCCGTCAACGGCTCTTTCAACAGAGCTATTGGGCATAATCATAACCTCAATATCCGGAATGTTGCGAGTCAACGAGGAGTCCAGATTGTCATGACCTTCTTCGTCATGGCTCTTCACTTGCATCGTACTTTTGTCAATAGCGTCAGTGCGGACAAATATCGCTGTCGACACCGAGCTGAGACTCAAATATCCTCTCCCAAAGAATAGCCAGAGCAGGATATGCCAAATTCCCCAGATGGTCTCTAAAATGTGAAATGTTTCTTTTCTGGGGACTTCCAGCATAATAGGAATGCTGCAATGGTCTGACAGCGTGGCGCCTACCGCCAGTAGTTCCTTGACGAGGGGGATGCCAAGCTTTTCGGCCGAGTCCATAGGTCCAATGCCACTCAACAAAAGAAGCTGAGGGGTACAGAGCGCCCCAGAGCACACAATGACTTCGCGCCGTACCTTGACGAAGAATTCTCTAGGCGGACCCTTGGAGCATCGGATATGGACGCCTGTGACGAGACCTGTTTGAGAATCGGCTTCCAATCGCGATGCAACGGCGCTGGTGCAGATATTGAGGTGATCGTGTCGCTGAAACACTATTTTCTTATTCAAATATGCGGTAAGCGCCGAGATTCTGCTCCCACGGCTGTCGATGGCTGTGTCAAGCTTAAACGAGCCCATAGCTGGCGCAGCGGGATCGTTGAAGTCTCTTTCAAGATGTAAGCCGAGCTTCTGCGTAGCTTGCTCTAGGCTGCAAAAATAAATTAGATGCTGAAAGGGGCTGATAACAGCAAGAAAAGCTCACTATGTGGTCCATTCAAATGGAAAGGTAAACTGTCGCAGTTCAATAGGACCTGCTCAAGCCGGTTATTATCAGCTGAGAGCTTGAGTACGCTTGAGTGGAATAAGGGAATCACCTGTATGGCCCCTTGGTTTGGAATTCGGATGGGCGATAGCGTTCTCAATCTTCTGGAAATAAGGCTCGACCTTCTCATAACTCCAGTCCCCGAGGCCCATCTCGGACCAGGCAACGTAGTCTCCACGAAAGCCACGAGTCCACAGCATTGCGTTCACGCGCGTGGCACCTCCAATGCCTTCTACCGCCCACAATCGATTCCGTCTCCTATTAGCACCGGGAATCGGCTCCGACCAGCGGTTGGTCTGAACTTGCAGGACGTCGCCGAGGAACGTGTTTTGGCTCGCAAGTGGCATGCGGGACAAGAAATTGTCCTTAACCTGCCCCTTTTCAATTACGAGAACCGAAACATCATGATCCTCGGACAAGCGCGAGGCGACGACACAGCCGGCAGTGCCTCCTTGAAGCACGAAGATATGGGGTAAGCTCTCAAGTACCTAATTTAAGGAGAAGTACCTAGGCTGAGGCGTAGAGCCCCTCCGTTACTGCTTACCTCCCACTATAATATAGTCATAAGTCTTGCCATCGATCTGAGAAGGCGAGTGTTCTGGATAAGAGGAAACAGGCCACATTCCGAGATATTTATAGGACGACCCTTAAGCTGCTCGGATCACTGTGAACAGCGTGCCGCTGAGCAGTAGAAACTAACGACCTTGCAACGAAATACCGACATCGAAAAAGAGCAAAAAAGAAAAAGAATTCTCGGGAGTAGAAAGATAAAATTCATTTAAGAATTATCATTGGGTGCGATTACTTGTTATATTGGCTCTTTTCAGATAAATGATAACCTTCTCCCTTGCTTTAACTTTTCTCTACCTCCAATGTTTTACCATCGACGAGGATACCTTCGTGAGACCCCCCACAACAGTCACATGCTCGTCTAGGTCTGAATAGAATTTGGGGTCAGTTTCATTACCACGGTCAATTTATAGGCGCTTCAGAGCCCATCGCGATTATTTGGAGCATAATGCATTGCTTAGAGGTAGGTAACCCCCCGGCATCCTGTGTCCTTCTATCGTTAACGCCCTAGACAGCCAAAATCACCACCGGTGTTATATACACCGAGAACAAGGGGAGACGATCAAGTCCACCCCAATCCCTCAAAACATTGCCAGGTTCCTCATTGCCCCGGATGACTGAGTCTCGCTGACAATAGATCCTACTGCCGTAGTCGTACTGGAGGACCCGGTAGTGGCAGTAGTGGTAATAGACGCCTCGTTCTGTTCGGCCTTGAAGACTTTGACCAGTCCCTTTCCGCCACAGAACGCCTTGCTGTCGCCAGTGCAGGGGATGTTGCAGTCAGTCTGGTTGCTCGCCCACTCGCCGCCCACGTAGCTGCCGCACCAGCACTGGTTCCCCTGCTGCACACCTGCAAAGACATAGGCCTTGAGATAGCACGCGTTCTCGCATTTGGGAATAGATAATGCTGTATCGCCGCCCGCGGGGCTCAAGTTCTCCTCGAGGATAGGCAGCGCGGGGTCTTCGACGTAACAGCCCATATCGGTCCAAGAGGTAGGAGAGGGTCCGGGTGTGACTACAGAGGTAGTGGAGACCGTCGTTGTCGAGGAAGAAGATGAAGTGGTCGTTATTGTGTTGTTGATCTTCTCCGTGGTAACGATGCAGTACGACTGATACTCCCATGGCTGACAGTCGAGACCGACGGAGGGGTTCCATTCATGGAACTCCTCAGGGGTGATCCCAAACAGACTTCGTACGTATTCGCATGATTCGCCGTCGCTGTTGTTGTACCATTCGATGCAGTCTTTAGTCGTTTCTGGGTCCCATTGAAGCGTCGGGTTGGGGGTACCCCAGGCGCGACGAAACGCCACGAGCAGAAACAACAGGGAGGCCTTCATAGCAGCGCTGGTGTGGATTGAATTACTAGGTAAGCTGGTGAAGAAGAAGGTAGGAAGGGGGGACGACGGACGGTGGGAAAATGAGCGGCAATCCAGCAGCTACTAGAGTCACGGGCAGAAGTCACGGCTATAGGTATTCTCGCTTGCTTCGTTTGTTTCCCTCTTTCCTCTCTTGGCGCCAAGTGCAGCTCATATTGCAGCTCATATCGGCGTCAGTTCAGTTGTAGTCTAGAGTCTGAGTTGAGACTGGGTCAGCATGTCCCCTCTGCGACGATACTTTGTGGTACCTGCATAGCTTCTGGTGTTGGCAGCTTGGACAGTCTATACTGCTGCGGCTGTGAGGCGATATTTACGAACGGGCCGATTACTTCCAAGGTTACCTTGTTAATATCTAGATGTATGCTGGTTTCCGAATGTATCCCTATCTCCTCAATCAGCTCTACGCTAGTGACTATATGACTATACAGGGTGTGATTGCGCCAAGAAATATCGGTTCGCCGCACAGCAACCAAGAGTTTATCATCGCAAATCAAATCATTCGACCTGCCTAGACCAACATCCACATTTTTTTTCTCTTTTTTTCATATTATACGGAATGGTGTATTATTCGACGTAGGCACGAGATATCAACCGTCGGCAGGTTTTCTCCTTCCGCTTCAAGTCACTAGCCGTAGACTACGCCGTCTACCTGCGTTGAGTCCTGCTTTTAGGGACCAACAACAATGTCCACCTTTCATCCATTTTCGCGTCTCCCAGCCGAGCTTCGCGTGCGCATCTGGGCCTTGACAGTCGAACCTCGTGTCGTAGAGGTCCGCGTCGTGCCTGAGAATTCGTTCGACGTTCCCAGGCTAGTCTCGCCCACGCCGGTACCGGCAATACTCCAAACCTGCCATGAAGCTCGTAACTTGGGCCTGTACCAGCAGGCCTTCTCGGAGGTCGCCGCTACTAAGGTCAACGCTGCCGCGGGTGCGGAGTCGCGCTATGTCTGGCTCAACTTGGATATCGATATGGTCTCAATCGGGAAAACCTCGTTCGAAGCTTTCGCACCCGTCGCATTATCCATTAAGCGGCTAAGGTTCGAGCGCGAAAACTCGGACGAATGGTTCTACCACTTTGAATCAAAAGAGCTCCGGGACTGGGTAAACACGGAGGAAATTCATGTAGTTTGTGCAGATTGGATTGAGGCATGGCATGGTGCTTCCCACGAGCACTCCTGGCCTTGCGCCCTGGAAAATCTGTGGTTCATCGATCCAGATGGTAGCCGGATGATGAGAAGCTTCGAGATGGAACAGATGCTTGACGAAAGGCTTAAAGAAGCATGGGCTGAGGAGGGATATGACTACCCTAGCGGTGATCCTCTCTAAAAGTTGTCTCATTGAGGGAAATCAACCATTGCACTATCTACAATCGTACCGCCCTCTATGTTACAATGGTCCTATCTCTCCTGTTCTCCTTTTCCATGCTCTGCCTCCTTCCAACCTTTACTAGTGTGCTACACATAACCGCTTCCAAACTACCCATCCTAACGACAACTCTGGCTTCTATCCGTCAAACGCTTGTATGACTGTATCACTACGCGGTGACGCTTTGCCTCCTTATCTTTCCCGTCATAGTACTGCTTGAGAAACCCCTGAATCTCTTTGTCGACATCAGGCACGCCCTTATCCTTGGCTTGTTTAGCCGTCTCTTTCCAATCCACGGTTTCCCACACCGCGCCAGTAGCAGGATTCTTCCCGCTTCCCAGGCTCTGTATTTTTATGTCCATCTTGCCGCCCAACTTGGACTTGGCTTCCTGAACGAGATAAGGGCCGTGGTCTCCAGCCCGCGCCTCGCTGACCTTGGCCAAAGTCGCATCAAAGCTATCCCAGAGGCCCCGATTGCCAATGTTCCCTTTGTTCTTGTACGTATTGTTGACTGTGTCGCCGACGCGCTTGATGTAGTCGTTGAACTCCCATGCATCCTTTACGGCTACGTAAGGCGGGAAGTTGGGCACCTTGGGGATTTTCCTCTGGGCGGTGGTGAAGAGCTTGTAGCATTGCTTAGCCGTCCCCTCGGGATCCAACTTCCCATTGGAATCGTAGACGGCCCAACCCTTTTGAATCGGGGCCCTACCCAGGAACACCGTGAGGTCGTCAAAATTGCACCGGGTGCGGCCCGAATTCCTCTTTGGCGTGCAAGCATTCCACTGCGTGCATGATTTGGTCTCCGTGTCCGCTTTGGCGCACTTGAAGCCGATCGTCTGGTCCCTCGCATCGTTGAGCCCGTCGATCTCGTAGGCATTGAACAGCAGCACGCGCTCAAGGCATCCTTGGTACCCTCCGGCCAAGACGGCGGAGAGGTGAGGAAGAACGAGGAAAAGAGTAACTTTCATGGTTTCTGCTGGTGCATAAGACTCCACAGAGCCAGGAAGAAGTCGAGTCTCAGATGAAGCGAAGGATGGGCGAAGAAAAATGATTGATGGGCTTGCTCCTAACTCCAGGATCGTCCTTCAGGTCCAAGTTCATAGAGGACATGCATCTGATCATGTTCTGTTGGATCATTATACGCCATGTTACCGTATAGATAACCGTGATCTCCCATCCCATAGGCCATTCTGTTAACGGTTGTATTGACGATAGTAACAACTGATGCTAATTTCGCCTCTTGGCAGCGGTTTAGTCTGCGGCGTATATTAATACGGAGATGCTGAATGCGGTAGGTAAGCCGGGACTTCGATTAGCCTCTGCCAACTCGGGTAGGGAAGACCGATCTAGATCTTTCAGCACGTACCAACATCCTAACTTCATTCCCTCGCCGCATTCTTCTCATCTCGTAACGACTCATTTACAAAACCCCTGTTGATTGAGCTGACTGTACCAGAGACGAGGGTACTTGAATATACAAAGCCGTGGATACGGTATATGGGCCTAAAAAGGCGGAAGCAATCTAGGCAGGACAACATCAACCCATGTCTTTGCCTAGGCCATTCTCACCGGCCTTGCTCTCGATATCTCGAGCCGCTTGAATGCATGAGCTCCGCCGTCCAACGCTCGCTCAGCTCAACCTCCTCTTATCTCACGCCAAGCTCGCCTGTGCTCGGCCGCTCCTGTTTTTCTCATCGGCTTTATATTTGCTCCCTCTTGTGCCAGAGTCAAAGGCGTTCATCCACTCAGCGAGCCTGCTTGCGTAGTGCCATGCTATTATGAGGGCTTCTTTACTTTTTCCTTGGGTCATCTTGGCTTTCCAGGCTTCCGCATCCCATTCTCATATCGAAATCTCCCGCCGAGACGAAGATGTCGCAGAAATTGAGTCGTGGCTCGCGACGGCCCAGCGAGCATCACTTGATATGCGCAAAAAGTGTCCTGTATTATGTAGCGCAACCAAAGACAGCAGCTCGAGCGCCGAATGGTTCTTGTTTCCAGATGCTGCAGAGTTGGCGTCATGTAACGAGACTATGCTGCTCAACATGGTCATCAAGACCACAGCTGAAGACCAAACAACTCCTACGGCTATCAGGGCATGCACAGCCGACTATGGCTCGGGGATAAAAGCTGCATTCGTCGCGGACGATAGCAAGGCATCCCTTTGTTCAACGTCTAATCGCGTCCTGAAGGAGGCCTCCATCTACAGGCACGAACCACAAGTCGACAGCAATGCTGCTGAATTCTCCGTCAACCATCTCTTGGCTGCTGGGCATCAGATATCCCGCCACCTCGCATTACAGGTACCCTCCTGCGCTCACAATGCAATCGAATTCGCCTATTCCCAATCAGCAGCCATTGGCGTCTTTGCTGGAGCGGAGATTCATCAACACGGAGTAACGTAAGTAACCCAGGGGTTCGAATTTCTTAGGAACATAAATAGGTATCTTTGGAGCTTCCAGGATCCAAACCTATGACATGGTACCGGTCTTGTATGGATGCAGCAATATGAGCGCCCTTCCATTGTCTTTTCTTACCCTCTTTCCCACCTTGTAGTCTACGTTCGCACCACACACTTGCTACCTTGGAGGCCGAGCCACTGACCTAGTGCCATAGCTCTGATGTTCTTAACAATCTGCTGAAATATGTAGAAGAGAAGGCCATCTCTAAGACCACTATCGTCCAGCTGTGCGGTGCTGGTGGCCGCGGCGCAGACTATAGTATCGGCATTGTTGCTGCTAGTGTCGCCAATCTCCCATTCATGCGAGAGGCTGTCAAGACATGGGCCGACGGAAAATGTGTCGCTCAGCCGGATGCGGGAGAGCCTTGGATGTCGGTCGCCCTGCGTGTCCCCTTATCCGTTGGAACCACGTCAAATAGTAGCACCAGTGTGACGACATCATATGGTACTACACCTGCAAGCCTCGGAGCAAGGTCTCACCTTAGCAAGAGGGCCGACTGCAAAACAACCAAAGTCCAATCTGGAGACGGATGTTGGGCTGTGGCCAATAGGTGCGGGATCAGCCAGGCAGACTTGGCGAAGTACAATCGCAAGGACCTTTGCAGCACGCTCGTCCTCGATGAAATTGTCTGTTGCAGCAGCGGTACTCTACCTAGCACTCTGCCACCGGGCAACTCAGATGGCACGTGCAAGACGAGAACCGTGATCTCCGGCGATAGCTGCGGCTCACTGGCCTCTAAGTGCGGTATCAGCGCGGCGGACTTCATGAAGGCCAACACCAAAGCCGATCTATGCTCGACGCTGGCCGAGGGCCAACGGGTCTGCTGCACGGCCGGGAAGATGCCGGACTTGAAGCCCAAGCCCGATCCCGATGGCAACTGCGCCGTGTACACGACCATAAAGAACGACAACTGCGCCAAGATCGCGGCAGCCCGCGACCTGACCGTGAAAAACC
This sequence comes from Hypoxylon sp. PDH2405, assembly GCA_023628415.1. NCBI lineage: Eukaryota > Fungi > Ascomycota > Sordariomycetes > Xylariales > Hypoxylaceae > Hypoxylon > Hypoxylon sp. PDH2405. The sequence goes on along the minus strand of JAMAKT010000004.1, from coordinate 935,546 downwards.
TGGAGGACTTCAACAAGAAAACTTGGGCCTGGAACGGCTGCGAGAAGCTCTTGCCCGACTTCAAGATGTGTGTGAGCACCGGAAGCCCACCCATGCCAGCGAACGTTCCTGTGAGTACTTTCTTGCCTATTTCTTGTAGGCGCCTTGTTAAAGTACCTTGACTAACGGGGATTCTTAACAGAACGCTATTTGCGGACCAACGGTAAGGAAACATCTCCCTTCCCACTACGTCTAGCCGTTATGACGTTACCCAGGCTAACGTTGGATACGCAAAGGTGAATGGCACAGCACGGCCGCCCGCAGGAACCGACTTAAGCACACTCAACCCGTGTCCACTGAATGTTTGCTGCAACATCTGGGGCCAGTGTGGTACGACGGATGACTTCTGCGTCAAAAAGGAGTCTGAGACTGGTGCGCCCGGAACCTCGGGCGTAAAGAACGGATGTAAGTTGCGCTGTCTCCAGCTACATTGTTCCATCAAGAGCTATGCTATGAGAAAGAGATAGAGCTGACTGTAGGAATCAGGTATCAGCAACTGCGGCAGAGATATCATCAAAGGACCTGCGCCGACTACGAAGATCAAGGTTGCATACTTTGAGGCTTGGAACCACAACCGCAAGTGCTTGACCATGGATGTCGACCAGATTGACACAGACTTCTACACTCATATTCACTTCGCCTTCGCTGATATCACGCCAAATGACTTCTCAGTTGATATCAGCAAGGTCCAGGAGCAGTTTAACATCTTCAAGGGCATGACAGGCGTCAAGAAGATCATCTCGTTCGGAGGCTGGGACTTCAGCACGATGCCCGGGACTTTCAGCATCCTCCGCACCGCCGTCCAGCCCGGCAACCGCGATAAGTTCAAGAACAATCTCATTGCATTCGTCGATGAGCACAATCTCGACGGCATCGACCTCGACTGGGAGTATCCTGGGGTGAGTAACACGCTACCCTCTTTTCTTTGTTCTACTTGGCAGAACTAACGCATGAATACGCAGGCCCCTGATATTCCCGACATCCCTAGTGATGATCCTATCAATGGTAAGAACTACTACGAATTCCTTTCCAGCGTCAAGAAATCCATGGGCTCTTCCAAATCAGTTTCCTTCGCGGCACCGGCATCCTATTGGTATCTCAGGGCGTACCCTATCAAGAACATGGCCAAGGACCTCGATTACATCATCTACATGACATACGATCTGCATGGCCAGTGGGATTATAACAACAAGTGGACTTCTTCTGGTTGCGAGACCGGCAACTGTCTGAGGTCCCATGTCAACGAGACGGAGACTAAGGATGCCCTCTCTATGATCACCAAAGCCGGCGCCGCCTCGAACAAGGTCGTTGTGGGCGTGGCCAGCTACGGCCGGTCGTTCAAGATGGCCAAGGCGTGTTGCGACTCCGAGGCATGCTTGTTCACGGGGTCACCCCGCGTGTCCGACGCCGCGAAGGGGCGTTGTACGGATACGGGGGGCTACATCTCCAATGCCGAAATCGACGAGATCATCCAGAGCGGTAAGGTCAACAGGCAATGGAAGAAGGAGGGCTCCAACATGTTGGTTTACAACGACACTGAGTGGGTAGCCTACATGGACGACGACATGAAGAAGTCACGGACCGAGTTCTACGATTCGTACAACTTTGCGGGCACTACCGACTGGGCCGTGGACTTGCAGTATTTCGTGGAGTAAGTCTCACCATCATTCTTGCGCGCTTCCGGTTTCCTTCCGTACTAACAACGCCCAGTGGGAGCGGTGGCGATGGCTATGACGATGATTACGAATACGAAATCGACGACAACTATTGGTCTCCGTGCCAAGGCTCATACACCACGCTCGATCAGCTCGACCAGCGGAAAGACTCGATGCCCGCCCACTGCATTGAGCAGTACCTACTAGACGTCCAGGTCGCAACCTTGGAAATAGCCCTAAACAAATACAAGAAGCTCATCGATGACGGCTACGACCACAAGTTCTCGATCTACGAGAAATACGTCGCGGACCAGGTCCCCGCTCAAGTCAACCATTTTATGGCCAGCGACAAGGTCCATAAGTACTTCACGTGCAAAGAGACCAAGGCCATTACGTGCTGTAGCAGCTGCCGCTATGCCACCTGTGCCGAGAACTGCGTCAAAGGCAGCGACTGCCACAACGGTAGGGGTACGATTGATATTACATGCCCCCAGATGGAGTTCCAGCGATCCATCGCGGACGGCGACCTAACCCCGATCCCGAACGCTACGTTCACGCTCAAGGACGCTGACGGATTCTGGAAAGACATTGGAGAGGAGTACGGCATCGAGGAGTCGTGGATCAAGTTCGGTAGGCGGCTCATGCGGGTCAATAACGGGTGCCAGTACGCGGGCGAGAAAGTCAACGAGTGCATGGACAAGCAGAATAACTTCTTCTACAACTACCCCCTCGCCGACAAGGTCACGGTCTACAACCCCAAGGATGTCATTGGCGACTCCTTCCCCAAGGCAACCGATATGCTCGACCGGTTCAAGATCGTGCGGGCGTACGGGGATTGGGACGACCTGATGGAGCTGTCGGACCTGGTAGATGCCACGTCGCTGCCGGGCTACTCGACGGAGGAGGCCGTCTCGAGCATGGAGAAGATCGTCGAGCAGGCCGGGGAGATCGAGAAGAAGCAGCGCGAGCAGTTCATCCTCGATTTCCTCACCGGCCTGCTCTTCTGGATCCCCTTCGTGGGCGAGGCCATCGGGGCCGTGGGCATGACGACGGTCCGCTCCCTGCTGCGGCTCATCGGCACCGCCGGCGACGCGGGCATGGCCGTCTATGACATCGTCAACAATCCTGAGAACGCCTTCATGACTGTCTTCAGCTTCCTCGCGGGTGCCGGCTTGGGCCGCACCGGCTTCAGGAACGCGGCCAACTCCCGACGAAGCCTGACCTCGTCCGAGTACGATAGCCTCGGAGGCGTGAAGACGAAGCTGGACTTAGTTGAGAGTATCCGTGGCGGCATTTGCCCCAGATAAGAGGTAACTTGTACTGTTAAGAGTTGAACGCGAAAATACTGTCGGGGTTTATTAGCGCGCCTAGGTAGCAACTGGAAATGATCTTAAAGATTATCTTAGAATCTTAATATGCTTTTATTAAAACATAATCACTTAAACATATTTTCCTCGATTACTTAAGTAATTTAATTAAGTTAATACTTAAACAAAACGTCTTTTACCGGAGTGTACGAGGGTTATTATATTAAAACATTTTCACTAAAATAGCTCTCGAGGTTTCGATCTTATATCCGTTATCTCCGGGCCAGAATTATCACTATGAACAGTGCGCGCTGCGGCTCTTTGGGTGCATGATGCCTTCCTCCTTGAGCCAGGTGCTTATAGTCTTCGCACACACCCGTGACCCAATCCCTCTAGCCAAAGCTGCGAATGTGATGAAAGGGTCTTGACCTATGAGCCTCATTATATGTCTTTTATCTCGATCCTGAAGCTTCTTTGGGGCCCCTCGGCGGGGGCGCGATTTGCCTGACTTTTGGATTTTGTGTCGAGCATCTATCTTATAGATACTCTGCCACGGAACCATCTCTAATTCAGCGATTTTTTTAGCCGAAACGCCCATTGAGCGCAAGGTCGCAATCCTCGTCCTTTTATCAGGAGAATAGTGCTTTTTAGGACTTGCTGGAGGCGTGGGAGCCATTTCCAAAGATATAATGTAGATGGGAGGTTATGTGTGGGGTTAGGGTCTAAGAAAAGTTTGGACGTTTCTTTTTCTCCCCACTATAATAGAAAGTAATAAAGAGTAGAACAGAATCTCGAAAGTAGAAAGATAACATTCCTTTGAGGATCATGATTAGTGCGGCCACTCTGTTATCTTAGCTCTTCGCAGACGAGTAATGATAACTCTCCCTTACTTACTCTAATATGCCATTCCGCGACCTATAGAGGATCCTCCCCGCGTCACAAAGCAGGGTCGGCGAAATGCCACATCCCCTATCATACTCTCATCGTCGACACTGATAAATTCGGACTCCAGCGAAGTTCAAGTAGCGAGAAGAGAGCTTGCAAAACGTCAGTCGGAGACTACCATACCCAAGACAGACAATTTGCGCATAGCTGTCGATTGCTTTATAAGATCGGTGCTGTTAACCTATGCCAGGCGGCCTACGGAGCTATATAAGCCTTGCTCTTTAAACTGTTGATCAGCTAGCGGTAGCCAGAGATGTGTGCATTATAGTTTGAGGCTGAACCATCTAATGGAAGTGAATAGCCCTTCGCGGGCATACACTCTGCCTCTGAAATCAACGCTGCCAGGAATGTCACTCTCGCCATCTAGGGACAGAGTCAATTAGTTCAAGGCGTGAGACACTTTAAGCCCACATAATCTTTCAACAATTCCTAAGTTGTTCGTATTGACCAAGTTCAACGTGGTTCAAATAGACATGCCGATAAAATTAGAGGGTTCGACTTGGTGCGGAATAGGTATGCCAGCCTCGTTTGCGCTTAAAACTCAGTTAGATTGCTAGTATCACGTCTATGTTAACACGACCCTCTCCATTGATGATAGGTAAAGTATGGCAAAGATTTGATTCATAAGGTCGACCAAATAACCCCATCAACCCGCAAAGCATTTAATTTTATCATTGAAGATTGATAGAAATCAAGATTTAGCGATTTTGGCTTGAATAATCAAACAATGTCGTGATTGCAACCCAACACATAGAGCGACAGTAACATATGATGTGCTTCACAACACGCACACATGTTATGTCCCACGTGTGAGACGCTTGTCAGCGTGGTCGGCTACTCGGCGCCTTGAGGAACGAAGGACCAGCAGGGGACGTGGGAGGGTTGCGTCGCATACAGCGTACAGGTTACTTGGCAAGTAGCTACCTCTTGCATAGTAAGACGAAGCCACGCGGGAGTCCTGAAGTGAACGTTTTATTAATGAATGGGCACTCATGTTACGAAGGGTCATGGATGGACCAAGCACCGAATTTTAACAGCGGAATAATTTCATGTAAGCGGCGAAGATCGCCCCCGCAAATGGGACCGAGCAGGTCGTCTAACAGCCCGTGCAGCCCGTGGCGCGGATACCGGCATGTCCTCCTTAAAGCAAGTGTTTGGACCGATGATTGTGAAGAATAACGACATTGTTGGTTTGTAGGCACGGCTGCTGCTAGTGTCGGTGGTGCCGTTGTCCGGATCTGCCAGTCATTCCAAGCATGGAATGATCCTAGTCGACGATTCTATTATTGACACCACTGTACCTACTATGAGGCAGGCAGCGTTGTATTCGTGTATGCAAGGTCGTCGAATTGGAAGGGATCAGCTGACGACACGACGGGAAGCTGGCTGATCTCTGGGTCCCAGGACAGATCGATGCAGCGATCTAACGAGGAGGAATTTGGTAGTACGAATCATGCGGATGGCTGAGCAACTGCACAGCTGAGAATAACAGGTACATATATTCTTACTAGAAGTAATATTAGTCGAAGTCGTCCCACTCCAGACTGTTTTGGACTACATGTATGTATGTAGCTTTGATTATATCCAATGGCACGGAAAGTATATGTGTCGAGCGGTTCAAAAAATGATTAGAGACATCTGTCAGTTAACGCTAAATATGGGGGAGCTCACTTGACATTACGAGCAGCAGCAGCAGCAGCTAACCGCCTAACCGTCACTAATATATGTACTCTTATACCCTAGGTCTTGTGGAGGGGGAAGCCAGTCTACATTTGTGTTGGTACGAATGAGCGCGCTTCTCCTATTGGCTAGAGGGGGTGAGCTAGCGAGTGTTTGGGCGATAAGATCCCTGACAATTACGTCGTTCTTGAGCCCACATGGGGCCACGAATCTGGTAAATCTGGGTACAACAGGGAGGTAGCCGAGCCCGTAGCTTCAAGGATAGAACCAGTTTAAACTTCGAGAAACAGGGTCACTGCTGCGTGTCTTTTCCATTTCTAAGCTTATTTTCGTAACCATCACCAACTTCAAACTTCTTGTCAAACTTGATCCAAAAGCCTTTCCTTTTTTTCCCCTCCTCGTCTTCTTTTTCCTTTCCCTCCTTTATGCTTCTCAAGCAATGGCAATCTGCAATTGGTAATAGCCTTATGAGCTATCGCTAACCTACCCACACGCCCTTACATCCCCTTAACAACTAATACCTACCTATCTAGACTCACTAGTATCTTTTAGCTACTTCTTCGGCCGACAATCAATACCAACTAATCTTCTGTGTCACCCGCCTAACCCCGTCCAGAAAGCTCGTCATTCCTTCAAACCGTACCTTTTTCCTTACTAAACATTCTCGCTCCCCCCGAACGTAACACACTCGATAAGTACATATGCTACGCCACACAACAACCGATCAACCGCTTTTTCTGCGTGTTTGAGCTGCTTCAGCAGCGTCAGTAGCATCAAAAGTCATCATGGCTACCGAACGAGAAGCTGGTGAGCTCAAGACTCAGGGGGCTCTTGAGGCCTCCCGCGACCCCGAATATTCTGTTACTTCCGAGGACGCCCAAAAGAAATTAGTTGAGGAGAGCAAAAATGCAGGCGTGCCTGCCTTCACATTCGACCCAGATGCGAGCCCGGAAGAAAAGAAGGCTCAGGCGAAGGCTGTATGTTGTCCGGATACGTTACCCCTTATGTCAAAACACCCACTAATTGAGCCACTCTGTTCTAGGCCATTCCCGATGAGCTTCGCCGTTCACGAAAACCAAAAGCCATAGCTATAGCCACTGATGTTGACGACGGAAACAAGGCTAACTACGATCTTCCTACACCCTCCAAGGATGGGGCTATTGAACTTCCCAAGGACAAGGATGGCAGGCCAATCACGGACGGGAACACCGTTGAAGAAGAGGAAGACCTGGCTGCTAAGGTTGGGTGGACCCAGCGGTTCGGCTGGCCTGTCGACAGCGTCATGGAGGGTGAAAGCCTGTTGGATCATTCCACCTGGCTAGAGGATACTATTCCTGACCAGTACTTTGGAGGTTGGTCCCCCTGATTCCGGTGTGCGCCTTAGATTGAATTCGCTAATGTCAACCCGCTCTGCAGAGTGGTATCACAACGCTGCTGTTATCATCTTCGCTTGCATCTCTTCATGGTTGGTTGCGGTGCTCGGAGGTGGTTTAGGTTGGGTCATCATCATCATGGTCGCTTGCTCTACTTACTACCGAACGTCGATCAGACGAGTCCGAAGAAACTTCCGCGACGACATTACCCGAGAGATGGCGCTGAAGAAACTAGAGACCGACCACGAACCTGTCGAATGGATCAATTCATTCCTGGTTAAATTCTGGCCCATCTATCAACCAGTCCTCGCCCAGACCGTCATCAATTCCGTTGATCAAGTATTGAGTTCTGCGACTCCCTCCTTTCTCGATAGTCTGCGGCTGAAGACTTTCACGCTGGGATCCAAACCCCCGAGGATGGACCATGTCAAAACTTATCCCAAGGCGGAGGATGATACTATCCTTATGGATTGGAAGTTTAGCTTCACGCCAAATGATACAGAAGATATGACGTATCGTCAGATTAAAAATAAGATCAACCCCAAGGTCGTCCTCGAGATCCGCGTAGGCAAAGCTATGATCAGCAAGGGCCTCGACGTCATCGTAGAGGACATGTCCTTCTCGGGCCTCATGCGCTTGAAGATAAAACTCCAATTTCCTTTTCCTCACATCGAGAAAGTTGAGATGTGCTTCCTTGAGCGCCCGGAGATTGACTACAAATGTAAACCCCTTGGCGGCGAGACTTTTGGTTTTGACATCAACTTCATTCCAGGATTGGAAAGCTTCATCCAAGAACAGATCCACGGGAACCTAGCCCCAATGATGTACGCGCCGAACGTTTTCCCCATCGAGGTCGCCAAAATGCTTGCAGGTTCCCCTGTAGACCAAGCTATTGGTGTGGTTGCTGTTACGATCCATGGAGCCCAAGGCCTCAAAAATCCCGACAATTTTGCTGGCAATCCTGATCCATATACCGTGGTCACCTTGAACAAGCGAGCACCTCTTGCTCAAACCAAAATTGTCAAGGATACCCCGAACCCCAGATGGAACGAGACTCATTATGTTATCATCACTTCGTTCAACGACTCGCTCGATCTTATCATATACGACTACAATGATTTCAGAAAGGACAAAGAGCTTGGTATTGCGTCCTTCCCACTCGAACGGCTAGAGGATTTTGATGTGTACGAGAACGAGCGTCTTGAAGTCATTGCGCACGGTAAGGCCAGGGGGGTGCTCAATGCGGATATTCGCTTCTTCCCCGTCCTGGAGTCCACGGAACACGAGGGCAAGATAGAGCCGCCGCCAGAGACTAACACAGGTATTCTACGATATACGGTTGAGCAAGCAAAGGATCTGGATGGAACCAAGAGCCTGGTTGGCTTGCTTAATCCATACGCTGTCTTGCTACTCAATGGTAAAGAAGTTCACCAGACCAAGAAACTCAAGCGCACCAATAACCCTATTTGGGATGATGGGTCCAAAGAAATTCTTATCACGGATCGAAAGAATGCCAAATTGGGTCTTGCTATCAAAGACGATCGGGATCTTGCCGGTGATCAGCTTATTGGAACGTACCAGATCAAGCTTGAAGATATGCTCGAGATGATGGAAAAGGGCCACGAATGGTACAATCTGGCAGGGGTCAAAACTGGACGAGCAAAGTTGACTGCGCAATGGAAGCCTGTTGCTCTGTCCGGCGTGCTAGCAGGCACTGGGGGTTACCAAACCCCTATTGGCGTCATGCGTCTCCATTTCAAGTGTGCTCGTGAACTTCGGAATTTCGAAACTATGGGTAAATCGGATCCTTATGTTCGTGTTCTCCTCTCCGGCATTGAGAAAGGTCGAACGGTAACACATCGTAACACTCTGGCCCCTGAGTGGGATGAAGTTATTTATGTGCCTATGCATTCATCTAAAGATCGTCTGACGCTTGAAGTCATGGATGCCGAGAAGATGGGCAAGGATCGGAGCTTAGGTTCAGTCGAAATCTTCGCTGGCGACTACATAGCACAGGATGAGGAGACTGGTGAATATCTGGTTCATGATGGGAAGAAAATACTGGAGGGTGGCCTCCGGTTGCATGGAAAGGGCATCGCGAAGGGAACATTAGTCTATACTGTTTCGTTCTACCCATGCCTGAACGTCGCGGACCCTGAAGAAGAGGAGGAAGAGGAAGCAAAGGATAAAGATGCAAGTTCAGAAGAGCTGAAACCATCGCTTGATGTTCCTCGGTCCTCAGAAGCTGGAAAGATCTCTACACTAGAAAGAAAAGAAAGCGCCAGGGAACCAAATACGCCGACTTCACCATCTATTCCCTTATCTCCAGTCTCTCCTAGGTCAACTACATCAGGACGGAAGTCTCGTGACGCGGCACGAGAGCGTCCCAAAATTCACCTGACTCCCGAGGAGCTACTCAAATACGAATCTGGATTCCTCATCTTCAAACTAATGGAGGGAGAAATGCCAAAAAGCGGAACGCATCTTGAGATGTATGTGGATGACATGCTTTATCCCTCATACATCTCGGGCACAGCCAAAACTAAAGGCTTCAAATTTGACGAGATCGGTGACTGCTTTATCCGCGAACTAGATTTCTCGCGGCTGACACTCAAGGTGAGAGAGAAGCGCGAAAAACCAGGTGAAGAGCGCGATGAAGAACATACGGTAGCTCGTTTGACGGGGAACACGCTGGATACCCTTAAACAATGTCTGGTAAGTCACCATATGACACGACACTCATTAGGTATGTTGCTAATCATTATAGAACAACCCCACCGTGTTAAGGCTCAAGGACGAGGAAAATAGAATCGCCACGGTCAAGGTCAGCTTGAAGTACATCCCTGTTCAGATGCAACTCGATCCGAGCGAGAGCATTAACAACATGGGTAACCTTCGCGTCGACGTACTAGATGCGACAGATCTGCCTGCGGCGGACTCGAATGGCAAGAGTGACCCCTACTGCAAGTTCGAGCTTAACGGACAAGATGTATTCAAGACCAAGACGCAGAAGAAGACGCTCAATCCTGTTTGGAATGAATTCTTCGAGGTTGCTATACCATCACGGACGGCCGCTAAATTCACTTGCAAAGTCTACGATTACGATTTTGCAGACAAGCCCGACTACTTAGGCGGAGCCGACATCAATCTCGAGCAGCTTGATCCGTTCAAGGCTAAGGAGCTCAAGCTACTGCTAGATGGGAAATCCGGCTCCATCAGACTGCGATTACTATTCAGACCTGACTACGTCACACGTACTCGGCTGGGTACTAGCACATTTTCGGGCACATTCGGTGGTCCTGGCAGGATCGTAACTGGTGTTGTCGGCGCTCCAGTCAAAGGCGGTGTCGCGGTCGCTGGTGTCGTCGGGCATGGAGTTGGTAAAGGTGCTAGCTTCATAAAACGGGGATTCCGAGGCAAGAAGGACGACGAGGGTAACGGCTTAACCCTGACACCCAGCAACTCAGAAATCCCCACGATCGTAACCAATGGCCCAGATGCTCCCGCACCCGGTCCCGGTCTTAGGCGTTCAACAGGATTAATTGTTGATGGTGAAGCCGCTCGCCCTGTGACGCCTACGAGCAACGGTTCAAAGAACCACGCGCGCAATCCCAGCTTGGGTGGAGTGTCTATACACAGTTTAGCCCCAGGTAGTGCTGGTGCCGGAACGGCAACTTTCGCTGTGGTTTCTGCGTCAGGATATCCTGCGTCGTCAGACATTTACGTCCTAATCAGACAGCTGACACCTAGGGAAAGGACTATCGGCAAGACGAAACACCATGAGTCTCCTGCTGGAATAGTTCGTTTCGATGAGACGTTCAAGCACACTTGCACTGCTGATACGCAATTCCGTGTTGAAGTTAAAGGTCACCATACCTTCGGCAGTGACGATGATCTAGGTGAAACACTATATTTCGTGGACGAGAGCGGCGGTGGCGAAAAGGAAATTAAGGTCGGTCCTGGAACCGTGGTCCTAAAAAGCTCATTTGTGGAGAACAACCTCGCAGAAAGCCCAAGTCGCGGTAACTCTAGCGGTTTACGGAGGAGTTTCCTCAGCAAGAAGGAGGCCAGAACAAGCCGAGAGGGAACGCCTACGTAGTCTTAAAAACTTGGGTTTTCTACGTGTTGGGCGCTTGGGGGCAAGGGTTATATCGTAACAACTGGTTAAGGAACCGGTGCATTTGCGGAGTTTTCGTTACCAAAAAATAGATTTACTAATTATGATGACCGTTTAGCCTAGCCATATAGTAATGATAAACATTTGAAAAGGAGATGGAACACCTCAAATGTGATACCGAATAATTATGACTCAGGCAGCGGTATGAAAGACGATGTTCTGTCTTAAAACGTGGGAAGAAAGGAATCGCGTTTCTACAATATTCCCAACTCCTTTCTCTCCTTTCAGCGTTGAATAAGACATATCTGTGACAATACGAGAACATAGTTGCTGGCTCTTGAATTAACGCACTCTTATCATTCCCAACTTCAAGACAAGCCAAGTCAGCAATTATGACTCCTAGCCTATTCTCGTAAATACACAGAACCCGTGCGCCTCCGCTTAACAGCTAAATATAAATACTAGCTATAACTCCATGAACAGGACAGCACGCCAACCACCAGAAACGATACTAGTCTCAGGTTTTGGTTTTATACGATCAACTTAGTGTCCGACATACGTTTAAGACTCTCACGTACTATGACTCCCATGGCTCAGGCAGATAGATCTCAATTTGAACCTGAAAGAGATAGCTACGGCAGAAACATCAAACACTACACAATTCCCAAATACGCCCCCGTCGAAGGCTACAATGATGTGCAGCTTTACAGAAACGCATATAGACCCCGCGAGCTACTCAACCACGCTGTCATCGGCTTCTATAATCGAGGGGATGGGAGTTTAAGAGAGAGCCAGATAACGGCATACAAGAACTTCATCAGCAGGTTCGAGGAGCGGAAGGCAGCGTACGGGGGCAAAGCGATAACCATCGCCACCTTTAGAAGTTTTCAAGAGGACATTCGATACTTCTTCGATCAGATCGACGAGTTTTTCTTCTACAGGCTCTTGGAACCTCACGTCGAGGTCGGCATCGGCATCAACATTGTAGGAGCCGATCCCTTGGGAATCGACGACAGAATCGAGGGGGAGACGTTTCCGATCAAGGTCCGCGACCACAGTTCTCAGATCAACATCAACATCGACTCTGGGGAAAAATTCCTCAAGCTCGATGCCATTGTGGGCCAGCTCATGCACGAGATGGTCCATGCATACTTCCTCCTCTTCGCATGCGACTGTACGAACTGCAGCAAAGACATCCTCAACACGGTAGGGGTCAAAGACGACGGCCACGGGCCCTTCTTCCTGATGCTCCACCGTCTCATCCTATCCAACATGAGGACATGGCGTGAGAGGCAGTGGTACGATTATGGCCCTTTAGCAAATCTGCTCTCCGAGGACTGTCCAGGGCAGGACATCAGCAAAGACGCCAGTCGGCGGGCCACAGAAGCCAAGAAAAGGATGACACAGGACGAAAGTGCGTCACTCCGTAAACGCCGTCTACGTGACATAAGCCCGACTCATATCACGTTTAGCGAAAACGGTAAGGAAGTCGTCGTCAAGCCATCCCTCATAAAACAGCAGGTGGATTGGGAGAAATCGCTCGTGGCCAGGACAAAATCGGCTAAAAGGAAGCGTAGCGACGGGGAGACTAGGGAGACCCATGCAGAAGGAGAGCAGAAGGAGGCGGATGGCAGTTCTAATGAGGAGGGAGAGCAAATCAGGGAGTCAGATAATGATGGTGCTGAGGATCCAGAGTACAGTGAGGACGAGAATGAAGACAATTCGGACGACGACCTATAGTATCGATAAGCCGTTGATGAAGCAACATATATCCCCTCATTTTCGGAATTGAGTCTTGTAAATATATCTACCTGGTATAAATCTCAAATGGGGAAAGAGGTAGTTAGTGATAGGAAGAATTCAACTTATGCTCTATTGGAATTGATACAAGAAAATACCTAATTAAGTACCTATATACTCGTATACTCTATCATATCCAAGCAGGTAATTATGTTCTTCCATCTCCATCTAAGCCATGGCTCTATTAATCCGATAAGTCTACCTTATCCAAGTCTACGACGGGTAGATGCGACATGTGTATCTTGGCACTCCCGTAAGGCACGAACCGCGCGCTAAAGGGCTTGCCAGTAATCTGGGGCTTGAGAGGAGGATTATCCGCAGTGTCGAATACGATAGGCCAGTCGATCTCCACGGCGGCTACGCGAAGCTCAATTGGGGGCGCATTAAGGTCCCAGATGGGGTTAGACAGCGTTGACACATCTGCTTGTGCGACCCTAATTTGCGATGGGTCAATAGCAATATTCCATATACTCGTAGGCTCTATGAAATGATCGTGCGTGTGGCCTGTGGTGCTTGTGGTAGGTATTGAGTCTCCGTTGAAGGCGGTAGGCTGGACGTCCGTAACTTCAGCATCGATATGAAGACTATAAAGCAGCGGTCCATAGTAGATTGCGGCCGTATTGTTGGCTCTCGTAACTACGCGTGGCTCTGTGTTGAGGTGAACACTAATACGGTTGATACCATGACCAAGCTCGACTTTCTGGAGTCCCTTGTCCGATGGAGAAACTTGGCTAGTTTTGCCGTCAGGACTTGTAATGGTGCTTGAACTATCCGCCCAACCGGGAATCCGGACGTAGAACGTAAAGTCGGAATCCGACGTGATCAAGTAGTTCAAGTTCATTCCAAAAGGATAGTTGGTATCGGCCTGAATGGTCACTTTGTTGTTACCTAAGGAGGTGCTGATGCTTCCAGGGATGAGCAAAACGTGAGCAATTCCTCCGTCTTCGGTACCCGTGAAAGAATTTGCAAGAAATTTTGGATATGCCTGGCCGTGGTTTACCGTACAGCAGGGCTATCAAAGAGTTTAGTCTTCATATCCCGAGTAACGAAAAATGGCTATAACTGACATAGTTGGGTTCCAAGCCAAAAACATTACCATAAGATCCAACGTTGACCCACATTTCAGGGGTAGCATTCAAGTTGCGTGACCAGGGCTGAGATTTTACAGTTAGTATATCTTGCAGGTCTTCGAAATTGTCAAACTTACTTGATTCTCCTGCTGAACGTATTGATGCGACCACCAGTCCGGGAAGATCGATCCGGGTACAGCGTTGAATGCAACTTGCTCTGCCCAGTCCGCTAAGTCGTTATCCCCGAGATACTGATAAATCCACGCCATGGAGAAAGTCATCTCTGCAGCAGTGCATAATTCGGCCCCTCTAATTGGATTGAGATCTGTGATGAATTCATCCCCAATGATTGTTCCAGCTAAAGACTTGTGATATTGCGCTAACAAATCTACTGCCGTTCGGGTCTGCGTCTTCAACGCTTCATCATGGGTCATCCGGTATATTGCCAGAGGGTATCGTAGACCTAATGATATCAGTGAATCAGCCTTGTCTGGGACACTCATGCTGCATTTAGATCATACCTTCTGCCATGTTAACACCATGATTAAACAGGTCCTTGAAGGGCTCATTCCTGGGAGTGTAGGTAACTTCTGGGTATACTCCTTTCACCCAGTACGTTCTCCAGTCGCTTGAGGCTGCGACGCTTCCGTTTATCATGAGTTCCATTGTTTCCCAAATTAATTGAGAATTGTTTCGGGGGTGATTTTCATATAGCCACTGTAGTGGGATATGCATCTCGTGGGCCCTCATAGCGCCGAATCCATCCCCGTCATAATCCTCTCCCGGTTTCTGTATAAGCCCAGCGTAGTTATCCTCTAGCATACTGTGAGCGATCTGAATGTACCTATGCATAGCATCTACAATTCTATCCTCTTGCGAAGGATCCGCTTGGGCATATTGCTATGGGAATTAGCCGGGCAGCTCCCAGGAGGAGCTTAGGTAAAAGCAACAAATCGCTGCAGGCATGACATACCATCAACCCTACCAAGAAATAACAACGAGCCCATAAGCTTCGAGTCGAAGGATCGACCTCTGGGCCAAGCCAGCCATCATCCTGCTGGTGCTCGAGGACGTAATCCATATAGGAATAGACTTGGTTCTTAAGTCTGTCGTCGTCCAGCCCAAAGGCTAGAGGCACAAGACCATTGAACCAATATGGCGAGGATTCATGGAGATTTGAATACTCCGACGAGCCGCCTATCCACATGGAATCGTGGACAAAGCGGTAGAAGTTGTACAGGTTACCAGCCAGCCCGTCGGCCTCCAGTGTAAGTTGGTCTCTGAACCATCCCCGCGGTTTAATTGTACCCAACGGGAAAGACTGATATACTGGCTGTATCACTGATTACGTGTTAGTAGGGACTGGTCACTTAGATGACGAGTGACATACGGTCAGAGCTGGTTCTGCCTTGAACAGACCTCCCGTCAAGTGAGTCGTGAGGTAGCGTAAGGCCGGTAGTGATAAGGAGCGAGGCAGTAAGCGCCTTCGCTATAACTGAGGTAGCCATCTATACAGGAGTGCTTGAGGTAGCATGGGCGGTCCGAGGAAGCTAGGAGATATGAGCTAGGGAGAGGATGGTGGCGACTCCAGCTAATATATAAGTATTCAAGAAACCGGGAAGAAGCTGATATACTATAGTATACCGGTCAAAGAAACGCGGCAGCGACGGGAATGGATATTTTCCTAAAAAAGCAAAGAATGCTGCATGTACGCGAAGATCCACACACAAACATAAGTTATATTACTTATTCTCATCCCTCCGGATGTATGGACTCGCAGCCCAGACTGGACTGGTAACGGCGACAAACAACTCAAGGTTCCCCATTGCGGAATATATGAAGAGAGAAAAATTCGAACTTATTATCCCTTGTCCTTTCCTGACCGTCGGCGCGTGCAGGTGCAGGATGGTCTTCTTTGATGAATCTAGGCATGTACGTAGGTAACATCACGCGGTAGTAGATCAGAGACAATGGCGCCTTCTCCAAAAACCGGTATGCGTTCCTGGTGCAGCATTGCAGCTTCCCCTCAGCGGTCGTTCGGGTCCTTGGCGCGTACCACCCGTGACAGAATCACGCTGCAGGGGATAATTTCTTTAGGGGGTAAATAAAGAGAAAAGATGTCCTAGTATATGATTGGGTCCGAGTTTGCGCCTTAAAGAAATTTGAATTGGTTGTGGTACCTGATCGAATAATTTCCCCTGAAGATCGCATGGATGTGTTAGTTACACCATGCGCCTATATAGTTAGTTCCTTCCGACTAATTCTCCGGGAATTCGGAATTTTACCATGAATATTATGATTGGTAAATACCTAGGTAGCTAGATTGGTCCTCACAGTAATATCCGGACTAGTTTCCAAGAATCTACAATAACTGGCCTTGGAAAATCTGACATGCTGACATGTTGGACGTTGTTGGATCCAAAATGTTCAAAGAACAGCAACCGGTGACCCCACATCTCTTCCCCACACGACTCCATCCATGAACTCCAAAAACTGGGATAGTGGTCAGGGCGGGTCCGGGGTGCTAGGGGTATGTCGTAGGTGAACATAAAGACGCATCTAAGCTCCGGCATTGGTATTGGCTGGTTTCGCGGGGAATCGCCAGGGGGGAGATGAGTTAGACCGGGATCCCCAATATGACCGAATCCGACTCCAAGACTCCCCCTGCCATGCTACCTAAGACGTCTTAGCTCGGGACTGATGCGAGTTTGCGAAGAACGGTGCCCAAACGACCTGACCTATTGTACAATATTACAGACGCGAAGGGCCCGATTGGTATACCGCTGCAACTTGGCGCCCCGTGGCCGATTTTGTGTTAAGCTTATTAGGCGCCGTGATGCCTACCATTTCTTGGTATTTCTTACCTCCTGATAGCAGGATTACATTCAGTTAGACCGACCAGACAAATAGACGAGACGGACCTCACATGACCCCCTTTCTACGCATACGCATATGTAGCATTTAATTGCCTTCCTAGAGAAATTAATCGGTCCAAATCATGAATCTATTGGTTATTTGCTCGGTTCTGTGCCGTACGCTTATCTCAGTCCTCACCCCCTTTAAGTTCTCGCGTCATATTTCTCGACTTAAACGTGTTACCGCACACCATCTAATGCTCAACCTTTGCTTGATACGCTAGTCACGCACATCAGCTACCCATTCTTGTGAAGAAAACCGCCACGCACCAGCTATCAGGAAATAACGCTCGCGACTAGAATCCCGAGTTATAAATCACATATGATCAGAAAAGATGTCAGCAGGGATCCAGCATTGGGGGGCTGCATGATCGTCAGACCTATCTAGGGCTGTCGGGGAATATCCATGGATGTTTTCAACCATGGTCATTTCAAAATACGGGACCTAAATTGGGGAGCAGGTTCTGAGCCTCCTGCTCTTGGCACATGTTGTATGTTCTAATTCTAGAACCGCCTATCGTTGTGGAACTACAGATCCAGGCACCTTCCCTACACTTTTCGTCGGTATACCCCAGATAGCCCCAGATTATGTTTTCGGTGACCCGAATATTCTTTTGTTCGCTTACAGACGCAAACACCCCAGGTAAGCTAAGACCCATACACGTCTTATAGCCAATGGTAGATACGAGGTTATACGATATATAATATACACCTGTCTCTTAGTCCTAACTTGGCGATAACTTAGTGAAAATTGTATACCATAGTATAGCTGATCGTGAGATCTCCTCGCGCAGTAATAAGGCCGAGATTGTGGAATCAAGGAAGATACCTATCACCTACCTTAGCGCCGCAGCTTGTTTGATTAGATGTGTCTCCTTAAACCGGCGTGAGATATGGCCTTCTCCCGATTTGATGCCACAGAACGCCATAGAGTGTATCGGCAAAGCATGCATATGGTGGCTTGCATATTACGAGATCTACCAATAAAATCCCCTCCCTCAGTAATGACAACTTTGAAAGGTCATCAATGACTTATAATCGTGACAATAACGAATGACGCCAAGGTCTAGATGTTTCTATTCCCAATTCCAAGACCAGTCTCATATCAGTCGAGAGGACGTCGTGACCGACGTTGCTCTGTCGTCATTGACGTTCGGGCATGAGGCACAAGATAAACACGGCTTATGATTCAAGTTTCAACCCACCGTAACCCTTCTCTACCTACTCTCCAAACCGGCAAAACGGCAAGCATACTCAGCTAGTACGCAATATGATGCTAATTTCAGCAGGTCACAACAAGCAAACAACGATTCCGAACAATACGCGCCTACCTCGCAAAAATTTATGCTTAGCCCCGCCGATATTCAGAATGTCCTTTCTCACCGAGTCTGTAGACAAGACAGCGATGCTACTGCTGCTCCAATGAACACGAACTCAACACCCAATCTTCTCAGCCATGTGGGCATGATTCGTTGGACATATACATCCCTCTCGACCTATACAGATACTTCCTCAGGTACCTTCAATATGCCTATTGGAAGTTTCGATTAGTCACTATGAATAATACTAAGGACGCGGAATGGTAGGTCAGCGACATTGTTTGGGCATCCCGAGATTAGGCTACTGGCAGGTTAATAGGCGAATGGTCTACAGACCTGCTTGTCCACGTAGACACCTACATCTAGGTGGTGCAGCACCAATGCGCATTTAACTTACAGGTAGCGAAGCGGGACGTAGCCATAGAATATCGATGGCTCTCTGCCAAGTAGTTCTAGTATCTTAGACACCTGTGTTTCTTCAATCGGCGCAAACTAGAGAGCCCTTCACCTATCCCTAAGACTCATGAATACGGCCAACGTGCCATTAAAGTCTGCCCAGACGTGTATCACTTTCTGTCTCTAACAGCTAGGCAGCTCTCTCATAATAACACCCAGGTATAGCTAGCTACCACATCTATCTTTCAGACGTGTGCTATTTCCCAACAATTATAGGGCAATATATAAGATCATTTATCCAAGAGTAAGCATCGATACAATGCTCTCATGGTGACGAATAAGGGTCTGATATTCGGGATGAGAAATGGCTGGATTTTCGGACAGAAGGGAAGGTTTCGCACGAAACACGTATCCAAGCGTCGGCCTACAAATCACATCTTAGTAGTCTCATCCTGGGCGTATAGACAAGCTCTTAGCCGTGCCTGATGTTGCCCGGCGCCGAGATATACATGTAAGTGATGATGATCGATTCTCATGCTCAACGAAAGGCTTCAAGGGAAGAGAAGGACGAAGAGCTCCACACAAGCTCAGGCTAGAAGCTTGGACCTCCCTTATAAAGTTATCAGCCCATATCGCCCAAAGCTCGCGCTACTCTTCTTGGCACTGATCAACAACCCCTGCCGAAGACAGGATCAACCAGTAACAGCCTTCCATCTTATCGGTGGATGAGAAGCCTAAATTACGTCAGGTAATCGATAAATGGGAATCTACTTCACAGCTGCGGGTGTCAGGAACGGCTGAATTGCAGATTGTCGGGGGAAAATAGGGATAATTGGTTGAATCGCTATATCTCCCATATTGCTAATGTCTTCTAGAAGCCTGTGCGAAGCCTTTAACAGCATATCATTGGGCGCTGCAGTGTTCCGGTGCAATGGTGACTTGATTCCATCATGCTGATACGATATCGAAGGAGTTGGGATCTAGGTAGGCTTGGAACCAGGACAAGGATAGGTGTTGGCATTGATAGGGCGTGGGCATGAGGCAGGGATATAAATGGAAAAGGTTGGATGGAAGGAAGAGCTGAGGAAGGGAGAAACGGGAAACGGGATTTCGCATTAGAGAGAAAGTTGCGGCTATCAAAACCGCATCTCATTCGCATGTGTAACTCTCATACCCGACCTCGAGCTTCCTAATTCCTTATTTCCCCAACTTCAACAATAAAAAGTACATAATACAGGTATGTAATTCCTCAACACGTCCATTAAGAAATGTCCAGTCATCCATCACACGTACCTATATATCCCTCAGCCACTTACCTACCTCTATGTAACAATGTGTCATATGTGATGAAAAAGGCGGGATGGGTTAGGGTTTTCTTTTTAAAAAAACAAAACAAAACCTCTTCCGACAAGTTCATCTTAACTGAATAAACAAAACAACGCCCCATTTCTGAAACATACCTGATAGACTGAGAAACCCCGTGCTTTGTCGCAGACAATCCACAATGACTGGCGCACCTGAAGTATCGCACGGCCGAGGCGGCGCCGGCAACATTACCCCGGACAACACCAAGTACGTCGACGGCGAGATCGTGCGCGCGGGCCCGGAAGGCAGCCACGGCGACGGCGCATTTAGCACCGGACGAGGAGGTACGTCTTTTTGCCATTACCCTCCACGACACCTCACCTCATTCACAGCTTACACCTACTAACACCCCCACCCCCACACCACAGGCGCAGCCAACATCGCCGACGCCGACAAGCCGCCCTCATCCATGCGCGCGGACCGCGAGATCGTGCCCGAGGAGGCGACGCGGCCCTCCACCGACAACGAGAGCTTCCACGTCGGGCGCGGCGGCGCCGCAAACGTGCATTTATCGCCCCAGGACCAGCAGAAGCACGAGGCCAAGCACCACCACCACCACGGGGCCAAAGTCGTTGATAGCCCGACCGCACCCGGGGCCGCGAAGCAGCACCACCAGGGGCTTGCTGATAAGCTGAAGCATAAGATCTTCCATGCTTTCAAGAAATAGATGGGTGTCGTTGTTGTTGTTGTTGTTTATGATGCAAGGCTAGGAGTGCCCGAGCGCCTGGATATGAGGAGAGGGAGCTGAGACGAAGTGTAGTCGTGCGATGGAGAGGCAGAAAAATAAAACGATACTAGGAGTGTGTTTGCCATGCGATGGGGATAATCAAAAGGGGAACATATTGGTCTCCTTGTCTTTAGCTTAATATCCTAACCGGCAGCTGCAAAGCTGCTAGTATTTGTTTCGACTTGAATTTCAATGATATCCTACCATTCTCTAACTTCGGCTCAGGGGATCGCTACGTTACGATGAGTCTGTCACAATTGAATCTTCAAGTGGATGCGTCTTCAAGGTACGCGATATTCTCAGGGAAACTAAGATTTTATTCACGCGGGTCGAGTATATACAGTCCGCTTGTGCAAGTCAAGTGGTGATGCTTATATATCAGGTAGTGCAATATATACAGTTAGATCATGATTAACAGGACCTGGAGCTCTTTCTCATGTTTCAGCGAGCTCTGGTGGTCTAAATAAGACTTAGGCTTTCAGGGCGTTGACGACAGCGGTGTACGCGGGCTTGGGGCTGAAGTTGCTGTCGAAAAGGAGAGGGGTGCTGCTGGCTCTCCAGGAGTCCTATTTCGTCTCTAGTCAGTATGCCTTTCTAATCAAGTTCTCGGGGTACCAGAGGTATTTCTTACGGGATCTCGGACACCCCAGACAGTGATACCGACGCACTTGGGCTCGTCGAGACAGGCCTTGGTGACGGCGGCGTAGTCGTTGGCGGGAGCGGTCTGGATATCGACCTCGGTGAAGGCAACCTCCTTGACACCGGAGGCGGCAAGGGCCTTGATCGTAGCGCCGGCCTGGTTAGCGAGACCGGGAGTCAAGTGGGCCTGCGACCCGATACCGTCGATGGGGACGCCGGCTGCGATCCACTTCTTGACGTGGTCGATCATACCTCTGGTGACCTTGGCACTGTAATATGTGAAGTCAGTACTTGTGAAACTGTACCCTAGATTAAATGTATGAGAATAAGAGCTATGAGGTATACATACGCGGTAGGTTGGTCAAGGTTGTAGTCATTGATGTATAGCTTGGCGTCAGGGTCGGCCTTGCGGGCAGCTTCGAAGGCGATACGGACGAAGTCCTCACCCAGCACCTGGGAGAAGACAGACTGGCGGAGAGAGCCATCCTCGTTGAAGATTTCGTTCACAACGTCCTATATGGGAGGGTTAGTCTCTATTTTCCTGATAGTATTGCACGTTTCCGTGGTGTGGCGAACCCAAGCATAGATCTTGCCCTTATACCGAGTCACTAGGGTCGTAACATGGTTCTCAAGAACCTGAGTCAGCTTTGTCTTGTCCCTGATGTTGGAAACCCAACCGGGCAGCTGTGAATGCCAACATAGGGTATGTCCACGAATGGTCTTGTTGTTCGTTGTGGCCCAGTTAACAAGGTAGTCGGCTCCAGCGAAGTTGAATCTTCCCTCGGACGACTCAGTAGCATCCCACTTCATACTATTCTCGGGAGTCACTTGGCCGAAATCTGCCTTAATAACGTCGGCGGACTTGCCGGTCGAGAGACGGTTCTGGTCCGCGCAAGTTCCATAGTACAGCTTTCCCTTAGTCTTGATCAGCTGGTCGATGCTGTCGGCGGCCTGTCGTTCGGCAAGTTCGGTAGGAGCAGCCCATGCTGCCAAAGGAGCGAGTAGACACAGGAGAGTTGACTTCATGATTACCGGTCTTGTTGATACGACTCAGCACTAGACAATGCGGTAAGTGGTTGAGGTAGGATGTGAAAATGGCGTAACGACCACATCTCTCAGGCTTTATAGTTATTGACTTAAGTATAACGGAAGATAGCACCCGTGGTAGGTGAGGCTAGACCCCGGTTCCATGGCCATACCTCGCAAAGTAATATTTGGAGAACTTGGCGGCGGTAAAATAGAACAGGTGATGATTAATTCCCAAGACGGAAATATAGCCTCTGTAGAACCCCTTTCTTTTTTTTCCCTTGCGGTATTAAGGCGAGATTGAGGGGAAGCCGGTGACAACGGCCCGTCAATATTAATAGGGACCATACGAGAATGTGAACAATCCAGGTCAGAAATGTGCTCTTGACCTGACAAGCAGCCCAGACGGCTCCGCGAAAAGGGACCCCGTGGGGTGCATTGGGGCATAATAGCCTAAAACCGATGCTGGTACCGAGTTATATATGTGGCTGTTATTGTATGGGGTTCGATTGTTGTATTTATAGAAGACGTTCGGTGTTAGGACTCCGCAATAAGGCTTGAAATCGACCGTAGAGTTATACGTCAATGCGCACCTCTCATGACTAGCTCTCTGTTACGAACCTCGACAGTTAAGATTCCTGAGTCTACAAGATCATGTGGAAATCAAAGACGATCGTTTTAGAAATATATTCAATAGGTTCTCGTAGACTAGTCAATGGTAAACCTATATCAGACAATTTGGACGTCCTGAAGTGCAAGACAACTTTAAGTGAATGCTATGTAGAACCTGAACCAATCGGAAGTTGGGATAAGCATAGGAATTTGATTCTGGTTGGTGGAGTTTTTCTGTCCGGGTCTTTTTAATTTGATATGAGGCTATTCTGCCCTTCATGCTGTACGAATAGCTCATGCCATCATAGCTATGGTGTTTATTTAGAGACTTGCGAGCGGACTTAATTTCAACTTAGGTACACGTGGTATAGAGTGGCATATATTAAGAAAAAAAAGATGGGATATGCCGCATGAATTACAGGCTAAAGGAGGTTACCCGTTGCTCTGAAGACTAGCAGGCATAGACTTGGGACTGTATTATGTGGTAGCATTCGCTAATCTGTCTTAGCTGCTTATATTGTGGCTGAGATGAGTCAAGGCTACATGTAGTCATGTATTCGTAGTTCCAACAGAGGTCGATTTTACGTATATGAGCAGATAGAATGTGGGGTTATCCAACCAAATTAGTAGTATGGAGATGGGTATTGCTTGGTGTTGCTGTCTTATAGTATATATTAAGACCACCCTTCAATGTTATTCTATGTCATATCGATAAACAGATGGCTGCCAGGTATGATCATGGGAAACAAGTGAACACTAAAAAGCTTTCGGGCTATCCTCGTGAAACTTCCACGGTGGTCCCATGGGGTTTAGCGAAGATCCCTGCCATCCACCTTGCTTCACATTTCCCCGCAACGTCATAGGATACCGATCGTGAACCATTAGGCCATGAACGAGGGGTAGCAAGTACATACATAGGTGGGAAGCGGCCTAGTTCAAGGGTACCTAGGTGAAGGGAACCTATCAGAGGTCCATAGGTTCCTTTTCTTTGTGTAACAGATGGCCACCTGCATTTCTCCTCCTTTGTCCTCCATTCATTCAATCATTGATCATTTCGATTTAATCTCAACAGCCTTGTCTCGAGGTTGCCATAGCAGTTATCAAGAGCCACAACACACCGATAAGAACAATCCTTGTCGCATTTTGCAGCGTTGGGTGGAAAGTCCGTGTATCGATCATAAAAGGGATCGAGTCAGCCTACTAAATAGATCCTGCGCATTCAATAGGTCAGGAAGCGAAGACAAGAAAGGTTCCATTGCTAGGTGGTCGCGCAGTTTTGGCCGGTCAAAGATTTGGAGAAATCTACGGTATAGTTTTGGACGGAAAGATCCATCACAACCAGCAGCACATGCAGACTGCGGCTAACTTCGGTAACTTCACCGTAATTACATACCTAAATTAACCCAAGCATTTAGCTGCGAGTACGTATTTCTAGTTTCCGGTTTCGACCATTCGGTTTGCGCCGATTGGAGCTTTTTATCAGAATTTACTGCTGACTGTAGTAACTTTAACGTTTAGGTTGGGGAACCTTGGAAGTTAAGGGACCTAAAAACCAAACCGGAGCTCTGGCAGCCTTGAGTTCTGGGTGACACAACGCTATTTCGTCATTTCGTCACCCCTAATGAAATCCCCCGTCTCCAACCAATAATGGTCCCTCGGAACGAAGACCACATTTCTCGCCCGCCTCCGAACCCACGCTTACTGTCACTCCAGTCAATAGTTTCTAAACATTCCTTTCGTTCTCATTCTTCTTCCTTCGAAGCCGACGATGAACGATCAACGTCGGAAGAGTCAGGCAGAATGACCCCAACACCCAGCATCGAAAGTGGTCCGCCTTCCGGTCGTTATCATGGCGAAGATACCCGTCCGACCAGCACCAAGGAGCTTGCTGGTTGGTACATGTATGCCTTTGCTGCTGAAACTTATGTGATATGCGGTTAGTTTACCTGTGCCTATTCTTGATGTTCTCTATTGAACACGAATGAAATCAATGCTGACAATCATTAGCCATCTGTGAGTAGTCACATCTTCCTTTTAGTATTTACCTATAATACGCCCAAATTCGGTCGCGTTCGAATCAACTAGACATAACTCTCCACGAATCTATACATACAAATAAATACAACTTTATTCAACTCAAGCTTACCATTTGCGAATAGCTTCGTTTATCCCGATTCTACTAGAAAGCTTAGCGAGGGAAAATGGAGTCCTCTTGTCCGATCGGGAAACACCCTGCGGCGACAACTCGAGTGGACAGTGTATCGTCACCGTTCTCGGCATCGAAATTAACACGGCTAGCTTTGCTATGTATACTTTCAGTATAAGTGTTCTACTCCAAGCATTATTGGTAGTCAGCATCAGTTGTGCAGCGGATCACGGCAATTATCGGAAGCGTCTATTATTGACATTCGCCTGGACTGGGAGCTTCTGTGTTATGGCTTACATTTTCATCGTTAAGGAGATATACATCGTCGGCGCGTTACTGGCCATCATCTCTAACACGTCGTTCGGAGCTTCCTTCGTCCTCTTAAACTCCTTCCTCCCACTCCTCGTTCGTCATCACCCAAAAGTACAGGAGTCAGTGGCTGGGCTATCGGAAGACCCCGACCTACGATCAGATACAGCAGTCGAAACTCGGTCTTTGTCGACATCCCCTACTCTTGCTGAGGACCCGTTGAGCGATTCAACAACTGCCTTGCTACCGCGAATCGATGACAGCCTCGACCTCCACGAATTGCGACGGATACCGACGCATGAAGAGCTCACTTCTATCGAGCTTCAGCTCTCTAGTCAGATATCCGCAAAAGGTATAGGGATCGGCTATGGTGCCGCCTTATTCGTGCAATGCGCATCAATCTTGATTCTGGTGGGAATGGGTAGTTCTACATGGTCACAACGAGTAGTTCTCTTTTTTATTGGAGCTTGGTGGGCTATTTTCACCATACCGGCGGCTATGTGGCTTAGACCCAGACCTGGCCCTCCTCTCACACAAAGCCAATACCGAGGCTCTCGCGCATGGTTGTCGTACATTGTCTTCTCGTGGAAAAATCTATTTCGCACCGTGAAGCTTGCACGCCGCTTGATCGACATCGTTTTGTTCTTGGCTAGCTGGTTCCTCATTTCTGACGCTATCGCCACAACATCCTCAACGGCGATACTGTTTGCCAAGACACAATTAGGCATGAAACCGTGGGCGTTGGGAATGATCAATGTTATCTCTACGACTACGGGTATTCTTGGTGCATTCAGTTGGACCTTTATCTCCAGACATTTCAAGTTGAAGCCGCATCAAACCGTCCTAGGCTGCATTGCACTTTTTGAGATTATACCTATTTATGGCCTACTAGGCTACCTACCTTTTGTCCAACAATGGGGAATCATTGGGCTTCAACGACCGTGGGAGATGTATCCATTAGCTGCGGTCTATGGCTTCGCTCTCGGTGGACTTAGTTCGTACTGTCGGTCACTATATGGGGAATTGATCCCTCCTGGCTCCGAAGCCGCGTTCTATGCTTTATATGCTATCACCGACAAAGGCTCAAGTATATTTGGACCAGTTATAGTCGGAGCTATTATTGACGCGACGGGCGAGATTCGTCCGGCATTCTGGTTTCTGGCAGCATTAGTCAGCATCCCCGCGCCGATTATATACTTTGTCAACGTCGAACGCGGCAAATTCGAGGGGGAGAAGCTAGCAGAGGTGATCGAGGGATTTAAAAGCGGAGAGGATACCCAAGTAACTGCATATGGGGACGACGCTGAGAGCACCAGAATGCTTGCTTCTTATGACAATGATAACGAAGCTAACAGCCATACGAGGCTATGATAGTAGCGAATTCGCTTAGGATTGTAAGGATCTATCTATGTTGCATAGCGGCGGCGTTGAGTATCTGCACCTATATTGGGCTATTCACCACAAATGGGAACTTTAATAGACACGGGCTTACAGGTGCCCAGCTTAAAACTTGTGACTTAATTTAATCAAATGCCAATTATATGCTGCGAATGGCTTCTGTCTGGTATGCCGTTCGGGATTTGATACCAAAACTGGCCAATGCCACTGCGTCATGTAGCCTAGTCGCAACCAGAGCCAATGGCAAGAAATAAGATGCATGCAAGAAGAGATATATTCCCCCCTAACATATGTTTTACCACCACACGGGCTATACGGTCAAAAGTGATGTGCGTTGACACTCCCACGTCAATGATAAGCTGTTGGGTTCGAATAAGACACGGTGAACATGGTAAATACCTGGTGACACTAAGTACATGTAGGTACATATGTAGGTGTTAAGCATCAAATGTGAATAGGAGAATTAAATACACACATACATGTACTTTAGGTACATTAGCGCGCCGGTATAAGGCCTTAAAATGATCTTAAAGATTATATATTTACATAAAAATTATTTTCATAATTTAATATTATTACGAAATTATTATTAAAAGTAAACATAATTTTTAAAATTATTATATATTAAAAATAGCTTTAATTTTTAAAATAATATTTTTTTAATATAACTTATTAATTTAATATAATTTTAAATAATTATAACTTTAAAATAATATTAACCGTTAAATTAATTATTAATTTTTAATTATTTATTAACGTTTAAATATAATTTTTTAATTATTTATTTAAATTATTTAATATATATATATATTATAATTATTATATTTATAATTATATTTATATTTTTTATATAATTTTTATTTATTAAAATAACGAAAATAACTTTAATAATTTTATAAATTTTATAACGTAATTAATAAATTAATAAATTAATAAATTAATAATTATAATTATAATTTTAAAGTTTTTAATTTAAATTATAATAATATTTAATATTAATATTTTTAAAATAAAAAAAATATTATATATATATATTATATACGTTATATTATATAATATACGAATAATTTTTTACGTATATACGTATATTTTAAAATAATTTTAAAATTTAATTAAATTTTAACTCTTTAATATTATTATAAATTTAATAAGTAATTAAAAAAAACATATTTAAGTAACTATGTTTTAATAAAAGCATATCGAGATTCTAGGATAATCTCTAAGATCATATCCAGCTGCCACTTCGGCGCGTCAATGTATGGATGAACATCTGTTGGAAGCTACAGTACATATGTACCTATCTACGGTAGGCAGTTACATGTAGCTAATAGCTCCTTCCCCATGGCAACGCTTTCGGGCTTATCAGTTAATACATACTGGGACAGGTACGCCAGATCATTCCTAACTGAGTTTAGGGCAATGTCTAAGGCGTGTATGCAGCTTGGATCCCAGCATTTTCAACATCCATCCAGGATGAAGCATTTTCCTCCACT
Organism: Hypoxylon sp. PDH2405; assembly: GCA_023628415.1. Classification (NCBI taxonomy): domain Eukaryota; kingdom Fungi; phylum Ascomycota; class Sordariomycetes; order Xylariales; family Hypoxylaceae; genus Hypoxylon; species Hypoxylon sp. PDH2405. Next base: position 907,215 of record JAMAKT010000004.1, on the reverse strand, counting down.
CAGGTCTAGTCCCCATTTTGCTCCTCCCCGTATTCTCCAACAACCAGAAGCGCATATCATTGCTGGTGCGGTGCTGGAGGTGGCTAAATTGGATCAGATTGAAACGCGCCATCGCAATAACTCACTACGGTACCGATAATTACGATATTATTTTCCCCCTTCTCTTCCTTTCTTGGTTAATAACCATAATAAACCACCTAGCTATTGCCCTCAGTCGGGTCTGCAACGTCCTCGAGACGTCTGCATTGCATCCATATTTTGCGCCTCAGATATTCTAGGACTTGGTTGAAATTGTTATATGTTATGAATCTAGCTCTGCGGCACCTCATATACGGCATAGGCATAGTTGTAGGATCTCAGTTAATAACAGACGCGCCAAGCTGCCAAATAATTCCCCCCTTCCCCGCCACACCCGGTCCCGGCTTACGATTTTCCCAATCGCAACCACCAACGAAGCTCATCGAAAGCTGCGAGCTCCCTACTAGCTGATAACGATACAGTTTTGGCCTTGATATTTTTGGAATTGCGCCTGCCTAGCTTATCTTATATTTGCCTAACAACTTCAGTTTGTTTTTAGCTGAGCTTGGTTGCGCGCGGATTTCAACAATTCCTTCTCCCATTAGGCGCAACCGATCTCCATACATACCTTTTGCTTCTCCCCATTGGGTATTACAAATTCGCGCCAACCCTCGTCCTTAGCCAAAACTCCGTCCGAAATTCACCACGATGGCGACTGCTCGCAAGCGCCCGCGGCCAGATGTAGTTGAGGAGAGCCAGGCAGAATGCCCCTTCAGCGTCATCCACCCCGACCCAAACGAGAAGGAGAAGAAGACGAAGCGCAGACGACAAGAATCCGAAGACCACCCTCAGCCTAAGATCTTGCTTCAAGCCTCGCCCTTCTCGCCCATGGGAAAATTCAAGGATCCTAATAATACTATGGATAGGCATTATCAAGTCCAACCTTATCAGAAATGGATGGATATGACGCGCTACAATAGCTTCGTCTGTACGTGCGCTTTACAATCTACCTATATTTACGTGTTGTACTGACGGAAAGACCTTAGTGAACGGGGTCAAGTATTGGAGTGAAGGGTTTATATTTGTCGCCAATAGTTCCACGATCGAACGCCAAAAGAACCCAGGCGAATCTCTGCAGCCGAGAAAGAAGTCGGATGACGATTGGGTCGCCAGGATTCTTGAAATTCGAGCGAGCGACGAGCACCATGTCTACGCGCGTGTCTACTGGATGTACTGGCCAGATGAGCTGCCACCAGGCACACAGGACGGCAAGAAGCTTATCCAGGGAAGACAATGGTATCACGGCGCAAACGAATTGATTGCGTCCAATCATAGTATGTGTTTCTAGCTTTCTGTGCCCGTGGACCTATGCTAACAAGTCATAGTGGACGTGATCAACGTAGTCAGTGTCACCGCAGCCGCGACTGTCAATCAATGGGACGAGACCAACGAGGATGATGTGCAGCAAGCACTCTATTGGCGTCAGGCATTCGATGTCCGTAGCATGGAACTCTCAGTAAGTTTGAAGATCCCTGCTCTGACATTCACTAGCTAACAAGACATAGTCTGCCGAACTGCGATGCAAGTGTAACCGCCCCGAGAATCCAGACAGGCGATTATTTGGCTGTAGCAACGAGGATTGCAAGAAATGGCTTCATGACGAGTGCCTGGTCCACGAAGCTCTCCTAAAGACATTCAAGCGCCTAGGAACCGACAAACCCCACAAGCCCACGCCGGTGAAGGAGGAGGAATCTGCTGAGGGGGCAAAACGCCCTCTAAGTCCTAGCGAGTCGGGTGCGGCGCAAACCGCTGAGCAGTCGATCGACGTTAAACCAGAAGAGCAACAACAGACTATAAAACTCGCCGACGTCGAAACTGCCCTTCCTGGTATCAAAGCCGAGGACTCGAGCGTCTCTGTTGCGGGGCCAAAGCGGAGAGGGCGGCCGCGTAAGTCGGAGCATGCCGACCAGGCTGCGGCCAAACCATACGAAGGATTATTCGAGGCTATCATCCACAGTGACGTGAGCCCCCCGGTCCTCGAAATAACGGATCTTAGAGAAAATGTTACGGGTGGAGACAAATCATGGACCGAGCCGCTTCAATGCCTCATCTGTGGTCACGAGATCCAGTGAGCATGTCACTGGTGCGACATAGGTAATTGCGAGATATCGCAGCTTATCTAGGGTTCGACGAGTATATATCATTTACGTCGCTTATTGCAGTGAGCCCCATCCTTTCCGCTTGGCGTTCTAGGGAGCAACTCATGATACCCTGCACCTTTTCGCGGGGCGACTGCTTTATGTATTTTCTACGTTTTGGCCGATGGATTGGGTTGTGGGATGGCTGGAGCAGACTGAAGAAGTGGGATGGCGAAAAGACCTGAAAAGTTTTAAGAGTATCAGACCTCTGGGAGCCCATTCAAATATGGAATGGGCAAACAAGACAACGTTTTTGACTTGCTCTACTATGATAATGGATGCCAGCTATCGAGTCGCTCTCGGATGGCGTGGTTTCAGAGGATGGAGAGATGGATCTGTACATAGTAATTATTGAAAAGCCCTCAATATTCCGTTATCGAAAATGCTAGGAGAGATCATCCGGAGCTAGCTATACCCCTTGAATTTACACTACGTTGATTCGTGATACATATGATTCTCGATCCCGCAGCCTTGAATGCGTTTACCTAGGTATAAAATGAGTTACATTATAGCAAGTGGATTCATATATCGACTCCATGTACGTCTAAGAGAGTCTACCGAGGTAAAGTCAAGTATCCATACCTAGGTACATAGATGGAGACAGACGCTGTATCTTACTACGTATAAGAATTCGAGCCTTAGGAGGGAGATGTCCATAGAATTTAGAACCTATATGGAAAGTCCTCCGAACACTATGTAAATTGCTCTAGCTAGTGATATTACTCAATATCCTTAGCTTAGGATCCATTTACTTTCCAACTTCGACGCGTGACGATCACGAACAATTATCGGTCTCGAAGCTGCCCAACTCCATTTAGGCTTCGTATATTGGAAAAGTGGAAAAAAAGTCGTTGGAACCTTACCTTAGCTGACTAGCTGAAGCTTCTTTTAGAGCTGTTTCCCTTTTCAACGGCCAGCTAAGCTAAGGTGCCTACCCTATAAGGAAACGACCCACTTTTCAAGCCAACCCCACCATTGATTGAAACGTTTGGGTTCACTTTCAGATGTTCCCCCTCCAACATCTGAGAAGACTATCTATCTCATCAATCACCCCTGACACTCTACTCGGTTGCATAAGCTGTTTGTGGCATCATTACACGGAAAACACACAAGAAGTAACTACGACTACTAGTCAACCTCCTCAGCCAGTCTCTACGATGGCGTCTGCCGACCCCTTCGACTCGGCCCTGTATGTATACCCCCTTCTTATGCTGCCCACTCTCATACTCCCTTTGATGCCTTATATCTTCTACCTAAGATATCTCCAGATATACACTACTTACCTCCCTCCTCATCTACACGTCACATACAAACATTGCTAACGTTCATTAAAACAACAGTGACCTCCTCCGACGTCTCAACCCAAAACACACATCCTCCCACCTCAACTCCCTCATCAACATCGCACCAGAGCTAACAGAGGACCTCCTCTCGTCCGTGGACCAACCCCTATCCGTCCGCCGTTGTCGGCAGACAGGTCGAGATTACCTATTGTGCGATTATAACCGCGACGGCGACAGCTACCGTTCGCCATGGAGTAACGAGTTCGACCCACCGCTCGAGGCCGGCCCGGGCTCCGCCGCTAGCTTGCCCAGCGAGAAGGTCCGCCGCATGGAGGTCCGCGCCAACGAGGCCTTCGATGTGTACCGCGACTTGTATTATGAGGGTGGTGTGAGCAGTGTGTATTTCTGGAACTTGGATGACGGGTTCGCGGGGGTTGTGTTGTTGAAGAAGGGTAAGTGGTTCTTGAATTTCTCCTTTATCTCTTGGTTCGCGTGATTGCGCTTGGATATAATTCTATACTCTACACCTCTGGAATTGTCGGGTCTATGCGTAGCGGTTATGAGAGTTGTTACTCAACGCTTGGACTACGGCTATTATACCTGACGAGGACACTTCGGACGGCTGCTGAGGCAAGAGCGGGTACTATACCTTTCCTGGGTTCTCAGATTACTCGGTTCTACCCGTCATACGAGGTCCAAGACATTGGGCCTAAGATATAGTGAAAAGGAAAGGGTCATGTTCAGAATTGGGGGCTGCAGATCTGATCTCACATCATACATCTGAGACCTTAAGGCAATATTTACCGATCATGGGCGAGCACAGACGATGCAATAGCGTCGGTGATATATTTACTTCCTCATCTGCATTGGATACGAGATTTCCGCGGGCTAACATAGAGCCGCATTCAGAGGCCAAGCCGGGCAGCGCCAGCGAGGGTACCTGGGACTCGATACACGTCTTCGAAGCTATTGACCGGGCCCGCCTCACCCAATACAATCTCACATCTACCGTCATCTTGTCACTGTCTTCGAACTCGAACAGCCTCGGAGACATGGACCTCTCGGGCAACATGACCCGCCAGATCGAAATCGAATTACCTGCCGAAAGCGAGGAGCAGCAGATTGCAAACATCGGAAAACTCGTCGAGGATATGGAGCTGAAGATGCGGAATCTGCTGCAGGAGGTTTACTTTGGTAAGGCTAAGGACGTGGTTGGCGACTTGAGGAGCGTGGGAAGCTTGAGCCAGGATGCACGAGACAAAGAGACGCATAAGGAGCTCATTGGAAGCATGCTACGATAACGGGTGACATCGACCCATCGAGTTGACATCCAGAAGATGTGGTGACAGGGGCAAGGCTATCCGTTCCTGCCGTGACGATATGATGACCACGGCGATGACGAAAAGTTGCACAGCAGCAGTAGATCGGAACGATGGGGGTCGAGTCGCAAAGGTCTCGGGAAATATGTCTGAGACCTGGGTAGCTTTCGTGTAGGGTCCAGGGGAAATACACACATATCTTAGATTAGACGCAAGGCTTGGTCTAGGCACACACACAATTTCCCCTCAACCAGTCTGAGAGATAGATAGATCCAAGGAAGCCCCGCAAGATCTTTTTTTTACATCGTACGATCCTTTTCCCGGCTTCAGCACGGAGTAAGGTTGCTGCTAGCAGATAATAACTCGTCTCGGCTATAGGGTATCATGAGATCGATCGATATATACTTAAATATTAAATTACTAGTCGCTTTTGCAAATCTCGTTTAGAGAGACTGAGATATAGTAGTAGTATATGAGAGATATGTATAGGTATGTATGTACGTGTGTAATGTATCTAATGCAGTGTGTTTGTGTCGACAATGATCTAGCTGCCTTCCTGTTTTGTGAGGTTCGAGAACGAGGCGGGCGAGGCGATCGGCTACATGGGCAACAACCTTGGAACCCTTGCGTGGTTCCCGGATGCGATTCCGGCCGCTGCGGGAAGGCGTACATAGTACAGTAAGGTAGCATTGAGACAAACACGCAGTACTATGTAAAGGAGCGAAAAGAAAAATATTCGGTATGAATGAATTGGATGTGATCTATGCAAGCACATGGTGGTTCTCTGTGCGTGCGTGCGTGCGCATGTTGTCTGAGATAAGGTGTGGTGGGCTGGTTTACCATGGATGGGAGACCTTCCCGCGTCTGCGTTTCATTGTTTCAAGGAACGATGCCGCGTCCATGGGTTCTGCGTGATATTGGGCATATCCATTCGATGGGGAAAATGATGGGGAATGATGGGATGCGACGGCAGCTAATAACACGAAACGATGCGAATGAATGACTTGCATACCTAACCCGGCCAGGCTGCCCGTCGACCGTTACGGGGATGCAATTTTTTAATATCCCATTCCCCCCTCTCCCTCTCTCTTTCCGCTTTGGTAGGTAACCTTATGGAATCATTTGCTCATTACTACACTACTACATAGGCATATGTATAGTGTATGCAGAGGGAGGAGATAGGAAATAGGGGACTTGAGGTTGTAGTTGGTAGATTATTTCCTGATTTTTTTTCTTCTGTTCACGCGGAATGCAATGGAACATTACCACGTTTCTGCATCGAAACAACAGGCAGACAGTGTGTGGCTTTCCCTACATCCCTGGAAAAAGAAAAGAAGGTCAAAGCGATTCTCTAATAATCCTTATGCATGCTGAGCGAAGATCTTTTTTCTTTCTAGAAGCAGTCCGCCTCATGGAAGGGTTTAGATTTTTATTGAGTGGATGTGGTCATGTCGCGTGGCTGGCTGTCTGTCTTCGATCCTAAACAGGACGTAAGGGGAGCTTGTTAAAGACACGGACTCAGACGATCGCTTCGAATAGGTTAAGTCGCAAAAGGGGGGTACCCAGTCAAGGATCCAAGAAAGAAATAAGGACTATACGACTGGCTCATCAAGTAAGGGAAAAAATTAGGTAGATCTAGACTCGGGCAGATGCAGGAAACAGTTTGCGATAGACAGCGAGATGGACCCGTATAGAGCCGCTAATGACGACTAAGGAACCGCCCGGCCGTTCTAAGACAGCCGGGAGAGGATGGCAATCTCTCGATCCGTACCGCCGAATACCGTAATTAGATAGTTTTTACGCTATGCGTTAGGTAGTCCCTAAGATTAGCGGGCCGTCTTTGAGGTAATATATCCATCATGCATATCTAATGTAACTATCGAAGATTGGAGCTTCTTGAAAAGAAAAAAAAACGCAATTCTTGATTGGAGCTGCTTGGCAGAAACGTGAACTTCCGTTGGAGTTCCAGAAGGACGCACGAGAGATTAGGTATTCTTAAAATAGCGTATTTAGAAACAGGTAAATCTCCTTTTGGAGACTCTTGGAGAGACTTATATCTCTACCGAAATCATCCTATGTCGACGGGGAGTCTATCCGGTGCAGGTATAAGGAGTCGCTATAAGGACAGATTGAGTCTGCGTCGCGTATGGGAAATTGTACTTGCCTTGCCTGTTTCTCCTGCATATCGGTAGGCATTTTGAAATAGCCTGTGGTCTGAGGAACGGCATTCTCGGAGCAAGCCAAGACATGAGAGAAGCAAACAACAGCATGTTGTTGGTCGACAATACTTTAAATGATGTGCGCTGCATGGAATGTTTCTAGAAGGAAGTTCTACCCAATTTCTGGGCAGGGTATGCCTGGAGCGAGGATCCTGGAACTTGAACTTCCAATAGGGGGCTCATCTTTTGAAGGTGGCAGAAGCCTAGATGTCAGAGGCTGGGCCAACTGGCAAATCCCTTGCAAGAGTGTATGTGCGCGCTGCACTGCACGGATGAGATCGAAGCTGGGCCAACAGCGTTGGAGCTTTTGCATATTGCCATCCCTGCCTCGAAGATTCGTAGACATGCAGCTGGGCTGCTGCGGATGGCGCACGAGTTTCTCGGCCATCCGCGCCCAGGTTTCTCTGCAGAGGAGAATTTTCGGTTGGCGAGGTGGCACTGAATCAGCACGACAAATAAGATGACATCTGTGGCATTAACATGAAGCTTACACGACAGGACGGTTTCGGTACTCTGCTAAAACAAACCTGGAATATTCGGTTCGTAGTGCTTACGGTATGGACGAGCCCTGCGAGGGTGGTGTCATTATGTGGCATCCGCGTCCATGGTTGGTAATACGCGCAACCTAGGCAATACGCAACGTGAGCCGAATGATTGTGAAAAGCGAGAAAAGCGCTGGGAGGGTGGGATCAAGTGGATGCTGGAAAACCTAACATCGTGGGTTTGCGTGGGTCCTCGACGGTACTTTATCTAAAGTGTGTGGGTTTGGAGAACAGCAGGGACTTGAAGCAGATATCTGATACAGACGATCCTAAAAAGTCCGGGGACGTTTGATGTTGAGCTGATGAAGATGAAGACGAAGACTGGTTAGCTCGTACATCAGACGAGGTCTTCCTTCGAAGAGCCTCTCTACCAACATGATAATACTATATGTTCTTGTCGTAGAAAGTGGGTAAGGTCGCTTGAATGCCAACTTGTTTGATACGAGACTAGGACTAGTTTAGAGACCCAAGGTTGAACAATGGGTGACTCGCGGTGAGATGGGAATGGAGAAATGGGGATTGGGGTCTCGGAAATACGTGCTTTATGTGGTATGTATGGTACCTACCTAGTCTGCTAGTGTATGGATCCTATACCAAACAATCGGCATCATGGATATCCACGAGCAATTTACATACAGAAGTTGATGCATATCGGGTTTATCGCCCATGAGGATGGAACCCAATTATCGGTCGTGTCGTCACCAACATCGAGTCCCTTGTCAATTGTCAATTGTCAATGTTCAGGACTTTAAAAGCGGCATGAGTGGCTGAGCGAGCGCAATGTTGATAGTACAAGTTCTGTTCGTCTTCTTATATTGATCTGATCTCGAAAATATTGATATATATGAGGTCTAGTATAGTTGGGATTGATTTATGTGTTTCACGTTTAGTAGTTTGGAAAGTGATCTGTTGTTTTACCTCAGCTGTTTAAAGCCGCAAGTCCTGGGGCACGTTTTGAATTTACATTCGAATCTAAACCACAAAGGGTCGATGTCCTTAATAATAATCGACGTTAAGTATCTGCGTGTACGTACTCTAAATCCACGGCTTAAGGGTGAAAACGGCATTTTGAACTAATGACTGTTTTTAAAATCCCGACTCTTTTTTTTTCTCTCTTAATTTTCCTATCTTCGCTCTCCAGCTTCCCACCCCTACAAGAATACACACACAATATTTGGTCTAAGACCATGGTGTCTCATCGATTAATAATATCATATCAACATCGACGTCTTCTTGACACCCTTTGAGTTACATCGCATCGTTGCTATAATTGTCTACTACGTGCGTTACGAGGCGGTGGCGTCCATCTGCACACCTGCATGATTAATGTACGTGGTGTCGAGTTCGATACGCACCTACACCATCTACGCCATCTTACGTACCTACATGTAGATATGTAGGTACATATATGCGAATCTATGGTTCTCGTTAATGAGGAGGATGGTCTTCTACCGTATATCATGAAGTATGAGTTCGGTGCACTGCCCAAGTGCTCAGTGCTCAGTGCTCTGAGACCTTGGTAAACCAAGCCTTTTCCCAGCCCGTGCGCCCCCCGGCGATCCATCAGCCATCTTGCGTGAACAAGGGGGTCGCAGCCAAGGTGCTCTTTTAGCGGTTACCGCAATCACTTGGTGCATAAAATGAACCACAATGAGCAACCCGCTGGGTCTCCACCAACTTCTCCTGATGGTCTCCAGCGACCATACCCGTACAAGACCATACAGCTCATAACAAGCCCGTACCATAACCCATACTAACCCATAACCTGGACTGGCGGCGGTGGCGGCCTCCCCTCCATGCGTACCGATCTACAGTACAGAAGGTTACATATTCTCTTACTTTTTTTTTTCCATGAGACCCATTATGTAGACCTAAACATCCTTCAAATGTTCTGTGCAGATGTTCATGTCCCTACATCCCGTACGTACATAATAATCCAAGCCTCCCCTGCGTCACATTGCACATACGGCACATTATTTTTTTTTTCATCTCCAGTTGGGGTTGCACTAGACATCAAAGTATTGAACAGTCAAATAAATCTGATTCCTTCCTGGGTCCCATTGGCAAGTAGTGTACATAGCTTCTTGTCCCGTCTATATAGGGCTGGCCTCCTCGCTTGGACCGGATCCGCTCATCCCCCCCTAAACCGCTAAACCAACGAAATGAACCAATACCACTAGCTTCTAGCTTCGGGCAGCTGACACAATCTTTGACGGAGTCCAACGGATACCCCTTGCTCCACCTAGACAATACAGGCATTCCCTTGGGTCTTTAGTACATAACCCATCGTGTCGGTGCTCTGGAGCTTATTCAAGTTCAGCTCAAGAGTCACCAAGACGGTAGCTTTACCATATTATCGCATACAATAGCCTTGTCTGCCTTTTGCTCCCGACCGCGACCCCTCCGACGTCGAGCCCCGCGCCTGTGCTGCGCTTCGATTCCTTCCTTCTCATCCCCTTCCTTTTGATCTTGGGCAACTAATCGGGTTGCAATAGCGCATACAATGGCAACAGAAAAGCCGTCAGTGCTCATCATCGGCGGGCTAGGTTATATTGGACGCTTTTTGGCTCGGTACATCCACGAGAATGAACTCGCATCTGATTACCGTTTGGTGGACAAAGTATTGCCGCAGCTTGCCTGGCTAGCACCGGAGTTCGAGAAAGCATGCTCTGCAGACAAATTTATCCAAGCGGATGCGAGTAAAGAGCGTATGTCGCAACGAGTTTCAAATGGCTCTCACCTGTTTAAGTCATGCTAACTCCAAGTTCTCAATTAGAGGCTCTTGGGCGAATATTCGACCGGCCCGATGGCAAGCAATGGGACTATGTATTCAACTGCGGCGGCGAGACGAGATATTCTCAGGAGGATGAAGTATACAAAGTGCGATCTCTAGGCCTATCGTTAGCTATTGGCCGAGAGGCGGCGAAACGAAAGGTCAAATGCTTTGTGGAGTTAAGCACAGGCATGGTGTATAAGCCGAATTCGTCACCGAGTAAAGAGGGTGACAAACTCAAACCTTGGAGCAAAATTGCAGTCTTCAAGCTTCAGGCGGAGGAAGAGCTCGCCAAGATTGAAGGGTAAGTTGTGCCTCTTAATCTCATTCTAAGCGACTTGCTGCTGATTAGGAGCTGTTTCGAATAGCTTAAACCTCGTTATCGTGCGCCTACCTCACGTATACGGCCCGTATGCATCTCAATGGGTAGCGACGGCGCTGTGCATGGCGCGCGTCTACCAAGCACTTGGCGAAGAGATGAAATTTCTATGGTCCAAAGATTTGCGCACAAACACAGCCCACATTGACGATGTTACACGGGCTCTGTGGGCCATTGCCACTTGGTACGACGCTGGCAAGGCCAATTGGGACGAGAAGAGCATGGGCTCGACACCGATATTTAACGTCGTCGACAAAGGTAGCACGAGTCAGGGCGTAGTGGCCGACATTATTGGCCAAGTGTTTGGGATAGAGACAGGATTCCAAGGCCAACTTCTGAGCAACCTCGCTCGTCTCAATATGGACAGCGTCGTGGACGACGTCAACGATGACGTTCTTGGACCCTGGGCAGACCTCCTCGCCGAGGCTGGGATAACAAGACCGGGTCCTTTAACCCCCTTTATGGAGAAGGAACTGCTGAAGGATACGGATCTCAGTATGGACGGTAGCCGGCTTGAGACGGTGGTTGGATTCCAGTACCAGAAGCCAGTCATCACCAAGGAATTGGTGGAGGAGGTGATTGAAAGCTATAAGAGAATGAAATGGTGGCCTTGACCTAAACGGCCGTCGTTGGTGACAATTTAACACACACCCAAGACGCTCGCCTTTTAGGGATGAGTGTAGGTATCAGCAAGCAGCCAAACGGCGATGGCGATCTCAAATCTTTCCAAGCCTAGGAGGAAAGTAACTGGTTGCCAGTGATGACTCCATGATAACGGGTCGACGATGGATTTGAATTGACAGGCGATGGTAGGCTGTCGTCTCAAAAATTTTCGGTGTATTAAGAGCGGAAGATGGTGAACATTGTATGAGTAGGATATCCCTTTTTTTCCCATTCGGCAAACAACGATGTATGTATAAAACCATAGGCGCCTAGATTTAGCTTAATAGTTCTAGGACCTAATCATTCTAATAAGAACACATTTAGAGCATAGTTATAGGCATTCCATCGACGGGTAACGTTTCAAGAAGTACGCGTACCATCCTTTCCTGTTGGTTACAAATGCATAGTCGGCGTTACATCACATGGGAACTAGTAGACCGAGTTGCGAACGGGCCTTCGGGGAAGTGGAGAGAGAGATGTGAAAGTTTCATGGATATTTCATGACTCCCCACGGTCTCGGGTTGGTTCTCCTTTTTTCTTCTGTCATTGCCTGAACCGTTTAATATACCGACATAACTCGGAAGGATGTACGAATTTCAGCTGAAGGATTAGGAAGGTTCATAAATATTGATATTATATAAATTCCAAGGGGATTTTATGAAAGACAGATTGTGATAGCTTATACGTCAACACCGAGACCATAAAAGCTGACGAGATACGAGATATGATGAATGAAAGATACCTACATACATAAACTTATACATCAAATCGACAAATGGTCTGATAAATGAATGAACCAAGGTGAGACAGGGATGAGCTGATAGCAATATACTACCTGACTATAAGGAGATATCAAAGTTGCAATTTCACCCTTTCACCCACCGGGCGAGGAGAAAAGAACGCGTGTAATCGGTGGCTGAGAACAAATTGTCGATAGCATCGTCAGCGGCTTTCTTCACCTTAAAGTTGTTCAACCATGCCCCTTTACGTTCTAGCGTACCCCGCATACGATACCAATGCAGGCAGCTCGCTCTGATGCTTTTCATACCCATTTGGGAAATCGATTTTCAAACCCCTCCACAAATGGACTGAATTGGACGGCTTACCATTCGACCCTAAATAGGAACTATACCTCAAATGCGTCATGCCTCGGGTCGTTCCCTCGATCGATTTTCGCGATGGGCTTGAAGCATCTGATTAATTACCAGGAATAGACAGTAAGCGAAGGGACTTTAATTAACTTGACTCCTCAACGAGGCACGGCTGGTTTTCGTTTTCACTCAATTGCTGCCCCATTTCTTAAGACCTCGTAACCTGGTTTTTGCTTGCTCGTTACTGTTTCTTCAAAATTTCAGTACGACCTCAATACGTTTGCTGCATTGCGTTACGTTGCCAAGTTACCCATTGATTCTCCTCACCTTATAGCTCTAAAGTAGAGCAACATAGAAGCATATAAGCCACTAGTAGATTTCTGTTTCTAGAACAATTTCACTCGTTACCTGCGGTCCCGAGACATCGAGCGCTATGGCGGCCCCAGCGACCAAGACAATTGGAGACCTGAACGGCAAGTGGATTCTGGTAAGGCTAGCTGAACCTCGTCTCCTCACCACCTTATCCTAGCCTCAGAGACGGCGTACTAACGAGAGCACAACAGAACAAGACCCTCTCCGACAGCGTGGAGCCCGCGCTCGCGCTCCAAGGCGTCGGCTGGCTGACCCGCAAGACCATCAACACGACGTCCGTGACGCTGCACGTGAAGCAGTACAAGGGAGCCCCCTCGCCCCCCGCTACCGCCGACAACAACGCGCTCGTGACCCGCATCGACATCGAGCAGGTAGCCGCGGCGGGCATCAAGGGCACGACGGAGAACCGGTGTCTCGACTTCGAGTTCCGCGAGCACAGCGACTGGATCTTCGGAAAAGTGCGCGGGCGTAGCCGCTGGATCACCGCCGAGGACCTACGGGAGCTGGTTACGGCGCCCGATGGCGAGGCCGTCAAGAATGGGTGGGTGAAGGACGACTTCGTGGCGCGGGATTGGCTGGAGGGCGAGGCGGAGAAGGGCGGGCCCGAGGGCGAGACGCATATCTTGAACCATGTGGAAAGCCTGGATAATGGGTGGACTGCGCTGCAGGTCTGGGGGTTCCAGGATATTGGCGGCGAGAGGAGGTACACGCGGAATATCGTTGTTGCTAAGGGCGATAAGTTCGTCGAGTTCAAGATGATCTATGATTGGGTCCCTGAGGACCAGTGAGCCAGCATAGCGTGAGGGAGGCGAGGTACATCTTTGCTATATAAGGCTTCTTTTCTAAGCGTTGGATCTGTCATGAGATGATGCGGGCTTTGAATTAGTGAGGTTTAGGGTATGGTAGACTAGAGGGGATATGTGTTATGGCCGGCATGATTCTTTATATGATTGATCTGCAATCTAGAGTATATTTACGTCCACCTTGCAATTCGGCGCCGTCTTTGTCCCTTGCCTCCATATCTTGTTGAATCCAGTGGCTCACGTAAGCCTGATTAGCCCATCTAGCCTGAGGTGTTGAATCCCTTAAGCAAATGCTGAAAACAATTGCGAGCCTAGTGCAACAAAATACCCTCTCTCCCTTAGCGCCGTTCCCCCTAGATGCTCTGATCTTGATTGCCCGCTCACCATACCCTTATGATACTGGACCATGCCGAAGTAATTATGGCATACTCCCAAGCATCACCCACTCCTCAACCCTTTACGCAGGCCGCCTCTTAACAAATTCTTCCAAGTCACTCCTCGTAGCGACGCCCAAAACGAATCTCCTATCCTCGTCCGTCACAACAGCAAACTCCTGCTTCTGTCCCCCACTCGCGCCGCCCTCAAAGAACTCCTCGAGCTCTTCCAGCGGGGTCGCCATGGTAATGACCTTGTACTTCTTGCCCTTGCGCTCGAAGCGAGTCATGGCTTTCGAGAGCGGGTCCTCTGGCTTCACCTTGCCCGCGTCGAGTTGTGCTTGAAGATGCGGTATCGATATGTATCCTAGCAGAGCTCGAGTTTCGGAGTCCACGATGGTCAGGTGCGTGTAGTCGCGCTCGAAGGCGGAGATTAGGGCGAGAGAGATGGGGTCCGTGGGGTTGAGGGAGAGGGCTGCTGGGGGCTCGAGGTCTTGGACTGTTGCCTGGGTGGTTGACATTCACATTAGTCCTATGGATTTTTCAAATATTGAGCTAGTTATATTAGGTGTATGACATTGCTACTATGACAATGACTCTGCGAAGTCGCGGTATAATTTAACTAGATGGAAGAGGGGTGTCTTACTCCTCTATACCGCGATGACCATTTTGATACAAACGGTGTGCTCCCTAGGGGAGATGGGCCGACGTGGGCGGAAGTCTTGATCGTTTGCGCCATATCCGTATGCTACGTTCGTCAAAGCCCTGCAGAGATCTGGACGAGGTAGGTATGATGTTTTCTATTAGGGGAACAAGTAGATCGTTTTCGAAAGAGCCTATATTAGGGGCGCCTCGTCTATATCCGGCCAGGTTCTTGTCCGTAGATAGCTTCGCAGAATTAAGAGTCGTTTCGCGCGTGATATGAACGAGGCTAAGCTATCGTAATAGATTCTTTCAGGCAGTTTTGGTGGAGTGCAGGAATGACGGAAGATCTTCACAGGATGGATCAATTACAATTTTAGGTGGGGCATTCCCTAAAGAACCCCCCACAGCGCGTGGAGCCGCCCTTCAAAGCCACTATACTGTACATACAAGCCAACCTTGACATAACCTACTGTATAGCAGTTAATGAGAAGGCCTATTTACGAATATAATAAACAATACATAGGGGAGTCGGAATAATTTCAGCAACATCCATCTGCTTAGTATGAGAATAACACTGGTTATAGTTATCCTATTAGTCTATTCTGTGCAAGAATCATGTCTGTCTCCATTGTTAAATAAAGTATCATTGCGAACCCGGTAAGTGAGCATCAGTCTCTTCATTCTCAATACAGAACCAAGTCCCTGAATTGGGAAAACAAAAAAGAATGAAGAATGTCATGCTCCCATAAGATCCACTACCCAGTTCGGAAACTGCGTTAATTATTCGGTTGTAAAGGCTTCTATTTTCTTACCTTCCATAGCCAGCAATACCTAAAATAAAACTCCCAGGTCCAATTATTCGGAAACTTGGGCATGCTCATTGGTGGCCAAACTTCGATGCCGTTCTGCTGGCCGACATAGCTCCTGGCAACTCAGCCCTGCCGACCCCTCCGACGTCACTAACATGATGTGGTCTTACGTTCGTATAGGGGAAAGGATTGGACCTAGGTTATTGGTTCATCAGGGTATTAAGCATGCCTTATCTCCGGCCCTTCCATCCTTCTTCCATTTTTCCCTGATAAATCTTTTGAGCCTCTTACAACGTCTTCTGGTCGCGTATTCTTTGTATTGCGGCAATTGTATTTGTCTTTGGGGGGTTTCTACCATTTCCATTCTGGCAGTGTAGTCGATAGGTATCAGAGCACTGAGCTTTGCGACCGACTTCTAATTGATAGCATCGAATTGTAAACCTCCGGGAACGGTATGTTGCTCATTGAACTATGTCGACAGTTGTAGATATGACGCAGTCAAGCGTTGGACTTGAAGACAATTATCAATTATAGTACTAATATAAATATCATAGATCCAATCGGGATAAGCCACGATGTCTTACTTATTCCCCAATCAGCATATCCTCCATCAGTCCTTCGGCTCGCCGTTGAACCAACGGGCCCGGACTAGCCCGGCTAGCAAGCCCACCCCGTTCCAGGCCCGCCCGGAGCTCTACGCAGCTTATTCGGTCGTCGACGATGCGAAGAACAAAGCTCAGCAACTCAGCTCCGAGGCGCAGAAGGAATTCGACAAGGCCAGCGACGCAGCCAAGGGCGCAGCTCCCAAGAAGATGGAGCTATACACTCCGACGTTCTACGCCGCGGCCACATTCGGTGGTCTTCTCGCATGTGTAAGTCAACAAACCCCCCACACATATCTAACTTCTAAGAATTACTGGACTGCATCTTACATCGATATCCCAGGGTCTAACCCACACCGCCGTGACACCTCTCGACCTGGTCAAGTGCCGTCGGCAAGTCGACGCCTCGCTCTACAAGGGCAACTTCCAAGCCTGGGGCCTGATCCTGCGACAAGAAGGGGTCCGGGGGATCTTCACGGGCTGGAGCCCGACGCTCTTCGGCTACTCGGCGCAGGGCGCCTTCAAATACGGCTGGTACGAGTACTTCAAGAAAAAGTATTCGGACCTCGCGGGGCCCGAGAACGCGTACAGGTACAAGACGATCCTGTACCTGAGCGCGTCGGCATCCGCCGAGTTCCTCGCCGACATCGCGCTGTGCCCGTTCGAGGCCGTCAAGGTGCGCATGCAGACGACGATTCCGCCGCCGTACAAGGGGACCTTTGACGGGATTAGCAAGATCACGAAGGCGGAGGGCGTCGGCGGCTTGTACAAGGGCCTGTACCCGCTGTGGGGCCGCCAGATCCCGTACACCATGATGAAGTTCGCGTCCTTCGAGACCATCGTCGAGAAGATCTACGACCGCCTGCCCGGCAACAAGAGCGACTACGGCAAGGGCGCGCAGACGGCTGTTTCGTTCACCGGCGGTTACCTCGCTGGTATCCTCTGCGCTATCGTCTCGCATCCTGCTGATGTCCTGGTTTCTAAGCTCAATGCTAACCGGAAGCCTGGCGAGGCCTTTGGAGCGGCTGTGGCTCGGAATTATAGGGATATGGGCTTCATGGGACTGTGGAACGGTCTGCCGGTGCGAATTGTCATGATCGGTACTCTTACTGGTCTCCAGTGGATGATTTACGTGAGTTCCCCAAGTCTATTCTCTTCCTAGGAGGGGGTAAGCTTTATACTAACGCTGTAATAGGACTACTTCAAGATGTTCATGGGTTTCCCGACGACAGGTGGAGCGGCACCCCCAGAGAAAAAGTAGCTATAGGAAGTAGAAAGTGACAGTATGAGGGGCTCAGATATGGGCAGATAGGTTGGCAATTTTACTGTCCAGTCTGAACGCAGGTCGGGCTCTGGTTCTAAACGGTTATAATGACTACTACACGTACATAGATGTTTTAGCAAGTTTCTTTCATTGTTTAAAATCCTAAAACCGTATACACTAGTCATGTTGAATTTTCTAACCCGCTCAACCCTTGTTGCTAATGAATGAATGTCGACATGGGCTGTTGTACATATGTAGATAATTACATGTAGGTAGCTAATTCTTCCAAACTGTAAGTCTAGACCCAAGGATGCCAGGGTTTCTATACATGGTCCAATTGTAAGGCCCCGTGGAAATGATGTTGGATGTTTATTAAAGTGGTAGGGCAGATTCTCCTGCATATTGCAGGTTTTAGGACTCGACGCTGCTGACTGAAATAGTGAATAATACCGTTGCCAAGTCTCCTTGACGGGGATCACGCTCTAGATGGTCTGTCCTAAATTTCTTGGGATTTGGAGCATGACCTGTTGGTCCCCTTTTTACGAAGAGGGCCTTATCCAACAGTGAGATGATTTCTAGCTAGGTGAATTGTAAGGTTGAGGCTCATGTCAACTAGGAGTACCCCACCGGTTAGAATTCCATTATCATGTTAATAAATGTGAATTATAGATGTGGTTCCCTGTACAACGGTGTAACCCATATATCTTTCAGTTATAGCGTTTAGAGGATAGGGTGACTACCGTAGTGGGAAAGTGTGGTAGCTATATCTATAGCGGGGGGTTTCGGCGAAGTGGGGCCCTCAGCTCGATGAGAGATAGACGGTCTGCATAGATGTTCTTGGAAAAAGGCCTCACCTGCATCATTCTATAGGGTCGCATGCAAGCAGGCCTGTAACCCTTCCTTCTAGAAGGGAGCCTTATAAGGGCGACCGCAGCCCGTCAGCCCTTGCAGCAGGCCTGCCACATGGACTTGGGCGATGACTGTGAAGCGGATTGGTCACGCCACGCTCTCGCATTCCGTCATCGCGCGTTTCCGTGAGCTGCACACCCATATCGCTGCACCTCGCTCGTGACAGATTTGCTCGTTGGTTGCTCTGAATGCACGGCGGCCCTTCCTCGGTTCTGTCTGCGTGCAGATCGTCTGGGAAAATCAGGCCAAAAGTGCGTAAGTAACACGAAGAAGCCGGGTAACAATAACGGAAAAGTATAGAGCTTAATCAAGATGCAGCTTCTGAGACGTCCTGTTGGTTGGCGTTCTGGGCTGACGTTTAATCTGGAGTCCAAGGCTTTCCCATTTGAAGGTTGCGGGAGGGGACGGAGACAGACTTGAGCATACTTTACCTTAATAGAATAGATTCGCGTCTCGTGCTATTCGTCTTCCGTAATCAAGATGGGAATTTCGGCCGAATGTGTTCGTCAGCCTTGGGGCTAACTGCCATTAGAGGTCACTTGCAGGACCGCGTCCAGGATCTTAAAGCGAGGGGTCATTTAGTGTAGTTAGCATGTACCTACCTGTTAGGTATATTCCCGGTTTGCGAACTATCCCCGTTATTGTAAATACCTAGGTTAGGTTTGCCTCGTTGCATGTCCGTCACCACGATTGCTGGCGGGTAATAACCCCACAAATTCGATAATCAGACTGCCAGATTGTCCCAAGTTGTACTAGTTGGTACCACACCAAGGGAGCAGGGAACCGATGCCTTGCGGAGAAGAAGCCTGATATGACATGCGGCAGCGAAACCCGTGCTACCATCTCACAGCCATTGTCATGAAGGCGGTGGCAGCGCAGTACTACACGTATCAACTAGACCGTGGTGACACTGCCGCGTCAATATTCTGACTAGGACCCTTCCCCATTTTGAAGCCCTTAGTTATTAATCTTAAGACTACGGTAGGAGAGTAGTAATATGAACGATGGGGATCATACTGCTCTGGTCATGTATCCGCAGTATTGGGACCAGAGATCCCTAGTAAAATTGTGGTGATCACCTGCTCTTTTAAGTCTAGAACTTGTCGAATGGTCGAACCAAAAGCGCTTCTGTCGCTTGGCTTGCTTGAGAAGCGTGGCAAGTGGAGCTGGTGAGACATGAACTGAAAAGTCCCCCAAACCTCCTACACTTGATCCCCCCGGTTCCCCCCCACTCCGGAGATCTCGCCTCTTGCCAATTGTAACCATGATAGATTTCAATATTCAAGGTCGCAGTGCAATTAGAAAGTTCCGATTGCTACGCAGTAACAAGTTGTTGAGCGAGAATCTCCGAGCTAAAGACGAGAAAATTGAAATTGGAATTTGTTGAGCTGGTAGAATAGGAGAAGGATCAGATTTATAGCTTATGTTATCGAAGATGCGTATCTGTAAAATAAAATACCAGGTAGGTACATATGTACTTATTGGGTAACGAATCCTATTATAGGAACAACTACCCTTTTTGGACTTCGATCTAAAGTCCGACTGGTTGTCATCACATTATCATCATAATCTACCTAAGCTAAGATGGAGTGCCTAAAGGAGACAAAGTATATCTCGATATTTTCAATATTTTAGAGTTTAGATAATTTAGATATTTCAATTTGAGTTGGTACCTACATGCAGAGGATTCTTAATCTGACAAACTCTACTGGTTATAATTTGGACTAATGGATAAAACTATAACTCAATTCCAAGACTGCAGGTCAATGACTTGGGAGTTACGACAGTAGTTACACAGAGACCGCGCCTAATAAAATTCAAATAAAAAGAGCCACTGCAGGTGCCAGGTGCCTCGGTCAGTGGGGGAAAACACCTTAGCTGGGTGTTAGTCCGAAAGAACGCTAGGGTTCAGCGCTATTACCCCATCTTTTCGAATCTCCAGGCTTAATCCAAGTGCTAAAATCCAGGGTGCGCAGGGGCACCCTCTCTCAACCATCAGTGGTACCGTCAGCGGCACGACACCCGGCCATACTTCCGGCTCCTTCCAATCCACGCATCCCCGACCGATCGAATCCTTCCTCATCGAACCAGCAAATGTCACTCGCTTCTTCCTTCGATTCTTCGCTGGCGACTCTTTTTTTACAACTTCACGTCCCAATTCCTCTCTTGTCCGTCCTGGCAAATCATCTACCATCTCGCCTATTCCTGCCGTTCCGGTTCGGCCTATAACTGTACCGATTACAAAGAAAAGTTACCGAGCTATCCTAGACTAATACCCGTACATTTTATTGTCGAAGCTACTGAATTGACGATACTAAGAAACTCGGACTCTGCGACGACAACGATTAGATCCAGCGCACTTTCTGTGTATAAGACATACCTAGTTTAAGAATCGCCGACGTTTATTATTTGGAATACCAATAGAATTTTTGGAATTTTACGATCGTTCATTGTCGAAAATAGACCTTCGAATGACTGTCGCCATCGACTCCGTCCGATCCTGTTGACCTCCCGCCGCGCTCTGTCGCTGGCTCGTTCCGACCAAACTCGCCATCCTTCTACCGTTTAGTTCTTTGTATAATTACAATGGCGAGTTTCTTGAACAAATGGAAATCGGGCGGCGTCGTAAGTTGTCAAATATTAGTTTGAGACTGGCACATGCCGGGCTACGTAACCCAGCATGCCCTTGGAGTCTCGAGCTATGAACATGTCAATTGTTACGCATGCTGACGCAATACTAGGCGGCCTCTAGCTCGGCAGGCAAAGATGCGCAAAAGAAGAAAGAGGAGACTACACCAGAGATCACACCATTGGAAAAGATGCTCCAAAATGCTGGCGCACTCCGACAGGATGGAAGCGATAAGTTCTTTGGCATGGAAAATGTAAGCCACCTCACAGATTGTTCACTTCGTCATATCATAATGCTGACCCCAACCGTCTAGTTCGGTAACACTTGGTAGATACTGTTCACCCTCAAATCTAAAGGCCGATTCTGACCAAAGTGTAGCTATTGCAACTCCATCGTTCAAGCTCTTTATTATACAGTGCCATTTCGGGAACAGGTTCTTAAGTTCCCACCCCTATCACCGTCAAATACCCCGAACGGCACCCGGCCTAGGGTTAATGTTCAAATAAGAGCACCTGTTACAAACGGAGCTGCACATGGGGGCGCGAATGGGAAGAAAGCTGTCAGCGCGGCTGATGCGATGGAGAAGAGGAAGCAGATCAACTCAGGTCAACCACAACCAGTTCGGCCAGAGGATAAACCCGACACCCCAGAGTACAAGAAGAAGCAAGCAATGCTGAAAGGTCCCATACTAGAACTAGCGCAGGAAAGCAACGAGACATACGGCATGGATGAGTGCACATTCACTGGCCTCAGAGATATATTCATGGCTCTCGTGGATAGTTCCGTTCGAACAGGAGTTCTCAGTCCGCAGCGCTTCCTCGAGATCTTTAAGCGGGACAATGAGATGTTTCGAAACTCGATGCACCAGGATGCCCACGAATTCTATGGGCTTGTATTAAACGACATCATATCCAATGTCGAAACCACGGCTAAGCGATTGCTGAACGAGCAAGCAGCTCGCAACGACGATGGCGTTGCAGAATCGCTCAAAGCCGCTTTAGGGGCAGTTGCTAAGACCACTTCGAACGGCACGAATTCTCCTGGAACGGGTTGGGTGCATGATATTTTCGAGGGCGTATTAACATCGGAGACGAAATGCCTCACTTGCGAGACCGCCTCTCAGCGCGATGAGACCTTCTTGGATTTGTCGATAGACTTGGAAGAGCATACTTCAGTGACTGCCTGCTTACAGAAATTCTCTGCCGAAGAAATGCTCTGCGAGAGGAACAAGTTTCACTGCGATCATTGTGGAGGCCTGCAAGAAGCCGAGAAACGCATGAAGATTAAACGACTGCCCAAGGTGTTAGCGTTACACCTAAAAAGGTTCAAGTATACGGAAGACTACAGTCGATTACAGAAGCTGTTCCATCGTGTAGTATACCCGTACCAGTTGAGGATGTTTAACACGACTGAGGACGCGGAAGACCCCGATCGACTTTACGAACTCTACGCAGTCGTCATTCACATTGGTGGAAATGCATACCATGGCCATTATGTTTCAGTCATTAAGACAGAGGATCGAGGCTGGCTTCTATTTGATGACGAGATGGTCGAGCCGGTTGACAAGCATTATGTTCGAAATTTCTTTGGAGACAAGCCGGGTATGGCTTGCGCGTACGTGCTGTTCTACCAAGAAACGACGTTCGAAAAGGTACGGGCCGAACAAGAAGCAGAAGGTCTTGAAGAGGTCAGGATAGCCAGCGAGAAGGCTGGAGTTGCTCAAGAGGAGGGTCAGCCGAATGGTCATGTACCTGGCTTATCAAGACAGTTAACGCAGCCGGTTCGGCCACATGAAGACCCCGAGGGCCTTGCTACTCTGGATCATGCCGCCACGGCACCCGACATGGTCACTAACCCAACACCTTCGCCAGCATTACCACCTCAACTTGACGGGGCGATACCACCCGTCCCTCCGCTTCCTGTGAGAGTAAATACGATCAAGGGAGAAGTGAAGTCAAAAAAGGAGAAGAGCCGGGAGAAGAAAGAAGCTAAAGCTCAAGAAAAGGCACAGAAAATAGCAGAGAAAGAAGAGCTTAAGGCCAAGGAGAAGCAACGCAAAGAGAATGAAGCGCGGTTACGTGAAGCTCGTAAGGCTGAGCAAGAGGATTTGAAGAAAGCTCTCGAGGAAAGCAAGAAGATAGCCGAAGAAGAGGAGGCTAAACGCAAAGAAGAAGAGGATAACGTCCCATCATTGCACAAGCCACATAGGGGTAGCAAGTCCATGTCGAGGAAAAGCTTCGGATTCCTCAACAAAGACAGGGCAAGGCGGGATAGTACGGATGTATCTGAAAATGGACAGAATGGCGAGAGCGCGGCACATAACCACGACAAGCCAGAACCACAATCCAAGCTCAAAAAGAGCTTCAGCTTCAGTCTCGGCCGGAAGAAGAGCCACAGTAACCTCTAGTGAGGGTATTCATTAGCCGGAGTTAAAGGAATTCTTATTCAACGGAGTAGTTGCCCTCATCGCCCTAGGAAAACGGCGTGAAGGGTATGGCATATATGGAGTTTTAGGAGCATCAAAAAGAAATGCGACGTTTCTTGAGCATTTACGGAGGAGAAGCGCCAAAGCTGAAAATCGGGTTGGATACTCTGCAAAGAGGCAGCAACTGATCCTCCTCCGATTCCCCTTATAGCACGAGAGCCAGGCGTGCTCATAATACTATGGAATACCATTATGGATATTATGTATAATAAGACCAGACACAGGAGCTCAGGCCCATGTTGGTAGCAGGAGCATGCTGAAAGAGAAAAGCTTGAATGCTGATGACCTTGGTCCGAAATCTTGATATGACTTCACTGGCATTACATGTCGCTGTGATTCAACCCCTATAGTGGAAGAGGACCCTTTGTTGTCCTAATCTTAATTTAATCATGTCCCGCCAAACCGAAGTGTGTATTACACCTGAACGCCTGGTTAAAATTGAATGCACGCCCTTATATTCTCCTCATCGTATTTCGTGACGCCTATTTTTTTTCTCTCTCCTTCTAGCCCAAGACCAGCTCGTAGATTATTATTAAAGTGTTGATCGCTATTAGCGGGACTATAGATCGCGTCAGCCTGTTTATATTCTGTGTCACATTGTGTCCCCTTGCATAGGTATGGAAGGGGTTAGACACGTACTCCTCATCAGTGTCCGTATACTGGTAATCAGGTTGATGACCTTCGCCTTCACGCTTTGGGAATCGGGGCCGGCGCCGAACGCTGGATCGTATGACGAGGAGGAAAGGTTTACTAGTAACAAATAGAGGACATTAGTATAGTTGTTCGAACTGCGGGATGATGGTGTTGGGTTGGCGCATACTGCGTGCTAGGAATCGGTCTTCGGATAGAATCGCGATCGCATTCACGAGGAGGATCGAGACTATTATCGCATTAGCTAATGCTGCTAGGTAAGAGGTATGATAGGAGGTATACCGTAAAGGAGATTTCCAAGGAGCAGCATTTTGGCAGGCTGGAATTATGGGACATGTGAGGATTGGCTGGGTTTGGTTTAGAAGCTTGCGACTACTGTCGAACAGAGACGTTGATCTTGGAAATGTTGTCCACTGTCCTAAAGATAGGCCAGGTGTCAACGGCGCGATGCCAGGTTGCAGAAGCTGGCCGTCAACAAGAGCTCTAAATTAGTGGAGTGTGGCGGTGCATGCGGCGCACCAGTACTCAGCAAACATTCAGGAGGATCAACGGACTCGAAATCAGCAACGTTTAAGGTTGCAACAGCAGGTCTGTCAACAGTGTTCCTTTGAAAGTATAATCCTAAGTATGCGTCACTCATTTATCAAATAAATTCAATTGATTTATTATACTGAGTGAATAAGACTTCTCTCAGACACGCGTTTCAATGGCTGCTATCGGTATGATATTGGTATAATGTATTTTGTTGTTAATAAACCGTTAACTAACGAATATTAAAGATCTGCTTCTCTCGCTGGCTATACCAGCTTTAATCTTGGTACATCTCTTGGTAGCCCCTTATACCAAAGTCGAAGAGTCTTTTAACATCCAAGCAACTCACGACATTCTCGTCTATGGGACGCCCACCAAGAATATACATCAGCGGTTGTCATCTCAATATGACCACTTCGACTTCCCTGGCGCCGTCCCTCGGACCTTCATAGGTCCGGTCCTATTGGCTGGAATTGGGCAACCCATCATCGCCTTAGCAGGTTTTGAATATGCGCAACTTATTGTGAGAGGACTCTTAGGACTATTCAACGCTGCTGCGCTGCTAGTGTTTAAGCGGAATGTGGAGTCAGCCTTTGGAAGGTCAACTGCGAGGTGGTATGCTTTGCTGCAACTCGGCCAATTCCATGTCATATTCTACGCTTCTAGAACACTGCCCAATATGTTCGCTTTTGGTTTGAGTAAGTTTTCACTCTTTTGTACATGGTATTACTATAAGACATCGAAAGATCTAGGACTAAATTCCAGTAGCAACATTGGCATTTTCGCAGTTGGTGGGACATCCCAATGAACGGATACAGGTCTGGCGCTATAGAATAGCCATTGGGATTCTCACTATGGCCACCGCGGTGTTTAGATCGGAATTGGCTATTCTTCTCATAGCCATCACACTCTATGGACTAATTAAATCCCATATATCTTTGGGTGTAGTTATTCCTACCTTCTTCCTCTTCTTCACCACTTCTCTGTTGCTAACGGTACCTATTGATTCGTACTTCTGGCAGAAGCCGTTGTGGCCAGAACTATGGGGGTTTTATTACAATGCCATCCTTGGCTCTTCTTCCGAATGGGGAGTCTCTCCTTGGCACTACTATTTCACGTCTGCCTTGCCAAAGATTCTTATGAACCCGTTGAGCACGGCTGTTCTTATCCCTTTTGCTATTTGGAACCCCGGAACAAGAAAACAGGCTCAACCTCTGGTGATACCTAGCCTCCTGTTTGTGGCAATATACTCCTTCCAGCCGCACAAGGAAGCTCGCTTCATCTTCTATGTTGCACCACCATTGACGGCAGCAGCGGCCCTAGCAGCAAATTACATCTTTACAAGGCGCACAAAGTCCGTTGCTTTCTTACTTGCTTCCGTTGTCATTGCTGGCTCGGTACTTGTTTCGTTCGGCATCAGTACCGCCATGCTCATCATATCTTCTCTTAATTATCCGGGTGGCGAGGCGCTTTCGGAGCTCCGCGAACTTGTTACTTCATCATCGTCTCCTGACCTTCAGACCGTTACGATCCATACAGACGTATTATCGTGTATGACAGGAGTGACACTTTTCGGACAGCACCCTTACCCTCCTAATGAACCACGTCCAGCCAGCGAGATAACGTTCAACTATGATAAAACTGAAGACGAGCATACATTACGGAATCCATCATTCTGGGAAAAGTTTGACTATGTCCTCGCTGAGGATCCGACCAAAGTTCTCGGCTCATGGGAGACGATCGGAGTGGTGGAAGGCTTTGCCGGGGTTGAACTAGTTAGGCCGAGTACACCGTCAAAGGGTGATGTTGAAAGTGGCCAAGATAGAGTATTCGGCAGAGGGACTCTTGTGAGAAAAGTGAAGGACGCTACTAAAAAGCTAACTGGAGGTTGGTGGATTGGCCCGAGGATGGAGCCGAAAATCCATCTGCTGAGGAAAATGCGAGAGGGTGAGGCTAGACGAGCTGTAACGCAATGATGGTTTTCTTCTAGATAGGCTGAAAGACGAAGTCGATTGCCGAGCGTGGCGTTCTATTCCCGATATGGCTTCACGGGCCGTATATTTCACCGGATGTGAGCAGAGATGTAAAGTGGCCGGTGAAACCGAAAGCGGCACTCTTTGGTGTAGAGGGTATACGGGGCTGACGGGACGCTACGATAATATGTAGGCTATCACGGTAGGCGGACCCAGATTGGTCGTATCATTTACAGCCACCGCCTGCACGTCTCTCGTGTCCAATCTTACTACTCAGCCCAGCACCATCAGATCGAGCGTATCTTGCAGACCCTAAATTGTAATGCTACCCAAGGTAGCCTTACTACATATCTAATTTGGGGCGCTTAGCCAGCCTTACCAACCAACCGTATGCCGAAATTGGGTTTAACTCTCTACTACCATTGCTGCTATACATTTCGGGAGACAAAGTATGCCTTCCATATCCCTGGATCGGTAGTGGTGGCTGAGTCCTATGTTATGCATAAGGTCTGTGCTTTACTAAACCATAACGATGCAACCATAAAAGGCTATTTCATGTTGGTTTCTAAGCAAGCAGTGCGCTGTGACCCGGTAGTGTGAGCAAGTTATAGACGAAGGGAGGGCCGGTACCTGTCTAGACAGAAAGCTAGAATTAGAAATTCTAGATGTTATTACATAAATAGATATTGAGTGAAACATTGTCTTATAGCTAACATCTACATAGGTGATCCAGGGGACGCCATAGGTAACATTCGTAATATAAAGATATCATTCCAGACCGGCGGTAACGGGTATGCGCAATGCCTAGCAGCTGGGCTGCTGATCTCCAAACGCCCCTGGATACCTTAGCTCAACGGGTAGAAGTGCTTAGATGGTGTGGTGATTATTTTTGGGTTAGATCAAGTTCCTAATTGAGGCATTCGGGATAGCGAGAAGTGCAATTTTTAGAACTTTTTGGGAAGAGAAGTTGCTACATTGGCGTCAGCTCCTGATAAGCCCTATCCCTATCACCAAACATGCGCAATACAAAGGTACCTTGCCCTCTATCAGTGCGGTTACTCTTGCTTTAGTCTCGTGCTTCAATCAAGTTCGTAAAAACAGTGGCGCCAAGAAACTTAGTGTGGTCCCTGGACTTGCCATAGGCGGGAAGCCCTCATTGGGGTCCGAGGGGTCCAATGGGTCAAGTGGGTCTCACGGGTCTAATGCCAGGGCTAGATTCTCTGATTCGTTGCTACCGTATTCCGTCCGAATCAAGTATTGTGTGAATTGCTAGGTGTATCCACGATGGATGTGTTCGACCTAATTCATGCCAATTGATCTCGTACGGGTACATACACGTAAGACTAACAACGATAGATTGGATACACAAGAGGATCCTCATTGGACCAACCTTTACACAGATCAAAACCTAACTTACAATTCTTGGTCAGATCTGTTGTTTTTCGTCAACCTTGGAAGTTCCAGGTTGCGTGTGTCAAGGAATTGGAACGTCTGGCCTGGGAAAAAAATGCGGGTTTCGCCAAGGTAGTTACAGTATCTGTACCTGAAACTGGCCGATCTGCACGACCAATTCATATGACTGGGAAGTTCTCGACTCGCACCTCCAATCCATAAAATAAAACGAAGGTAGGCCAGGTGACACACGGTACACATCATCCAATTCTACCAACTAACAAAGCTACATCCATCCATTCATTCATTGATCTCCATTGATCTTTCGTTCCTTCTGCCCTTACGTTACCACCCTAGACCTTTATACGTTAAGGGATTGTACAGCCGAAATATTCCTTGACGGTCGAAAGTCGCATTCCACCGCCACTGCCTTTCGGTAGTTTATAGTGGGTAACAGAGCCGACCTAATAAACTTGTCTGGCTGCTTGTGAATGTTGTGTGTGGTGTACCTATCTCATTACATATTCAACCCCCCCCCCTTTGGTGGACGACGATCCCAGCCGAACTAAATAACATTACAATCTCGCTATCTCGAACAGACTGGGTTGGACACTGGGTACACACAAAGTAAACAAGACACACTTCCACAGCAACTCCTGATCTTCACAACTAAATTTCGGACAGTCTCTGGTGCTCCCCCCGACGGACACGCGACAGCTCCAGGGCAGCTGGCCTTGCCAATCCTTTTTCCCCCTCCCGCCCATTGAGCTTTTTCTCCCGCCCACGAATCCATAACCAACAATTACTCAGCTCCAGCTGCTGAAAGCACGGCAGATTGATGGTTTCTCAAGGCACATGCTGTTGTACCCGCCAATTTACGGATGACGATGGAGCACGATGCACCTGCCGAAGGCGCCCGACGAAGGGATCGTATTATGGGAAAGCTGTTTGGTGGCAGTAGTACTAGAGAAAGGAAAATGACCAACGAAGAGACTGCAAACGAGATTTCCGACTTCCTTGGCCACTCAGACCGACTGATGGTCAACCATCCCGTTCCTCCACCGCCAAATACAGCTCCGAGAGGTCCACCAGCACTCGCTCTCGACACATCCAAGGCTAGCCGATTCCCACAAGCTCTAGATGTTCAAAAATCGTCACAAAGCTTAGCCCAACGGGCACGGTCGCACAGTCCACCTCGACCGAGGAAACATAAAGGCCTTGTCGTTCGTTTTGCCGATACCTACCCCGAAATCATTGGAGAAGGTGGTGATGAATGCGAGACTATTGTGGCTGAGATCGGTAGAAGAAAAAGATCTAAATCGGTACCCTATTCAGCACCGATCCCGCCTACAAGAGAGGGTCATCAATATGCTAGACAGGTGGGGGCATTCCAAGAAGTTCAACAGAAAGACGACGGTGAATTTGTGCCCGGTCCTTTACGACGGACACAAACGGGATTTAGCACGATCTCAGATTCCCGGATGGAGGACCCGGGGCCCGCGCCGATTCCACCACCCGAGCCTCCTAAACCTCGTGCTCTCCCTGCCGGGGAACCTGCTCAATCCCGCTTCCTGGGTCTTAATAATCAAAAAGATGAAAACCGTCGCTCCTTTATTGAAATTCATCAACAACAGCAGCGGCAGGCAGAGGGTATGGCTTTTGCGGAAGCAATGAGATCTGCCAGCGCCAACTCGCACCACGATTGGGATGACCCGACCTCTTCTCCTGAGCCCGTCCGAGAAACACAACGCCAGAAAAGAATGCCAGAGCCTAAGACGCAAGAGCCGACGCCACCTCCAGAAAGATCCATGTCACATCGGGTATCATCTACAACACCA
The DNA here is from genome assembly GCA_023628415.1 of Hypoxylon sp. PDH2405. NCBI lineage: Eukaryota > Fungi > Ascomycota > Sordariomycetes > Xylariales > Hypoxylaceae > Hypoxylon > Hypoxylon sp. PDH2405. Next base: position 877,453 of record JAMAKT010000004.1, on the reverse strand, counting down.
TCGCTAGGGGATTCTATTTCTTCGGTATTGCGAACTCAATCCACCAGATCTCCCCTAAAGCCCTCGCCCATGCAAGAAGGATCGATAAGAAGCCCTCCTAGCAGATCACCACAACCCCCCTATCGAGACTCACCGCAACCTCCTTCGTCTTCATCTAGCAGATCACCTCTACCCCCTTTGCCTTCCCAAGAGGGGCTTCCTGATTTTGATATGGTACCTGCCATGTCACAGCGACCTGCATCTCCAGATGAACTACGTATCAATACCGACATAGGTGATAGCCCGTCGTCTCTATATTCAAATTCTATTCATTCGACTTCTGATCTCTCTCACAAAGCCACGCCAGTTACTCAGAATCCTGCCTCACGTGGATTCTTACCGCCTTCACCAGAGAAAACTAACCGAAGCCTTCATGACGCGGTGGTTTCGTCTAGTGATGATGCATTAGAAGCGTTCATTTCTCGCACGAAGCATTTGTATGAGCTATTCCGCCTTCATGCAGAGCAATTTAGGCCACTGGGAACCGCACGGCCCGAGGACATGTGTCGAGCTGCACTGTGGTGGTTCTTGAAAGGAAGAACGTCGCTGGAGACAATTATTAGGAGTCGTCCAGCTGACCCAGAGGAACCTCGACTACTCATGGCCAGATACCAAGCTTACACGGATCTAGCAAAGGGATACTGGCTAATGGAAAAGGCACTTCCTGAGGTAGCAGAAGGCAAATATAGTCCTGTGGACGGCGAGTTAGGCGAAGTCAGACAAACCTTGATATCTAACTTGAAGAAGCTGTCTGGATCTATGAAGCGAAATGGATTCCTGCCACCCGAAGAGCCTTTCCTTCCACAGACCATGGATAAATTCATCTTCATAGAGTATCCTTCAGTTAGCCAGGATATTGTCGCCCTTCTCAATGGAATATGGGGCTCGGGTCTCGCTGCCACAAGGCAGCCAACCCGTTCTATGGAAGCGCTAGAGGCCCTACCCATTGGTGATACGACGAAGCAGTTTAACTACGGACGAGTACTGGCCGACGTGTTCTTCATGGAACAGGGCGTAGAGTCGAGACAAACTTGTTTTCCCTGCATGTTGTCAATTGTTCGATCGCAGACCGACCCGAACCTGAACTTCGTCATCGCGAGTCAGAACGGCTCTGTTTCACTGCGCATACAGTCAGATAAGAATGCAGGTCCGACTTGGCAAGACGTCAGATGGAGGCCGGACTCTAGCCGGCTAGAAATCAGGTTACCCCGAGGTTTCATGCTTGCGATCGAATGCTCGGAGAAAGACTTCAAATTGCTATGGAGCATGTACGATTTCAGCTCCAAGGTCCAGTCTTACCTATATCCGCGAAAGGATGAAGTGGTCAGACATACTACTACACTTCGTGCTATCCATTATTTTGATTCGAACCCGCAAGGAAGGACGTTCCCCAAAGAACCAGTGGGACAATGTCAAATAGGGTTGTTCGAGAAACTCCTGAAGGAAAATAGCCCAACCGGACCTAGGACATTCCATCGAGGTTTCCGCCTTGCCGTCGTCACCGGTCCGAGAATCAGGACTCTAAGCGGAATAACCCACGTCTTTGCACCTCAACTTCCTGTCCAGTTTGCCCTATTGCGCGGTGAGCAACGCGCGCCTGTTCTTCAGTTGGATTTCAACGATGGGAAGGACAAAGGTCGAATGATTATGACATTCAACGACGATCAGGACCGCGAGAAGCTGTTAAAGATGATCACCGGAACCTACGTTCATAAAGACGAGGAGGTCGTTGCGGAAGTTCCATTGGAAGGCATGAATATGTCGGATGCAATCGGTGATACGAAGGGAGGCTTTCCAGCTATTCAGCGACTACCTTGGCAGCGCGCGCGTGTCATCAATGACAAGTATGCTGAAATTCCTCAGACCGTATTGGCAGAGAAGCTCAGAGTTGAGATCGAATCGTTGGATAAGGGCGGCGTTGGTGTGGTTAGCACTATTACGGACCGAGTCAATGTTGCACCTGGAGAGTTGAAGCTTAGGCTTGGTACAAAGGATATCCTGACATTGCATGTCCTGCGACAGCCGCAGGTTGACCTGACTGTTTCCATACTAGAAACACATGTGCCTCGAGATTCGCATCGTGAGTTTGCAGGTCTCCAAAATACGATCCAACGTGGCCAGACAGTTCGGACGTATAGGTTCCCAAGCTTCAAAGATCTACACTCATTCCAAGCCGGGATCACGGGCTACACTGTACTCTTTGACGGAATTGCTTCAAGTCTCAACATCTCACGACGAAGGATGGTGGTGCCTATCCACAAGAAATGGGAAGCCGGCACTACGCGAGTGCAAGTGGTACAACAGGATAAGACGGTGCAATTACTAGCGTTTTTTGAAGATTGGCATCACGGACAATGTATGGGTTTCGTACTCAAGGGAACCGATGTTTTTGAATCATTCAGCCGAAACGGGAAAGCGGGCTTGAAGCTGGCTGACGCCAAGTTCCCATTACCGAAAGTACCGCGCGAAGGCGGCGCTGATATGGATGATACGGCGTTCCTGTGTCTGGATATGCCCGATTTTGCTGGCGAACATGATGACATAACGATATTATTTGATGACACTTTTGGTAAGTCATTTGCATTTTTCTATATTAATTGTGAAACTCGAGAACTAACAGACTTCCAGAGAGAGATAGACTTTGTTCAGTCCTACCCGCGCCAGTTAAAGGCTCGCGATTAAGTAGGGGGAAATGAAGGGTGCGCCACGATTGAATGAGAGCATGATTCGCGCAGATGGTTTGCATAACTTTTTAAGCTGATGGACATTGCAACCTACAGCAATGCCATGTCAAGATACCCCAGTGGTTATTCAAGAAAGAGACGAGCGTCACACGTCGAAAGAATCGGAGGCAAGGCGCTTCCCGAGGAGCGCAATGGAATGATATAATCGCCTAGCTATCAAACAAATTTACAATAACTGACTCTATTGTCGTTGAGGCAATCCGAACTACAAATTGCCTATCAAACTAGATTCGAAGCTCGATAGAGAGCTGAAATTCAAACGACTTAAAGTCAACCAATAATTATCTGCGTGCGTATCCAAGTGCGTAGAGTCCAGTCTTGTCCAGAGTGAATGAAACATCCAGATGCATTTGACATACGTCATCGGCCCCCTGACCCTCGTGGCCTTCAACCTGGTGGCCCCCCCTTTAAGCAGTTAATACGGTATGCGAATTAATACATGGACTCGCAGCTTCCACTACCTAACTTCCCTCATGCCCAAGATTTCTCGCTAGTCACTCGGGCAGTAATATGAATTGCTCGCATGGAGATTTGTTAACCCCTTGCTTTTCGCATTAGGTATCCAAGTCGGACTGCGAGTAACTTGCTTTTTAAGTGTTACACACGCAACCGCATCGTATGTCTTCTGGTTTCTTATAGAATAGAGTACGGTCGCCATACTTCCAGTCGTTTCGCATTCACTTGTCATTTTTACTCGTCTCTACGAAATATTACGTACCTACCTGTACACTGCAAAAAAATCCTTGTTCGGGGAATTTCAGTGAGGTCATCGGTGAGCCCCTCTAAATTAGGGGTAGGTTTTAATCGATAACGACCCGAGAATCCGCAAGAACGTGGGGAGGGGTACATCATTATACCTCCCCGGACCAGACCTACGTACCTCATACCTTGCAGACCTACAGGCCTACAGGTTGGACGTGACCTACCTACGTATACACAGCCCACCCCCAGGAGCAACTTAGATAGCAGGTGTTACTAGGCTACGACTTCAGTTGTGTCCCCTTTTCAGCTCTTGTCTTCTCGTCGACAAAATTCCTCTTTTAAGGTTGCCTATTCAATTAGACGTTTCGATCCGATCCGACGTAACAAAGAGAGAAATGCACGGAGGAAAGATCACGTCGGGCCTAGGCCGCCGTCGCCGTACAGTTTCGAATGCTAGTATGTAACATAACTCACATAACTCATAACTCTAAAAAAAGGAAAATGGATCATTATTACGGCATCGGCCTAGGGAACCCTTTTTTATTACCTAGCCAGCTTCTTCCCCTCCATCGAAGAGTAGCACTTTTATTTTTCAATATTTAAGACTTCCCGGCTTGCTGACACTGATGTGGCTTTACTCAGGCAGCAAATCGTCTGCGGACGGCGCCGACGACGATGATACTTCTATTATCGAGCCCGAGCAGGGTAATGGTGAGTGCTGTTGGAATTAGCACTCCAAAGACCTAGTACTTAGAGCTAATATGCGGGGAGTCCTCACACATATCATTTCGCAACTTAGGCCCGGCGCCGACCTCAGCCGAGTTGTCTTGCCTACATTCATCCTTGAACCCCGGAGCATGCTAGAACGGATCACTAAGTGCGTAACTTCTGAATCATTGTGTGCTACAGCTGCTTGTGCAAGGGCTTACTTAGATCGACTATAGCTTCATGTGTCACCCGGAAATGCTCCTTCCTATTCCCGATATCGACGACCCGGTTCTGCGCTTCGTCTCCGTCGTTAAGTTTTACCTTAGCGGGTGGCATATTAGACCACCGTATAGCTCTCCCAATATTTTATTCTGTAGGATACACTATGTTGGCTGACACATGGGCACAGGGGTGTCAAGAAACCTCTCAATCCGATCCTCGGCGAGATATTCTCGTGCTACTGGGACCTGCCTAACAAGACCCGCGCCTACTACATCTCCGAACAGACATCTCACCATCCACCCAAGTCGAGCTACTTCTACATGGCCCCCGATCACCATATTCGCATAGACGGTACTCTGAAGCCTAGAAGCAAGTTCTTAGGCAACTCAGCCGCAAGTTTGATGGAGGGAATTGCTGTGCTCACCTTGACGAATCGGGGGAAGAATAAGAAACAGGGAGAAAGATAGTATGCTGGAACTTCTTAGGAATTTCATATGGACAAGAACTGACCATATATATATATAGTTGGCTTACGCAGCCAAATATGTATGCGAGAGGAATCTTGTTTGGCAACATGAAGTACGAGTTAGGCGATCGCAGCGTAGTTCGGTGCCCCGAGCTAGGCCTCACAGCTGATGTCGAGTTCAAGACGAAGGGATGGGTCAGCGGAACTTACAACGCCATCGGGGGTACGATAAAGGACGATCGCACCGGACAGACGCTCTTCGAACTCTCTGGATTATGGAGCGAGGAGATGTTTATCAAAGATCTTAGGGTGGGTAGCTAGATTGCGACTCCTAATACTTTCTCCATGGCTAATGGATTATATAGAACGGACACAAGGAAATGTTTTTCGACGCACGGAAAGCGAAGCCTTCGCTACCACGTGTGAGACCGATAGAGGAACAGGACGAACGAGAATCGCAAAAGTTGTGGCTGAAGACGGCGCAAGCTGTGAAGGAGAGAAACCATGAATTGGCGACCGATGAGAAAACCAAAGTTGAGGACCGACAAAGAGACGAGGCGGCGAGGAGAGCGGCAGCTGGTGTGGAATGGCACCCGCGACTATTCAGGAGGGTGGATAAAGACTACGGCGGCACGGGTGAAGATGTAGAACATCTGGAATGGATCATCAACGCGCACATGTGAGTGGCATCCCTGAGGATACCGCTCTGTGCCGATGCAGCCGCTAACTATGGATATAGTGATACTAACGCATCGCCTGAGAAGCAAGCTGAGCAGATCCTAGCCATATACCCGATATTACCAGGCCAGAAGCATAGCGAATTCGACATACCTCCACCGCACCCCCACGCAGCTGGGAATCCTGCCCCTGAAAACAAGGGCGGGGACCTGATCGATTTTGGTCAAAATGATGCGCCCGCGCAGCCTTCCCAGAAGGATAAGGACGACAACGAGATCTCCGCCATGCTGAAATCGACGGGCCGCGAGCCGGAAGGCCCGCTGATCGACTTTACGGGCGATATGAAGAAGGATTTGCCAACACAGAATCAGAACCAGGCTCCGGCTCCGGGCTTGAAGAAACAGGATACGACGGAGAGCAATAACAACTTTTTCGATGCCGAGGGATGACCGGCTCGTAAGGGTGAGTGCGAGATGGATGAAGATGAAAATAGCCGCGTGGAAGGGCAAAGGAGAGGATACCAAGTTAATGCGACATCTTCACTCGTCACCTATTGTTTGAAGGGGCAACCGACTTTCTCAGCTCAAGTATCACCTAGACAGCGACTCCAGGTCTTGTGTTCTTCACTCGGGGATTATGGGGTTAATTCCTTGCATAGCTTTGCATAGGGACTCTGTTCTGGCTACTACTCAGTCCTGACTTTGACAGACCAACATTTCATAGCGTTCGGGGCATCTTTCTTTCTATTAGTATTAGGGGCAACCTCGGGGAACAAGGGTCAGAGAGCAGAAAGAAAGATAAACGGAAAGGGAATAGATGATGCATCGATGGCCTCCTGGGCAGTCAGTAATTAGCAGTGTGCGTGTAGTATCACGTCAAAATAAATTTGCTTTCTTAATTCAAACTACGCGTAGCATTGGCGAGACATACTTTCTTTCGCCTCCACGAAAAAAGATCGTGTCGAAAGCATTTAGTTTAGCGGTGTGACTTACACAGCAAGTAGAATAATCAGGATTCAGTCAAAACACGGATCACACAGCATATATAGCATATATATGAGCAGGTATGAACGTTTTTATTTGGCCCTTCCCCTAGGGCTTCCAATACGAAAGATTATATGTACAGATGAATTGCTCCCGAATGAAGTTTCCGATTGAAGAGGTTCCCGGCAGAATTTCCGTCAACGCCATCCTATCTCTAGTTGTTTTCCCATTTCTCGGGCTTCCGCAAACTCGAACTAAATATAATACTGACCAGGCTAGACATGGTACCTGGGATAGGAAATAGGAGCAACCACATCTTTCGTCCATTAGGCCTTTTCTCCCCTAATAGTAATGCGATAGATGAACGGACAATGTGAGGGTATCACGTATTTTGTTGTTTTTCTGCGCAACTCCGTATTTTGCGCTTTATCTTGCCCTTCTGCCTCCTCATGACTGCCTCTGTATTCTTCTCGTCTCAAATCTTCATTAATAGACTTCGTTCATGCTTCCTTGTCCAGAGGAGCCGGCATTTCGTCCCGACTCCTACCCAAAGTAGTTTTAGGAACCGCTTCAGACGTTCTGTATCACTTCTCCGAACGTATCAGAACCGACCCGCCTACAGACCACTGCCACAACACATCCTCCCCCCTCTAATACCGCTTCCTCGTGGGCTCCGGGCTCGGGCTGCGACTCACGCTCTTCTCATCGCGTCCGCGCATCTTAAGCCACTTCTTCGTACTCAACATCAACTCCCTCTCCAGCTCAGGACTCGGATTCTTCCTATGGATGAAATTACAAAACCCCCCCCTCACACACCCCTCCCCGCTGTTCAACCGACAGCACGCCTCCCTAAAGTCCGTGACGGGGCTGAGCTCGCAATATACCGGGCGCCCCGCATACCAGCGACTATTTAACGCGTCGCACGCGGCTTGCGCCGCGTCCTCGTACTTGAAGCGCGCGTACACGTTGCCCACCAGGTGGTCGTTGGTGTTGTCGCAGACGACGAGCTCCTCGAGCTCCCCGTACTTGCATAGCTCGCACCACAGGTCCTCGTAGAAGGCGTCGAAGTGGTTGGCGCACTGCTCGGGCGTGAGGCGCGCGCGCGCGTCGTGTGCTGGGTTTTGGTACATGGAGGGGAGGAGGATGGTCTGCGAGTACGAGGGCTTGACGTGTTTCCGGGAGCATCGGTCGCCGTGCCGGCAGGCGCCGATTTTGTAGTAGAAGGAGCAGTTTACTTTGTCTTGCTCGGTGCCGAAGATGGAGGCGAGGAAGTTGGCCATGGTTGCTTGTTTGTTTGGGGTGTCGGTGAATAGGATGGGTTGTCGAGATAGGTATAGGTAGATTGGGATTGAGAGGAATGGTGTTCCTCTTGTCGCGTTTCTTTCAGGTGGCGGATGTCGCGATGATTTCTTGCTTGATGAGATTTATACGATCGACCAGGTTCAATTGCGAAAATGATTTCGTGTGATGGCCAAACGACTTCTTTGGTTGTTTGGTGTTTGTAATTGGAAGGCGAAATTCAAATGTCGAAGGGAACTCTGGGAAAAATAAGGTTGAGAGGCTGAAGAAGTGGAGACAGATACTGAGGACATATCTTTGTCTTAAAAGGCTTGGCAGTAAAGGCTGACCAATCATGTTATATTGTAGCTTGAGCTACTGCGGGTCACTCGCCACATCTAGATGTTTCCACCGCCACGATTTGAAAGTTAGAGATTGGTTAGCCACAGTCAGCCTCCGGATGGGAATTAACGGGCTTATTCATCTAAACAGCCCATCCTTATTATATGTATGCGAGAAGATGCATAGTCTTGTGATACATCATACCTTATGATCCTCAAATCAGAACTGTAAGAAATGTGGTTGTGCTACTCTCAAGCTTGGCAGAGACTTGTACGTCCAGACTCTGCAAAGGGATGCCAAATGTCGTTATTATAAACTGCAGATATCTCAATTATCTATTAAATCTGATACCTAATTAACACTCTTTCAGTGAACCGCATATCTTCGGCTATAAAAAAGCATGAGAAACGAAGTAATAATGATTTCGCTGGGTGTACTAGCTCATTACATATGGGATGTATATACCAAATTCTGAACAAATCGTCCAACCGATAGGGAGGCGCTCGGCTCCTCGAATTCCCACCCCAACGCCGCTCCTATACCCAATGACGTGTGCTTCGCGGCTTGTATTCTATACTGGTGAGAAGGATGCCAAGATTTGGTGCTTCCCATGCATAAATAACATTTCTGCAATAGGCTTGCCACGAAATGAAGCCACAGCAAAAAACGAGTACCTTGCTGGACCGTTGACATGGGGGCTCTTATCGAAGAAGTAGCCAATCTAGTCGGCTATATATGCTCTTCCCCACCATCTTGGCAAATCAGTTCCATCCAACTTATACCTGTTGTCGGATATGTACGACGTATATTATAATACCACAGATATGTACGTCTTCGTCTAGACGATCTTATATACTCTCTTAGCAATGAGAAAACAGGCCAGCCCGAAGATGAGCAGGCCCGCAGTGATAGCGAAGAACCACTTCAGATCGCCCTCGTACTCTTGGCCAGGGACCCAGACGTTCATGCCCCAGAGACCCGTGATGATATTCATCGGCAGGACAATGGTACCGAGAACAGTCAGCTTACCCAGGACGTCCGCAGTCTGCTCCTGTCGTTCGTTCATGCGAATATTGATCTGTGCTATGTAGTTGGCATGACACCGAGCTAGGATCCTGTTCAAGTCAGCCACACATTCACACAGAAGTCTAAGTAAGGGTAACACACATTTCATAGTGACTAAGGTTGGCGGTCATAGTCACGATATGATCCTGGATATCGCCAAGATAAAGCCCTATCTCGGACCGTGGAGCGACTTCCCAGTGTTCATTGCAGCGCTTCGCGAAACCCTTGATGACATCTGCCTTATTTCCAAGTAATCGATATAGGGTCATGACCTTCTTCCGGCAGTTACCTATGCGGCGTAACATATCTCCGCTATTGTCTATATTGACTTCCGTATTCTTCTCGTTCTCATTTTGCCTTTTCTCGTCGGAACCCGACAGGGCTGGAACGGAGGAAGAGTGTAGTTGTAATATAGTATCATCGATAGCATCCACTTCTTCTTCAATGGTCTGAATGAGAGGTAGGTAGACGTCGGTAATGTCGTCGATGATTGCGTAACTAATCCAATCAGAGCTCAGAATCATGTAATCTTTGAGCTGGCGAACTCTTCGTCGCACGTTGGCCGGGTGCGGAGTCTGACTGAAGTGGAAAGAGATGACACCTTCGCGGAACACCACGACATACATGTTGACCGGCTCCAGGTGGTTCTCCGACTCGGCGTCTTGATCGAATGATCGATAGTTGACGAAATAGTAGTGCCGGAAGAGTTCAACTTTCTCACGCTGTTCCTGGAGCATGATATCTTCGGATGTTAGAGGATGGATCCCGAAGGCTTTAGCGAGTACTTTCATTTCAGCTTCCGTGGGACTCAGAACATCCAACCACCAAACAGGCCGTTCACCATATCGCTGTTGTTTCTCTTTGATCGCGGGTGGCGATGGCGACTTCATGCCAGGGAGGGGAGACTTGGTCCCCATTGGACTTGCCTCTCCTGAATGATCCCTAGAGGGAGCTGTAGATGTGGCGGGCTGTTGCCGTAAGGTGGCATCTGTGTTAGTTTCGGACGTTTTGTGATTCGGTGTCAAAGATGGTTGTCGAGTTGGAACCCTAGAAGGTGCTGCGTCACTATTCCTGTTCGAACTGGTTACTGGAAAGGTAGGCTCGTCGTCTTCCTCATCGGACGAATCGGACAGGATTGGGGGGTCTGGAAGAAAAAGATCCTTAAAGCTAGTACCTGGCTGGACGAGCTCTGATATAGATTGACTGTGAATAGTGCTTGGAAACTCTTCGTTGAAGTAGGTGAATCGATACGGAGCTTCTTCCTCTATTCGATACCATCCCTTGTGGACGGGTCGCAGCCTACCATTCACCAATTGTGGCTCTGTGATCTTCTTCATTCGCATCTCCTCGCTTCGATTTTCTCTCTCAAGTCTCGACCATTCTTCTAGAATGGCCAAGTCAGGCCACTTGGTTCGTCTCCGACGTCGCGTCCGGGTACTACGACTATCACGAACTTGTTGGGCATCCTCGTCGGCTAACTCCGACAAACCCTCTTGAGGAAAGCAGACATCCTCCTGTGCTTGCAGCGCAATTGCGTGACGCCTCTCAAAGGGAGACTGTTCGCGAAGTTGATCTTCCTCGGCTTCAAAAATACTATTAGGCCGAGAACCACCATCCGCTAGCTCATCTCTCATCATGATATCCCCAAAGCTCATGTCCAGTGGGTCGGAGGGCCTCAACGGAGGCGTGCCAGGCATGGAAGGCGGATAGTTGATATTGTACCTTTCAGATGGTGTCATGGGCCCTGGTTGATGCCTCCTACCGGATTTGCTAGAACTAGGACGGCTGGTGGACTGATCGTTCCTCCGTCGTCCATCACTCGATCCGTAACCCCGCGAAGAGTCGAGATCCTGTCGTAAAGGGCTCGACAATAGAGGAGCCGTCTCGTTGGCCTCCTCTTCTTCGTTGTAATCATGACTCTGAGCTCCTTGTAGTGTATGAGGGCGGCTTGTCGATTGAGGCATATGGAGGGAGGTTCCAAGGGTCGAAGCTCGTCGCATGCGTGGATACCGGTGATCCCTACGTTGATGTTAATGATAATTATATGAGAAACTTGAAACGGTATCACAACATACCTGTGATCGAGAAGAAGCGCCTCGCTATCGACGCTCGTATGACTCGGATTCCTCCCGGCCATGTAGAAGCCAGCCCTATTGCCAGAATGGCTAGATGGAGGTAAACCTTCACTCTGCATGTCTTCCGAAGGAGCTGCAAAGGATTTCCGCCTCGATTTCTTGTGTTTTCGTCCCGCGCGATGCTTTTTCTTGGGGCCTGGTGTGCTAGATCCCGTCGCATTGGAAGATGTCGAAGGGACCGGCACACGAGATGAGCCGGGAACAGAAAACTGATTGCTAGCCATGACGACGGATAATCATACTCGAGTACGTGCGCTCAATTCGGATTTCAGATATTCGCAGGTGAAGTCAGAGCTGAGTTTTCGTTCCGAGGGACGTGCAACTGATGATTGTGAGGTTAGACGTGAGCTAGGTCCGGTGTTATGAGCTTCTCTAAGGTTGTCTAGGTTCTCTAGCTTACGCTCTATTGTGGTGATGTCAACCTTGAATGGAGATAGAGTGGGTACCTACGTGTACCTATGTGGGGACATATGCAAGACCAGGTGAAATTCGAGCTATCTCAATCCGAGCGTCGCATCCGGGACCCCGTTTAAATATGTTGGGGAAGTGGTTCACGGAATATCTCCAGCCATCTTGAACATTCAAAGCGACAACTTGGTTTCATCTATACCAAACCATTGCCACTGCCCGTTGCAAGAAAATCGCAGTACAAGAAGGTTAAGATTTGAAAGAATCGTTGGAATCTTGGGTATACCCCGACAAAACATGTGACGTCCTAGATAAGTAACTTTATAAAGAGGGAGCTATGATTGGATCTAGGCTACTTCCAATTCTGATCAAAAAGTTTATTATGGGTAAGGTGACTTATCAAAAGGATCAACTGCATTTGGCCCAGCTAGGGCTAGCTGCCTCGGGCGAGCTCCCGATATGCTGTCCGACGCAGCCCTGAAGGCTTGTGTAATCGAATAATGAGTATTATAGGACAATCAAGTGACCCCTATGTAAATTGACTAAAGAAATGGGAAAAGTATCAGTTCCTGGGCATATCACTACTCTCAAAAACAAAGGGCGTATTACCACCTTTCACTCTCACGAGGAAACAATGCAAAATGGGGTTGAAATTTGTAAGGAATAGAAATCTTTCCATGCATACTCAGGTAGCTATCTTCAGTGATTCTCACGAGTTCCGACGTGCTCGAGATCGAGCCTCAATGCCATGTGTGTCCCTAATGCTTTTGTGCCTAAACCGTAACCTAAACGCCGAGTTCCAACCGTTCGCATGGGGTATGAGTCAACAGAAACGAAAGAAAAACCACGCCTCCAAAACTACCAAGACATGACCTAGCGTCTCTGGGCCGCGAAACTAGCTCTTAGAGCTAGAATCTGCTGGCGTTCTGCGTCTGGTAGTTGGTCGATGGTTTCCTGTGGCAAGCTCATCACCGCCTGCATCAATGACTCCGGATCTTGCTGTGGTGCCGCAGCCGGTGCGCTGGCGACAGGAGGCGCGTAAGTAGCCGGCGGGGCTGCTGCGGCAGGTGGCGCATACGGCGCAGCAACCGGAGGCGTGACCGTCGTAGCGCCAGTGTAGGCTGGAGGGTAACCAGGAGGAATTTGTTGAGCCGGGGGAGGGGCAGCCGAAGTGTCGATTACGGAGTGAATCGCTTCGGGAGAGACAAGACCCATCAGGAGGAGAGCTTGGAAGATGGCGTAAGATAGTTGCGGCGCCTGTTGTAGTAGCTCGGTCGCACGGGCAGGATCGGTTGTCGCAAACGACTTCATCTGAGCCAGAATATCTAACAGTTGACTCGGAGGCAGGGTGTTGAGGGTCTTGGAGATAGCGTCGGTAGCGCTGATGCCGGGAGGCAGCTCCTTGCCGGGTGGGAGGGGAGGCAGCGAACCGGCAGGCGCAGGCTGGGCGGCAGCATGCGAAGCACCATTAGTAGGTTGGGCCGGCATTGCAGATGAACTGTTAGAATCATCGCCGTCAACTCGGCCTTCCGTACTATAGTCAACGCGGAGTTTGCGTCCCATGATTTCGTGGTCGTTCAGGTTTCGCACTGCGGATGCTGCAGAGTCTAGATTGAGAAGATGGTGAGTAAGAGCAGCATTGATGGGTAGGATAGGGTAGGAATATGATTCAATAACTCTTACCTGCGTCAGGATACTCTGCAAAGCCGAATCCCTTAGGCCGGCCAGTTTCTCTATCATAGACCAGGCGAAAGTTCAGCACTTTGCCAGCAGTACTGAAGATGTCGGTGATTTGTTCTTCGGACAATCCATAGGGAATGTTGCCAACAAAAACGACACGCGACGGGGGTTTGGTCGACATTGTTTTGCCGGCAAAAACTTGAAAGATTGAAATTGGGGGGCGGAAGTGTGTTGGCTGCACTGCACGTTATTGTTGTTACAGCAATGCACGGGGAATCAGTGTTGCTTGCACTTCAATGTTGTCAGTGTTTTGGGATGTCCACTACCGCACTTCTTATGATTTTCCGCTAGCCTTTGATATCGATAATAAAGGCTGGAGCTTTCGAAGCTTGAAAGAAATCGCGTCCAAAGAAACACGATGCACGGGCCATATATAGTGGGGACATGAACAAATGTACATGTACTCGAGCACTCACCTCCACCAATTGAACGTACCTAATGTACATACCAACGTACCGTTTGTGTGCCTATTACATCTTTGGAAGAAAAAGAAAAGCGGGTCACCGTTCGCTGGAGTTAACTGGAAGAGCTCTTCTTAATATTCTAGCACCACATCTATCGTCCGCCGAAATATCACCAAACAACGTCAACCATCTTGTCCATCCAACGTCGCCCAAGATGTCGCGCTCCCCAATGGACGAATATGTAGAGCGCATGCGTTCGATGGTGCGCCAGAGCCGAGGTGGATTTCCGGGTGGTGGTGGTCGTCCGCCTGCTGGGTCTGGTATGGCAGCGCTAGCAATCGGTCTACTCGGTGGTGGAATTGTTCTTCTACAGAACTCCCTATTCAACGTAGACGGTGGTCACAGGGCTATCAAGTATCGAAGAACAAGTGGTATTAGCAAAGAGATCTACAGTGAAGGTTGGTCCGGCCCGTCCGGAGGGGTTTGACCCTCCAAGGCGTCTTGAATGTGCGCTCACACGACTACGTATAGGAACTCATTTTATGATCCCTTGGTTTGAAACTCCAATCACCTACGATGTGCGAGCGAAGCCGAGAAACGTCTCCTCCCTCACCGGCACCAAGGACTTGCAGATGGTTAACATCACCTGCCGTGTACTTTCTCGACCTAATATCAATGCCCTTCCACAAATCTACAGAACGTTAGGACAGGATTACGACGAACGTGTGTTACCTTCCATTGTGAACGAGGTGCTGAAGAGCGTGGTAGCGCAGTTCAATGCAAGCCAGTTGATCACACAACGAGAGAATGTTGCCAGACTGGTTCGGGAGAACCTGTCGAGACGAGCCGCAAGATTTAACATCTTGTTAGATGATGTTTCCCTCACAGTATGTTATTAGCCTTTCCCCAATAGATAGCGTGCCTTTTGCTAATATCCGTTCTAGCATCTTGCTTTCTCCCCAGAATTCACAGCTGCGGTTGAAGCCAAGCAAGTGGCACAGCAGGAAGCCCAAAGAGCAGCCTTCGTCGTCGACAAGGCAAGGCAGGAGAAGCAGGCTATGGTGGTCAAGGCACAGGGTGAGGCCCGATCAGCTGAGCTCATTGGAGAGGCGATCAAGAAGAGCAAGGCCTACGTCGAGTTGAAGAAGATTGAAAACGCAAGGGCCATTGCCAATCAATTACAGGAAGCTGGTGGCAGAAACAAGCTGCTACTTGACTCGGAAGGACTTGGACTGAATGTGTTCAGTGATGACTCGAAAAAGCAATAAACAAAAGGCGTCAGGAGGGACAAAATCTCCACTGTATGTTATGAACTAATCATTGTACAATACGAATCCGTAACCGCTGCCGTACTATTCCTTTGATCCAGCTTATTAGGAACTGAATATCGGAGGATGTTTTGTGACAGTCTTAGGAGGAATGCGACAGCTTACGAACATGCAGTTTGAGTGACTACCTGCCTGTTTGATGTTGGGTTTCAAAGAAAGAATACGTCTTACTACATATCGTACACCCATGAATACATATACATTGTATTTTCCCAAGACGTTGTTTCACAGTAAAAAGATGCTTTAGCAAGTGCAAATCCTATCAGTGTATCATTGTATGTACATCAAGTTTACACATATTTGAGGTACCTTCCAGGCATCGATTTAGGCGGGGCTTTTTTGTACCGACCCACTTCGACCTGACAGCCTGATTGACATATCTCGTCAGCGTACAATCTGATCCGTCTGATTCGACGGTAACTAACTCGTAAACATCACCGCCGACAGTTCTCTTCATCTCTTACATTCATCTTCGTCTCGTCCTCAAATTGACGCCGTCAAGTCGCCAAAAATTTACACGCGTCGTCACACTACAACACCGCCAAGATGATGATCAAGTATGTCGTCATTCTCCCCGTACCCCGCCATACCTACATAGGTAGTAGCCTCATCGGCGCACCCATGAGGTCGGACAGACGAAGATCGTGGGCTGACAAATGAACAGAGTTAGAACCCTCACGGGCAAGTTGATCTCCCTTGACGTCGAGCCGACATCCAAGGTACACTACACCTCTTTTGTTTCTATCTTCAGCCATGTTTAAGATCTAGCTTCGCAGTCATCTCGCATCGCAAGACTCTTGCCTTGCCTAATTCTAAGCAAGCAAACAAACAAGGAAAATAGCTAGACTCGAGTGCTAACAAATCCGCCTCTACAGATCGAGGACGTCAAGAAGAAGGTTGAGGAGAAGGAGGGAATCACGCCCGACCAGCAGCGACTCATCTACGGCGGCAAGCAATTGTTGGTCTCTCACATTTTTCAACCCACACTCCCCTCATATCCCGTGGAGAAGAGCTACAGCTAACGTGGATTAACCTACCTATCCAGACAAGACCAGTTAACAATGCAAGACGCCGCCATCGTCCCGGACGCAACCCTCCATCTTGTCCTCACACTCCGAGGTGGCTCCCGACCCCGAACCCACGTCGCATAACTCGCACAACCCTCCCTCATGACATCGACCGGTCAACCACCACACGTCTTACCAGACTTTCCAGATAATCTGCGCGCTACCATATCATGTTAACACCGACAACTCAAAGGACAAGACAACATGAGTTAGTTTAGGAGACTATGCTTGTAGCAGAGGGGGGAATGGTGGTAGTACGACACTCAGAGGTTTTCGTTTTGGGAAAAGTTCTCTCTCGTAGCTTTCTAAGGAGGCAGAGAGCTCTCGTTTTTTCTCTAATAGACGTTGCATTGCGAAGAGCCATTGGCAGTTGATGATTCCACCGGACGATATGCCCCCTTTTTAGTAGATTTTCAAAATCCAGACGAACATTCATGAACACCACATATTACATATTACTTTGATTGTGACCCCTAGGGAAATAGAAGATGATGCTCTAGCAACCTAAGTAAAGCTGGGAATACAAATTATAGGTATGCGTATAGGCCCCAGGAGGGCCTAGTGACCCATACAATACACCTGGTCTCATTAATTGGGCTTCTCTAGTAGAGTAAAACCTGAACACTGGCTTAACCTATGTTCTCGTAATGCCTTCAGGGGTGCCCTAGGACGCCCAACTTGTTAGAAACCAGCGCTAGAGCTATCTTACGGCATCACTTGGTACTACTCCCCAGAGCTTTTGAGGTTTATGATTTTAGTCCCAATCCTACGTAGAGTCTAAGAAGACGGTACCAATTCTTGCAATAGAATATATTCTATTACAGGCCTAAAGACCTCTGAGACTGAGCCTATGCCTATGCCTATGCCTATGTACGAGTCCATAGCCAATAGATGGTACGAATACGTCTCAACCCCATTGGGTTTTCCTGTTGGTAGTGGAGGCCCTTGACACATTTCCATCACGATACTGACAGTGCCGAGAGGAGTGCGGACGGAGTTGACATATATACCTAGGTAGGTAGTATTGAGTCGGCTTAGCTTTCCTACGTCCCTGTGATCGAATCCCTAGTACAATTCCATGATGCAATCCCTTCATCAAAATCGGTTTCTGCCATTCCAACACGCCCTTTCATGCATGCAATTCCAACGTGCGAGGCCTCGCACTCATTAGGGAAAAAATCGTAAAAGAAAAGTGGTGCAAAAGTTCCAGAATCATGTCAATTATGCCACATCCCTTCCTTAGATCTGCCCTTACAGATCCAGATCATCCTAGCTATAGTAAAAAAGAAAAAGAATTGTTGATGCATCATACAAGTAGTATGTGAAGTACAAGGTACAATGGAGGTATTCGATGGTCGTCAAGTTCGGTCATTGAGCTCTTCGACGGTCAAGGTTAAAGGCCATAACGGAGAGCTTGGCCAGGTAGCTCGACGACTATGAAACCAGCGTTTGGAAGCGATGTTGTAAAAAAAGGGGTATTAGAAACGGTGCATCCGAGCTCGCTACTAGACAGTCTGTAGTGTCACATTCCCGCAATCGTCTGATTTCCGGGCCTGAGTGGTTGCATTCCACATCCGATGTGCAAATCCCCTCACCCACGCACCTCTTAGGACATCCGTCGGGCCTTTGGTTTAGGCTTCATGAAGATGCTAGGTGCTTCCTTGCGCTTCTGCCCTATCACTATCGGCTTCGGCTTAGGGCCTGCGCTTGAGCTACTCGCAGCATTGGCTGCAGCCACGGGCAAAGGGGGGCGAGAAGGCGATGAGGCCTGCCTCGGTGGCATTGAGGGTCGTAAGGGTGGGCTGAGCGCACTGGAAGACTTCGGTGCTGTTGATGGTGATGCCGTCGGCTTTGAAGCCGGTTTCGGCGGAGACGTCTCAATGGGCTCGAGTCGCGTAGGTCGATTCTTCCATGAGTGGCCCAGCTTCATCTTGGCGAGGCCGGACAAGTTAGACAAGCCAGGTTTGGCCGTGGCGGATGAAGTCGGCGCTGATGATAAGGCGCTTTTGCTCTGTTGTGGCGTCGTGGGACCCTTGGCCTGCTTAGTGGGAGCGGATGTGCTGGGGTTCTTTTCATCGAACAAGTTTTCTATACCATCGACGGTCAAACCTCCTGCTTCGCCATCTGAGTCGTAATCAGAGTCTACATCCTCTTGGGCTAGTAAATCTTCGTCGGAGAGCATAGTCGTTTCCTTCGAACTGACTCCGCTCTTGGCCTTGAGCAGACGTGCCTCGCGTTCCTTCTGCTCGCGCTCATAGCGAGCTCCAACGGGTCGAGAGGGTGCTTGGATAGCTCGCGCAAAAGGTCTTGACTTGTTCTTGTGTTCCTCCACCATGCCCATGGGAGCACGGGTGATCTGTCCCTGCGGAACCACAAGCTGGCCGGTTGGTGTCGCGAGTTGATATTGACGGCTCAACTCTCTGGCATCTCGTCGGGCCTTCTGTATGATGCTCCGGGCCGGTGTTGTCTTAGATCGAGACGAGCCAAAGCTCAGTCCGTGGAAACCACTTCTGCGCTGACCCGGAATGCGGCCGTGGACTCTTGCGTTGAAGTTCATAACTTGAACAGCCTTGGCCTGCTTCTCCTTCTTGAGTTGGTTGAAGCCATTGTTCAATTGGGCAGCCGCCTTCGCCTTCTGTTGGGCATCTTCGGCCTTGTACGTCTGGTAGACTTTACTCCATAGAGTAGGGTTGCGAGGCGCATAGTTGTGCTTCTTGGCTAGATGGGGGAAGTCTCGGTTGATTAGGCGTTGCCAGCATTCGGCTGTCTCACCCTTCAGGTGTGGCGAGTTCTCTTCCAACTCCTTGAGTTGGGTAGGGTTTTCGATCTTGAGAAGGATTGGACGGATAACAGAATAGGGCGCGCCACCTACGTCCCATACCTCTGGAGAGGAACCCATAATGTTAGCGCTATCTTCGAGGCGGACGAGAGAACTAATGAAAAGTAGGTAGAAATGGATCAAATGAACAGGTTCATGAGAAGATGCAAGCTCCAGCATACAAAAGTAGAGCGGAAATAAGTCAAGAGAATCGGTGGAAAGTTGACCATTACTCCGCAAAGGCATGACAATACATGACTGGCGAGAGCAACAAAAGAGTGACTGGGGAATAGTTACCTCGGATGTTCTTAATGCACACAGCGATGCATAGCTCCGCCAATGACTTGACCATTGTGACTTCGAGCTCGGGCTGCAATGTGGTGGACCGATTGAGTGTTGGTTTCACCTATTCGAGCGAATGATTTGGAGCCGGTTCGCAGGTTCGAGATGTTGTCGAGACCGGAGTATTATTAAATACGGGGAAGATACACGAGTACCTGGTTCATGAAGAATCGGCATCAAAGGTAACGCGGGGTCTAAACCGACCGGGCGATATGCTCGCAAGGCTCCAGGCTGCCACCTCAGACTCTTGTGTATTATTGGAGGTCGTGAATGTTGTGGGAGGTGCGTCGTTGCCTGTGAGACAACACGCAATTGAATCCCTCCTAGCGACTACCCTAAGTGATGGCAGGACCTTTCGTAAAAGGGGCAGCTTCCTTCCAGGAAATATGTGCAATTTCCTATTCTAGCGACTGCCACGTAATGATGGTTAAAGAAATGACAAGTCGTTACTACTGGTATAGTCATTCGATCAGCCAGGTGAATCGAGTTTATCGGGAAAGAGCAGCCACCGTCCACTAATGTTGGAAGACCGTATCGATAGGAATAAAGGTACACTAGACAATTTTGTTATATTAAACTTCAAGACCAAGGAAGTGGCTTTGTTTGATAGCCAACGCATTGTAAGTATGCTTCATATAGGGACTTAAGGTGAAGTTGTAGTTAGGAAGTTGGACTTGAGGCTGACACGTGGGTCACTGATCTGCGATACTAGCTTTTATTTGGCAGCCCTGCGGATGCACACCACGGTAGGTTTGTTACCGTTTTATTTATTATACGTTCCAATCATACGGTAACAAAAGGGAAATCGGTCACCGTATAAAACAATATTCGACAAGATCCACCACCACTGGAGATAACTGCAGATTCTAATACTGACTTGACTCGGCACACAAAGTTAGCTCCATTCGTCCTATTTATAACAGCAGTTCCTACTATAAGTAAAGTCCAAATAATAAGGGTCGACGTATACCTGAATATCAACCACAGACGTTCCGAACCTGGTCAGAGCGTACAAGGTATTGCTAGCAGAGTGGAATTCTTAACAATGCTATTACATATAGCAAAGACGAAGCAACCAGACAAAACCCAACAAAGCTACATATGTACCCAACAAAGCTATCTTGGCCGAGTGGTCTAAGGCGGTGGTTTTAAGTAATCTTATGATCTATCTTGAACACCATTATCGAGAGATGCGCAGGTTCGAACCCTGCAGATAGCAAGCTACAAGTTTTTCTTTTTATAATTTTATCCCAATGCGCATTATTTTTGCATATGGCAACTTCGACAGTCACAGCTAATGATTTATGTATATGGGAAATCGGTGGAGCAACAACTAGGACCCCAAGTACTGCAGAGTCTAATGAAGATAGCAACTCCTCCCTTGGTCATTTTCATATCAACATTCACTACATAAGCTGACAAGGTCAAATCACGAAGACAATATTTAAGAATCGTAATAATTTGAATTCTTTGCATGAAGAGGGTTTGACGGTGTATTATTTCACCATGCCACCGCTTGTCAGGCCCTGCTCCATGACAATCATCTAAAATAGACCATAACACGAATGCAATCAACCCTTCTTGAATCAAACGAAAAAAACCCACCATCATGATTTTGACAACCAAAGTACCCGCAACTGTTGGTATCTCCCTTGCCTCCGTATCCGCCTTACGCCGTGACGCCATTAGACCATGTTGGTCAGAACCCGCAGGAATGTCCATCAAGTGCCGAGAAGTTTATACATGAACCATTACCTCGTCGTGCCATTGCATTTCCTCCTAATTAGCCAGCAATAGGCAATCACGCCGCAGCAGCCACAGCTCGAGAAGGTGTCGCGATGGCAGGCTCTGGTTGATCCGGTTGTTGCGCTTGTTCCTGATTGGCAATTTCTCCGCCGGCCTCCTTCTCGGCCCAAGCGCCCCAGAGACCACGCTTTCCTCGAACTCGAATAGGACCTCCGAGTACACCTTCTTTCTGTTCAACTTTGATGGCATCTTTGGTTGCCAGGACCAGGCATTCAAAGAACATCTTCGTAGCGTCTGCTTTAGATGTTCTTCCTTCAGGCAAGAGGTCTTGGAATACTACCGACTTCTTCCGTTTCTCCTCATCAGTAGCTGCTTCAGAACCAAACAGGTCTCGGAGGACATGGACCGCATGTTTCGTGCCGAGAGAGACGGGGCCGCTGTCGGCAGGGTGTACCAAAGGAGCTGTAGTCTCGTCGAACGCTGGCATCGGGCTTCCTTCGCGGGCTTGATGATCGTCGTCATCATGCTGTATGACGGTGTCATCGGCGGGAATCTCAAGGATTGTGCCGTCGGGAGCAACGCTTTGTTCGCCTACGCCTCCATCAGGTATAACTATACCATCGTCATCACCCAAGTCTAAACGAGGGGATTTAGATGCACCATGTTCCTCTTCCTCTCCAACGTCAGCAATTCCGCTGTCTCTCTTACGCTTGAGATCATTGATCGGTCTTATGGATTCAAGCGATAGCAATCCTCTGAGCTCAGGAGCCCAACCTTTGCTACGACCGTCGCCCATGATGCTAGAAACGAAGCTACCGCTGGTTTTTAGCTCAACTAGAGTCAGGAAATATGGATCTCTTGAGATGAAGGTAGGCGCCTTGAGAATATTCTCGTGGTTCTGTTGTTGTTCTTTGATGTGGGCACTGGTCAGCTGGGTAGCCGGATCTAAGCCAAAGACCTTGCGCTTCTTCGACTTTTTCTGGGGGAGTGGTTCGGGTTCCTCAGGCTCTTGACCCGGTTCGTAAATGCTGGTGTTGTTTAAACGCGTCCACTCTTCCACATCCCGTGCTATATTCTCATCGATATCTGAAAGGGGTGATTCTGAGATTCGGGCACGCTCTAGACCAGGGGCACCACCCATCTCCGGCGCTACCGACTGGTCACCAATATTGAATTGGAAATCATCGTCCATTTGGATGTCACCATCTCCATCCGCGATCCTAACATTGTCGTCTCCGAAATCGAGAGCCAATGACGGCTCACGGTCGACACCTTTTGCCGGCGGCGCCATATCCAGTTCACTAAATATATCGTCCTCCACAGGTCTAGCAGCTGGCGCGTCTCGACCCATTTCAATGCTCTTATCCATTCGCGGTCGCTCATCGATATCCATTCCAAAATCCAGATCCAACTCCAAGTCATCCATAGGAGCAAGCGCAACCTCATCCTGATCCATGTTGTCATCTTGCAAAAACTGGCTGTTGTTGAAGTCTTCTTGTAAGTTAATATCTCGGTTACTAGGTCGACCCCGACCCCTAGTACCTGAGCTAACAGGAGTAGAGTTCACATCTTCCATCTGTCCTAGAAGCCAGTTGGCGTCCGGCGGCGGCAAGATGTTTAGGTTATCGGCAGGCGTAATACGATCGGGAAGCATCAATGCTTCGCGATTTGGCATATTTAAATTCTCGGGAATATCATTGTTTCCAGTGGAACGAAAAGCCTGGGGTGACGATTAGTGTAAAGTGACATACAGGGCCATTGGGTAGGCGACGAACCATTTTTATCTTGAGCAAAGCTTCATTGCAATCATCTAGAAGGTAGCGAGCTTTTCTACTATAAATTCTAACAACACCAAGCAAGAGCTGACCGCTCAACCGTAGCGCCATCGGCGCTTGATTTGGTGTGATGATAGCATCGACGCTGTCTGGAAGATTAGATTGCAGAATATGGGTCTTGGAAAGCTTGCGCTCTAAATTTGCCGACAGCCAGACTCGGGCCAGAGGCCCTGTCTTCTGCAGCAAGGTCTCAGAGTAGAACATCGCGGCTGCGACGACGAGACCGTTTGAGGAAGCAGGAGGTCAAGGCGATAAAGCAATGGAAGGATAGCGGTCAATTATTATGACATGAAAGCAACGTCGCCTGTTTCGGAAGATGCGACAACGCGTTCGAGTCAGTTCCTAGGTAAGAGGTGATGACGAAAGGTGGGAGGCGTCGGTGGTGTAAACAACAAAGAATAGGGAGCGCGTTGTTTTGGGCGCAGATCGCGTAGAGTCAAACCACCGACTTTGACCAGTTTACAACCCGTAATTCAATTAGCGCGATACGATGCAGAATATTTCCTGTGTCGCGCGTAAATGGGATTCAAACCAAGAGAAACAGCAAATATATATCAGCGAGGATGGTGGTTGTTTCTGCAGGGTCGGAGAGGACAAATGGGTTGAATGAAAGAATGAAATTAGAGGTGGAGGGGGAACCTTGGGGGAACTGCGAATGGAAAAAATGCTGCGGGATTGGGCAGTCCACAGGCCGAAAGCGAATGGATTGTTGAAGACATTGGAGAGGGCGACTAAAAAAATATCATCCGCTTTCCCTGCTAAAAATCCAAGTGGCTGGAAAGTACCTAAACCGGTACCTGTCTAGGTGCCATGTGGTCTGTGTGGTTCAATTGGATGTGGCCATTTGTGGCTGAAAGATTGGGGTCGTGGCTGAGAGCCACTGCCGCTAAACCCTGTACTGCGAAGGGTTTATTTAACCCTGAAACTGTATCTTGATAAAGAAGCGTTTCCCTAATAATGAATTTCTACAGGATCCTAGGTCAACCTCATGAGCATGTGCAAAAATAATAACACAATGACAATGAAAGGCTGAAAAGTAATGCAGCCACAGCGCCCCTTGCACGACAAGGAGCAGGATCTTACTTTAGCGCTAGGATGCCAAGTGCTACATAGCAACTATGTCGAAAACGGATTGCGAAACGGTTCAATGAGTTACGAGTTTGATGTTGATAGACTTAAAACGTCTACTGGAAATATCTTACAGCCAAAATAATTAAATATCGTCCGAAGAGGTAATGATGCCAACTAATTGTAAGGGCTAAATGCTACCAAGTTCGAGTGTAATAATAATCCGCTCGTTCGAGACATGGCCCAACGTCAATGTGCTGCTGCTGTTGGTTCTGCTCCGGGACACTAAATCCACTCGAGTAATCTTAGGCGTGCTGAATTAGTTGACATATGGGAGATTTCATTTTCTGTGACGATGATGAATCCTGAAGAGAGAACTTAAGTTAAATATATATTGGTAGGTACCTGCGTATTAGTTTTCTTGATATGGATGTTTTATTTACATGTAGAAAGTCCTGAAAGTCCTGAAAGTCTTAAAATTCTGGTTGGGTTTAAAGATACCTAACCTTGGAACTTCCTAGGAAGTCGTATTGCGTAATCATACTTATCCGATTGCTGCATTTACGGGTCGAGCCCGTCTAAGACTGCCCGATCAATCCTGTGTGTAACAACTTAACTTAATGCTAAGCTCCAACGGATCCACTTCTTCCAGATGCGCATTTGGCCAAAAGTTGCCAAGTTCGATTTTCTTTAAACCGTTTCCAAACACGTCACTCGATTCATGTCCTATTTTGCTAATATACCTTCTTCCACTACTTGATGTTCATCGCGTAGATATTGTTTTGTTTTATTCGAAGTTCTTGGTACTGTCCTAGTCGTTGATGTTCCTTGACTCCCTCCATGCGGCACTGCGTTCCTGTGGTTCGCCCGTCGATACCCTTCGAAAATGCCATGGCCGTGGCGCGATCGCGAGTCCAACGGCGAGTCACTGCTTCCACTCACGGTTCCCAGTATCAATGGAATAGATCGAGATTATGATCAAAATGAGGACGAGTTCGTCGAACGTTCGCGGTCCGTCACTAGAAGGTCTGGGCACGTCCGGACCACGTCTGCTCAGTCACGGGTAAGATTTCCTGATGGCGCCTCGAACTATAGGCCAAGTGTTCCGCCAGTATAAAACATACGACTAATACAATTCATTATCATAGTCCATAGCCGATGGATATTCCTTTCTAACGCCAGCAGAGACGGCATCTCAGCTTCGGACCTCCCTAACACACGGCCTTACACCTACCGAAGCCCTTTCACGACTACGAGACTTTGGCCCAAATGAGATCCCTCACGATCCTCCGGATCCGCTATGGCTGCGATTCATAATGCAATTCCGTGAACCCTTGATTCTCCTACTCCTCGTATCCGCATTCCTCTCGATCTTCGTTGGTAACATGGATGATGCTATTAGTATTACCATAGCTGTGACGATAGTCGTCACTGTCGGATTTGTACAGGAATATCGATCCGAAAAGTCGATTGAAGCTCTCAATCATCTGGTTCCCAACCATGCTCATCTAGTCAGAGCGCAGTCTGCTCGGTCTACGCCAAGTATTAAGAATCCAACGTGGCCTCCCGCTATCAGCGACCCAGAAGAGAAATCTGGATCAGCCACGCCAGATGAGGAATTGATGGAAGCTACTTCGTCCAAAGTTATGGCTACTCAGCTAGTTCCCGGAGATTTAGTTTTATTCACAACGGGCGACCGAATTCCAGCCGATATACGGATTACGAAGGCCGCCGATCTGACCATTGACGCATCGAATCTTACCGGGGAGAATGAACCCCTGAGAATGACAGCCGACGCAAGGTTTCGCAGCACGCCCTCTCCTTTCGACCAGACCGGATTGCGACTCCCTAGTCCGTCTGCCTTATCTGCTTCTTCGTATAATGGAACCACCAAAGAAGATGCGCGCAATCACGGGATTAATAACATTGCGTACATGGGGACTCTAGTCAAGTCCGGCCATGGACAAGGCATTGTCTTTGCTACCGGCGGTAACACCCACTTCGGTACCATCGCTACGAGCGTATCGGGAACTGAAAGCCCCCGTTCACCACTCCAACTGAACATGGACCAGCTAGGAAAGCAACTGAGTCAGATATCGTTCGGGATAATTGCCTTGATATCATTGGTTGGATTATTGCAAGGCAAGAAGATTCTTGAGATCTTCACTATTTCCATTTCGCTTGCTGTTGCGGCAATCCCTGAAGGGTTACCTATTATAGTGACGGTCACATTAGCTCTTGGCGTTCATCGAATGGCAAAGCACAATGCTATTGTTCGAAAAATGCCAAGTGTTGAAACGTTGGGTTCGGTTAACGTTGTCTGTTCTGACAAAACAGGAACACTGACCATGAATCATATGACAACGGCCAAAATGTGGTATTTTGGCTCAAAGGAACCAATTGACGTCGATTCAGATGATGAAGCAACAGAAAGGGCACCCGATGTTGCGGCATTGAGAATTCTGCGAATTGGTAATATCGCGAATAATGGACGCCTTGCTCATTCTGCCAGAGCTGTGCTACCGGATTCCCAGAGCAAGGAATTTGCGCCGTACACTCGATGGGTTGGCCAGCCCACTGATGTTGCAATGCTTGATTTACTCGACCGATTCAAGGAGCATGACGTGAGGGATTCTATTGGTCCTCGAACAGCCGAAACCCCATTCAGCTCAGAAAGAAAGTGGATGGGTGTGGTAATCGGTGCACAACCTGGTAACAGCGATAAGGAATATGCTTATATGAAGGGCGCTATAGACCGAGTCCTTGACGCTTGCGACACCTATCTCACTGCTGACGGTCGCGAGATTCCCATGGACTCCGTTCGTCGACAAGAAGCATTACAAGCAGCCGAAAGAATGGCTGAGAGGGGACTCAGAGTATTAGCTTTTGCGAGCGGGCCAGTCACTAGACCCGGACGAGGCAGATCTGGACATGCTCCTCGGAGCACGACGCCCCTTAGTGCAGATGGAAGTCCAAGTCCAGGGCTACCTTACCACGAGGAATTATATAGAGGTTTGACTTTTGCAGGATTAGTGGGGATGAGCGATCCTCCACGACCCGGAGTATCCCGTTCTATCCGGAAGTTGATGCGAGGCGGCGTTAAGGTTATAATGATTACCGGGGACTCCCCGACTACAGCGTTGGCCATCGGGAAAGAACTCGGCATGCAAATTGCTACGCCCCGTGAGCACTCGTCGAACCAAGTTGCTGTAAAGCCTGTACTCACTGGCGAGGAGCTTGATGAAATGAGTGATAACGCTCTTGCGTCCGCAATACAAAACACAACTATATTCGCACGTACAAATCCAGATCACAAAATGAAGATCATTAGAGCACTTCAGTCTCGTGGAGATATTGTTGCGATGACTGGGGATGGAGTCAATGATGCGCCAGCACTGAAAAAGGCAGATATTGGCATATCTATGGGTTTACATGGAACCGACGTAGCCAAGGAAGCGTCAGACATGATTCTTACCGACGATGACTTTTCTACAATACTTCGTGCTATCGAGGAAGGCAAAGGAATATTCAACAATATCCAGAATTTCATCACGTTCCAGCTTAGCACTAGCGTAGCTAGTTTAATCCTGGTCCTCCTCTGTACCTGCATGGGGTTCAAAACTCCTTTGAACGCCATGCAGATCCTCTGGATTAGTAAGCACCACCCTTCTTATTCCTCTATTATGGAGCTTAAGCTAACTCTGGATTCAAAGATATCATTATGGATGGTCCACCAGCTCAATCTCTAGGTGTGGAGCGAGTCGATCCCGATGTAATGTCACGTCCACCACGTTCTCGAAGCGAACCGGTCCTCACGAGAGCATTACTTCAGCGCGTTCTAACCTCAGCCATGATTATTATGGCCGGCACAATGATTGTATATACCCACGAGATGCTAGATGGTGAAGTTTCTCGGCGTGATACGACAATGACTTTCACATGCTTCGTGCTGTTCGACATGTTCAACGCGTTGACTTGCAGGTCGGAGAGCAAATCCGTCTTCAGGGGCGAAGTGGGTTTGTTATCTAACAAGCTGTTCAATTGGGCGGTGTCACTAAGTTTAGCCGGTCAATTACTTGTTATTTACTTTCCCTGGCTCCAGGAGGTATTTCAAACGGAGGCACTAGGGCTATTTGATCTTATCAGGCTGATTGTGTTGGCGAGCTCGGTGTTCTGGGTTGATGAGGCGAGAAAATGGTACAAATACGGGCGCAAACGGTTGGGCGGATACAGTCAGGCCGTCTAGAGAGAGATTCCAGATGAGGCGTATAGAGCCTTATGTCTTCACACTGTATATCACTTCATTTTGGGTTATAAACGTAAAATATGTACATCAGTGGCATTTATGAACATATGCGAGTTTCTTGCCAATGTGTTTTTGTCTACAGAGCTATGACTTGAGATAACATGCCCCCCTTCAGGAAGTGTCCCAGCGCTTTTTGAAGTTTTTAGTAATCCATTTACGCATATCCCTTGTAGCACGGTAGTCAACTTTCACCATCCCGTCATTCATGGTGCCGTCGATCTCGCTTGAGAAAGCAGGATTGGCATTGACACTATCGTACACTGCCTCCTCAGTCGAATTAGCCTCGCATTCAACACTATCTTTATCGTCCGTCTTCGCCGTGGCGTGGGCCGGCGTCGCCATCTGCGTCTTGGTCAATGGGGGACTAGCATCATCAAGGGGCTGTTGGACGGTATCTTGTGACTCAGTATGAGTCTCTAATGACGGGGTTTGCATAGTACCAACAAAGATGCAGGATAGGATATGCTTTCAGGGCCGGTCTGTCTCACACAAAGGAGTGGCAAGGGGATTACGGCGCTGAGGTCGAAGATTCAGGTGGAAAGGCCTGGGCAATGGGAAGATAGAGGCTTCGCTCATTACAGGAGTAAGGAGACACCAATGAAACCACGAGCTCTGTTGATAGTAACAGTACTAGGTACTAGAGCACTATATGTATACAGTAATCTAAGATATCCCTTTCAGGAACCAATGTCTATTACTACTATGCTCGAGCTCGAGCTTTGACGTTTTGCTGCTACGCCATATCCCCTATCAGAAGCTTTTCTTACTAGCCTTAACAGTAAATTTCAAGAACCTACTAGTCTTTATAAGAGGTATCACATAAACCAAGATATCGTGTCGTTTAGAAACATCCCGTCGATACTTCATGGAACAATTAAAGTTGAAAGACGATCGAAGTTCTTTCTAAACTCTTTATATCATGCTTTGTGTTACTCACACCTCTGTTTCACGTTAACAGGCCTGTTATAACTACCTGGCTCTAACAAAGCAAATTGTACTCAGGATGATCGCTCACGGCTATCGCATAGATCTTTGCTACCAACGTGTTTGTGTGGTCGTATGGGCGCCCAGAGAGACACTTGCATGTTATGTTGGATATATACAGTACGTACAACATAGGGGGTGGTGGGGTTGACCAAGTACTTTTTAACATCGGTTGAGAACAATAAGATGAGATCCTATCATTGCAAGCCATATGTCATATTCCATATAAATCTCAAATACACTTAACCCAGATCACCTAATGAGACTTGGCATCATGGAAGCCTGGTTGATGATCTTGTTGCAGGCTCAAGGCGCATCAGTGGGATCCCTACCGTCCAGTATCAGTAAAACTGCGTACGTAGTATGTAGCTAGGATAACTTACCAGTCCGTGACCAGTTTCTCATCAAGTCCATCCATCCTCTCCATGTCTGCATCTGAAATCTCGAATCCGTTTACTTGCGCGTTTTCAATTAGACGTTCACGCTTAGTACTCTTTGGCAAAGGGACGAGTCCGTGCTGTAGAGACCACCTGTGAAAATTATCAATATGAAAGGCTCAAGCTAAGATTTCTTTAAAGCCGCAAAGCGAACTCACCTGATTAATAACTGGGCCGGGGTGCAGGAGTATTTCTTGGATAGCTCCACGATGGTCGGGTGTCTCATACGCATGGCTCGAGCCAGCGGTGCATAAGCTTCAACAACAAGTCCATACGCGGCGCACGCCGCTCTGATATCTGTTTGCGTGTTAAAGGGGTGGACCTCGATCTGGTTGACGACCGGCTCGATTCTGGGCTTTGAGGCCATGAGCTCCTCTATCTAAGCTCGGTTAAGTGGTTAGCTAAACAGAGTCTGCTTTTTTCAATACAAGGTTGCGACTAACATGGCGAACTCCATAGTTGCTAACACCTCCCGATTTAACCTCTCCGTCTTTAATTGCATCCTCAAGGGCCCTCCAGCTTATCAGACGCGCTTCGGGGCCACCGTACGGGCTGTGAAGGAGGAACAGGTCAATGTATCCAAGCCCGCAGGCTTCGACCGACTGCCGAATAGACCGGCGCACAGTCTGGTATGAGGTGCTATTGCTGGCTAGCTTGGATGTATAAAAGATATCTGCTCGTGTGACACCCTCCGTATTACTAGAGAGAAATTCGCGGATGGCTTGGCCCGCTTCCCTCTCATTCCGGTACATCTGAGCACAATCAAAGCCACGGTAACCTATGGCGAGAGCCCACCGCACGGCTGTCTTGGCCTCGCGGCCGCTCATCATATAGAGCCCCAACTGAATCTGGGGCATGAGCTTGCCATTGGACAGCTAGGCGAGATAACGTCAGCTGAGGTGAGTGAGACGGGCGGTCTTTGTAAAGATACCTACCTTGACCTTGCTGGCCAGTGAGAAATTGGTTGAGGACATTGTGTATGTATCTTGTATGTATGTATCTCGGTGAGAGACCGAGTTTCTACTATTGAGGCTCGTAAATCTGTGCCTCGGAGTTTATGGAACTTATAATTCGATTAGCTTCCTTACGCATATTATTACGCTTGTGCCCATTTTAACTTCGACGTCACTTCGACCTGTCCCGCATGCGGCCCCACCCACCCGTAAGACACCAGATGGCAGCTAGTTCTGCTCTTCTACGAGCTTGGAAGCTTCTCGTGTATAGAAGTAGCGCTATGTTGCTGCAAGGCATAATTAAAAGTAAAATAAGAATATAACTTTATTAAGTTCATGCGTATACGTATATACCATTCAGAAAATCATATGGGTTGATTCCAAATGGACGTTCTGCAATGTATTTTCTTTGGTCAAGATGTAAGGCGGCGTAACCATCTCTTTTGAGCACCTACTTGTATAAGTAGGTATGCCCACTTCAAATATTTGATACCACCCAATCCTTCCTCTATCTTCGTCCTCAGATTAAAAGATGATACCTACGACACATTTGGGGGTCAATGCTGTGGCGTTCATGTATTCCATATGGCGAAAATCGTGAAGGTTCGCAGATTTATCCTCTTCTATACCTCAATAGTTTAAAGTCATGTCGGGGTGAGACCACATAAGCGGAATATATCTTGTAGAGGGAATAAGCAAGCTTTGACGGGAGGGCTTTAAACGTCTTACACGCTCGTGGAAGATGGAAGATCAATCGATGGTGTCTGCTGACTTCTCGTCAAGCACTCAAGCGCAACTCAAGACTTGCAGCGAGCAAAGTAGCAATTATATGGGAATTCAACCTTCAAGAGCTACTTCCGGTCACGGGAGGATTCCTATAGGGTGCCCAAGAGCTACCTCCGTTGGTCGGCAAGACTATTGTAACCATAATCCCGCGAAACAGAACGACGGGGGAGACGGATCATGATATATCATGCCTACATACCTTATGTAGTATGTAGGTACCTAGCCAGGATTAGAACAAAGGTCCTAACGTAGGGTATAATACATGCAGGTGCTACCAAATGCTGCAAATGTAAGACAAGGCATATATGAAGAGAGAGTCTATGGTTTGAGTTCGCTAAGTGTGTTAGCTGTAGATAGCGTAGGTTGCTGCTTAAGTGAGTCACCAATCTCATACGTGTTCATCTTACAGGGGAAACTGACAAAGTGGAAGAATATAAGAATATGGGGTTACAGTAAACTGAAGCTATGTATGAAAATAGAAAATGGATATTCTTGGGGCGACATCGATGTTCATCAATGCTGTAATGCAGCAGCCTCTTTAGACGTTTCCCCAATTTTGGCAGGTACCTAGGTGTACCGTACCGTACTGTCACTGTACAGGGTTTATCTTATCGAGACTATTGAGTGTGTGGCTGCTATCCGAGCCCTTGTTAAAGTTGGACGGCAGATTGACGGTCCCGAATGTGGCTAGTGTTAGACTGAAAGTTAGGTACCACAGTGGAAGTACGCAGCACACGCAGACCAGGCCCAAGCTTGACCAGGTCACGCCAAGAACGCATTCAGGCAAGAACGAACCGGTCGCCGTTGTTCTGTCCGTCATCCGTACCCGCCTTTGCCTTGCCTTGCCTCGCCTCGACGATTTCTTTACGCATGAACTCATTCCACCTCTCGCCATTCTTTGTACCAGTACCTTTTTTCCCCAAGCATCGCGTCTTTGCCATTCTCTTTGCAACCACATACAACAACCCACCATCTCTTTGCGCGCATTTACTCGCCTCGCAATACCGATTATCATTCATTGACTAAACAAGAGAGGCATTATTCTCTACTCCTCGTATTCCTCGATTCTATTACGACCACCCGAAAAATCGAAGCGCCCTATGCGAACAAGACTAAGTTACTAGCAAAGCCAAACTGCGTCCGAGATCCTTAGCGTTCCCTCACCGACCGCCTCGTATACACATGCCTCAGAGCATTGTCGCACCCATATCTCCCTTTCGTCCATCCATCGACACCGCAAAGGTCCTGGTGAGCCCAACTCCAGTCTCGCGCCGCGCCGGCGGAAGGGGGTTCGAGGCATATGATGCCTGGTGTCGTCATGATGGAAAACGGCGTTCGGGAACCGCTACCCACAAATCATGACAGAGATAACAACCAGTTTGTCAATGGCAATGGTAGTCTCCCGCCTCAATCGAACGGCACTGTCGCTGGTGCCGGGGCTGGAAGCAGCAACGGACCGATCACTATGGCGAATGGAAACGATATCGGCGACGGCGCAAAACCAGCGCAGTCGCATAATCCATCGCGAATGAACGACCTGCCTGACGAGATAAAACATATTACGGAAGGGTTCGTCCCTTTGGGCCTTTTACTCTCGCGCCTCGCGCAGAAAAGCCACAATCAACTATTAGATGAGATCGCCGCCTTGGCTAAGATGCCGGCGCCGGCGCCTGCTGTCAATGGCAATTCGGGCCACGCTGGTGCTTTGATAGACGATACTTCAAAGGAAAATCTGGAGAAGAAGACCAGATTGTTGAACTTTGTTCAGGAGAGACACGCCGAGTGGGTTAAGGCAGCTGTGATTGCAAAATGGAGCAGGAATGCCCAATCCGTCAGCAAGCTAATCGATCTGGTGTGGCTACTCCGCCAGCAACAGGACAAGTACCAGAACGTTATACATGCCATGGCAGGCATTAGGTTCTCTTCGACTCTCGCAAGACTCCCGAACCCCGATCTACGCACCGCTCTTCAGGTACTCTCTACCGGCACCGCCCCCTGGATGCCAGATCTTAATTATATCCTCCCGCCTCCCCTTACCGCCAAAGAACATTTGCAGTGGATTGAAAACCTGAACACCCTGCTTTCGATTCGTCTCAACCTGGAGGACTATGATACTCTTCCATACCACTTCCAGAATTACACTATCGACTCTGGTCGTGTCACGTTTAAGGTACCCGGCGAATTTGAGGTAGACCTTACAATAGCGGATGAAGACCTTAGCAAACAGTTCTGGTTCATTGACTTTCGATTCGATTTCACGCCCGCCCCCCCTGAACTATCAGAGGCACTGTGGGTGAATTTGGAAATGAGAGTCAACGAAAAGTTGGAAAAGGAAGGTCTATCCGGATGTTATAAATTTCTTCATGAATTTGTATTAACACACAAGATCACCGAATACGTCCGCCAAGCGTTCGAGCTTAGTAGAGGACGTTGGGTCGATACGCTGAAGGTCGAGAGACTCAATCGAGCCATGTCTATTCAGTATTGGGTTGGCCGTTACCCGCCAGAAGGCCCGAAGAGCTGGATTATCCTAGGTGTCAACAGCGGGAAGAAAGGAGGCGCTTTTGAGGATCCGAAATCAACGAGCTATCTTACCTTGCGTTGGTTTAGGGATAATAAGGAAGTAAAGGACGTAGACATTCCACTCGATTCTGCGGATATCTCGACAGAAGATCTCCTGAATCGTGTTACCGGTAGACACGTCGCATTTATCCTCCGCTCGATTCACGCAAAGTTAAAATCCCATGGACGATTCACCAAGAGAGAAGCTGGCCTCGCTTTAGATATTCAGGAGGATGATCCTACACAATCATCGCTCAGGATGCAGTTAGGCCATGCGTACTATTTGACTGTGGGGATTAGTTCCACTACCGGCTTCTTTGCTATGAAGCCGCAGTCACCCATGACCTGGAAAGGAGAGCAGAGGCTCAACTGGCAGTCGAGGGACCCTGTTCAAGACGGGCTTGCCTGTTTGGAGGGCGTAAGATGCCATTACGTTGTAGAAGAGATTAATCGGCGCGGAAGGAGCACAGGCTGGGTCGTCTGCAAGGGGCCCGTGAAACTGGACACTGTTAAGGAGGCCCTAAGCATGCGGGAAATGGGCCAACTGATGTGGCTCAAGCGACGCGGTTGGACAGACCAATGGCACATCATGGTAAGCCTGAGTATGAGCGGGGACAAATGGTTCTTGTTAGAAGTGTAAGTTCTAGACTCCTTCCTCAACTGAGTAAATCATGACTGACAAATCTATGACAGTAATAGTCAACCCAACGGGGAGGCGAAGATTACATCTTCGACTAAGCTACCGCTCAGCTCTTACCCGCCAAATCTCGAAGATAAATTCTTCACTAACTTAACCATATTCACTGCCGCCATGATCTCACACATCATAGACCTAAGAACTCTACACAAACGACAGATAAAGCACGTTCCACACGATGGAGTTAACTACTCGCTTCCTGCAAACATGAAGGTACCTTCGATCTCTATCAGACTTTCAGATATCTTGAGGCAACCACAATCGGATAAATCACATAAACGGGCTGCGAATTGGGCACACGACTTCGTGGAGATTATGTTTAGGGGCATACGTAACCCGGCTACGAGGCCGCAGATATTAGACCGAGATAGAACTGCCACTAACGGAACCAACGAGGCTGGGGAAAGCGCAGAACCACCCAAGGAGTCACTGTATGCATTTCTGGATGCCCGCCTTAAGGTTTCTGACCCCGCCAGGTTTGGACTGCTTAAGGGTCACGTTGAACGTGATGTGGCGTTTAGTAGAACCCTCGGAATATTTGCGCTTCGTTTGGAAGCAAGAATCGGAAGCACCGTCTTGGATACGCTTGCTCACCGCCTGCAAGCTATCGACAAACTGGCTGACTG
Source organism: Hypoxylon sp. PDH2405 (assembly GCA_023628415.1). Lineage (NCBI taxonomy): Eukaryota > Fungi > Ascomycota > Sordariomycetes > Xylariales > Hypoxylaceae > Hypoxylon > Hypoxylon sp. PDH2405. The sequence goes on along the minus strand of JAMAKT010000004.1, from coordinate 841,984 downwards.
CGTCGATGCAATACGTCGAAGCGACAGGGATATTCATTGCGAAGAAATCACGCTTACCAAGGTGGTGGTCACTTATACTGATTGTAAGAAGTCGGATGGAGAGACGACAACGCAGCCGAATAGCAATCGGTGGAAGGCAACTTTGGAATTGAGTCCAGATAGGATCAAACTCTCCTTCGAGCGCGGAAATCCACAACTGCGCGCTTTAGATCACTTCCGGGACCTTATCAACTCAGATCTCCGTTGCGAGAAACTGCCGTTCTACTTGTCGAGCACGCTACCAATTCATCGTGCGCTAGACTCAGTCGAGGACGCTTGGGCGGATCTCGCAATGAATGACCGAGGCCGAGTCGAAGTCTTTGTAGCGCACCTGGATTGGTTCAATATCCGCTACACTCTCCCTGGTTCGAATAGGAACCCCCATGCCGAGCGACGTTTAACACTGCAAATCAGGCTTCGCGGTCGTCGCGAGGGCGTTGAGTGGGAATTAACCCGTGAGGAGCCAGGTCCAATAAAGAAACCTGACGACGAGTTCAAGCAGGCGCTAGATAGGGTGTACAATGCTGAAGGCAAGGGGTGGCGATCTTTGGTCGATTCCGCTTCCAGCAAGACCGATCATCGTATAGGAGATCTGATCAGGGCCGTCGACGAAGCGGTTAGACGGCTCGCCATGCAATCACCAACAGTCTTGAAGACTCTACCTAAGGGGCAGGTGCAGAAGAGCCAAGCGCAAGCTGTGTATCATAAGCAGATGGCAACAGGTAGGGCTCGACCGCAACCGCAATCAGGGCAAGTTGTGGTTTTGGATGATTAGGAATCAAACAGGGAGCAGGACTAGCAGGTATACGAGTAAAAAAAAGTTTTAGAGAATGCGATGTGTATTGGGGACGTCGGGCCTTACTTGAGATACCCTTAGGAAACAGAGGCATAGGTATAGGCATGCGCAGAGTTCTATAAGCTCCGGCGGCCACCGCCTTCAAGGCTGCAATGAAATTATTAGTAATGATGTGTATTAGTCCGAGCTCTTTTTTTAGATGTGTTATCGTTGTGGATATAGCTGTCTAGGTAGGCATGTCTAGCTACCTATGTATGCTAAAGAAGGGCAAGTGAGGCGGCTAATACATAATATTTATTCACCCCTATCCGTGGATCGCTTACCAAGTGGCACATCATATCCCCTTTACGAGTTGAAACGCGCCCTGGTTTTAAATAGCTTACTTACGGTAGAGCAGTTTCGCGGCGCCGGACCGTGCTGTAGGGGGGACCCTGTAGTTTCCCGTAGGTTATGCCTAATCCAGGTACCAAGAATGCAACATCGGGGAGTAGAAGGCGCGCGCGAATTCCCCCTCCCCTTTGGCCTGGATGATGTCAGGGGATGGGCGATGGGCTGCCCACCTTTGCTGATATCGTCGATTGAGTAATTGCCGACTGCCATTTTGCATCGACGGACTTTTGCTGAGTGTTCGCACCGATTTACGGACCTCGAGTTTTTCGGTTGAGGCTGGAGAAAGAGAGTCGCTGGCACGACTTTGACTTTTAGAGAGGATTAGAGTAGAGAGAGTAGAGAGCAGAACTGAGTCGGTAAAGATGTCGTGTGAGTTTCATTCCGTATCTGTCTATCTATCTATATCTCAACCCCTCCTGCTCCTGTTTTTATCCCCGCAGCGTTATCTCTCGAGATCATCGCCTACGTACCTTTGATATATACGCATTGGTGTTTATATCACCACCTATTCACTATCAATTACAACCCGCAGCCACCAGTCACATACGTAGGTAGGAAAATAAACTGCTAACACAACCCAAACAACCAGTCTTAACAGGAACGACCAAGATGGTCAACACATCACCGATCCCCGGCGCCCACAAGATCAGCAAAGAAGCCGCCGTCGCGCTCCTGCACGACCACGACTTCTTCCTCAAGTGCGAGCCGCACTACGTCTCGCACCGCGTGCTCCCGGCCCAAAACCCCGACACCAATGCCAACGTCGACGCGGCCGCCGCCAAGCAGGCGTACCAATTGCCGCCGGGACTGGAGCCCCTGGGCTCCCCCGCCGTCAAGCTGTACGAGGTCGTCGACCACGTGCCGAACCCGGTGTGGAGCTCGAGCGTGGTGAGCAAGGAGGAGTTTGTGGATTTTAAGGATGGGCTGTGGGTGCGTATTCGGAGCCCGTTGGCTGTGGTTATGGAGACGAAGTGGACGATACGGGAGAGGAAGAAGGGTGGAGAGGGAGAGGAGGAGGAGGAGGAAGGGGAGTTGGAGTTGGTGGAGGATGTGGATATTAGCTGCTCGAAACTACTCCTGGCGATTGTGAAGGCGCAGGTGGATAATAATTGGAAGGGTATACATGGTAAGATTGTTGGGAGGCTGGTTGAGGATGCTAAGAAAGGGGGAATGGAGGAGTGAAGAGAGGTGGGTAGATGGAGATGTAGATGTAGATGTGTGAGAAGGGACCGGAAATTATCTATGGCTACCTTATATTTATACTTAGATTCGCTTATAAGACAGGAGTATTAGTTAGATGGGGCGATGCTTTAAGATATGGGCTTTCCGTAAGATTGTTTTGAATGCTATTAGAAATAGTTGCAAAAGCCATGGCTAGCCCATAGAGTTACTGCTAATATTTTCTTGCGAGATTCTACACCTCTTCCAATCCCCACAACGAGTCAAAGAAAACACTAGGCCATCAGCTTGAGTCAAGCATAATGTAAAGGACGGAGGATTTAAAGAGGTATCGAGTTGTGAAGATTAGGAGGAGATAGAAGCACGATATCAGCCCCCTACGTAGTCTCTAGCCAATCAAACTCACCTATTTTACTTTTAACGGGAAGAGAGAAGCAGCACAAAATACTAGTAAATTAGATTATTATACTCATTATCCGTCATCATCATACATCTAGGTAGGTCGGTACTCATATCCCCCGTCAATATTCACACAAGAACACTCATATCTTATATAGCCATGCCAACAACAGTCGTAACACCTTCCACTCCTCAGAGTCCGAGTCCCAAGATCGGGCCCACGACGGGAATGATCGGGACCACAGCGCCTGCGCAAGAAATCCCAGCTCCGACGGCCTGGACATTCTTGCTGCTGCTGAAAAATTCACTGACATCGTCGAAGAAGCTTTCCTCCTTAAGCTGCGCGACAGGCCGCGCTATCTGCGCCGACACAAACTGATCCACAAACACCTGGTGCAGGATCAGCGCCTACGTGACCTTTCCGATCTCCTTAGACAGATCATCGAATACGTTCTCGGATTTACGCCCATCGTCGTCGAACGCGCTATCGAACTTGATCTCCTTGGAAGTCTTGCCGACCATCTGCAGCATGCGGAAGACCGGGTCGCCGCGGATCAGGGTGTCCCTGACGTCGGTGACGATGTCGACGACGAGGCCCACGCCATCGAGCGTCGCTTTGTCCACGGCGCCCTTGAAGAAGTCCCCAACGTCGTCGAAGAAGCCTTCTTCGCTCGCGCTAGTGTTACGAGCGGTAGCTTGAACGAATTGCTGCACGAGAGCTGCTTCGTTCTCACTTGCTTTTGTAGTACCTAGGCTCAAGATCCATGGCGCTCTCCGCCTTTGCCACGCGAGGGAGCTCCGGGATCTGTGCGCGCAGGAGCAGGCCCCGGGTTACCTCGGCAGCGACGTCGTGACAACTCGCTTCGCCGTGCGAACTTCGACTGACGGGTCGTTGATGCTGGACGCACCATTGGAGCCGGCATACGCGATTATCTCACGGGCTCTGCCTCTGCCACCGCCTGCTTTCCATGTGAACGCGTTGTGGCCAGCGGTAATCATCGCCGGTGCCGTGGGCGAATTTGTTATCGCCCAGTTTCAAAGTGCTCCGGTGTGACCGGCTTGCGGCCATCGCCTTCTACGACGGACTCGGAGCCGGGGTTCTTATGTGGGATGGAGACGGTCTTGTTGGCGTCAGGAGCTTCCTCCTTGCTCGTGTCTAGGTGGTCCCAGACGCCTGAAATGGTGATTGTGATGTTGTGGGCCGCATTAATGTTGACAGCCTGCGTGTCAAGGCTTTGAGTCTTGATGGCAGTGGCTTCAACAGGGTCAGGGGCTGTCAAGACTGCCATTGTCGGGGAAGAATAAAGTCAACGAGGGTGCTGGTAAGAGATAAGAGGCTATGTGAAGTAAAAAAGGCTGAGGTTTGCGAGATGGGTATCCTTGATGTTCGTATGTGTCTAGGGTTTTCTAGATTCCAGATGGACGAGGAATGGCTTGATTTATAGCCATCGTTGGGACTCGTTCGCACATAGGCATCGTGAGCTCGTTCACCTCATCGTCTTCGCTCAATCGTAGCATCTCAGCGATTCCGATGAGCATGGCCAAGTATTGATTCCATCCCTTGGACTACCCCTCTAGTTCACTGTCTTCTTCGATAATAACAAGGTCTAGATTATACTAACAAGTTTCGTGATTCCTCCTCGTGCATGCATGACGCCGCCGCTAGTTGAGGGCGCGTAGGCTCAGATGATTGAGTCGGTTGCCCTAGTTCTGAGATGCCCCCACAATTGGATAGGAATCAGCAGTCATACTAATCGGTTTGTACCGACGGTCTTAACCGAGATCTAGACCAGCTGGAGAAAATAGCTTAGATAGAAATCGTAGCTCGAGATCAGGCCAAGCAGGGAAGATATTGCTTAGTCCTGCATCGCCTTATGGATCCTTCAGAAACAAGGTTAGCAGCGGGCCGTACCGTGGTGGATTCGGGTAAGGCTTCTTAGGTAAGTTAGGGCTTTTGATTAGGCTGGACTATAGATTCGGAACCCAGGCCGTAAGCTATAAATGTTATCGTATCACCTCAAGGACGAATCTAGACCTTCGGAACACAATACCACGTGGGATTGGTGTATGTTGAACTAAAATGGCTGCCCAGTCGGATCGTCGATTTTTTTCATGCAAGGTCCGCAACGAATATGGTATCCATATCATTCTGGCCAGACTTCATGATTTATTGAACCTCAATATTCAGCGGCTCTAATAGTATATATCGTGGTCACTATAGGAAATCCATACAGAACCAACCAGGCTAGCGTGACGTGGGGCGGTCAGGCGCCATGTTGGATGAAGTTATTTACTTGAATAGTTGACGCCGGAAAGGCGGGTAGGCCCCAGCCGGAACCTAGTGCCAAAACCCATATGAGTGGGATTCCGTGCTTGGCGCTTCTACAGCTTTGCAAGTGAAGAAAAGTTTATAGAGCATGCGTTATGGAATATACTATCAGTTGAGATTGTATTTCTTTGGAAGGTTGCCTAAGAATGTTGGAAGCTCTTCATTGGTAGATAGTTGCCAGCATCTCTACGTATATCAGGCCAATAGTTCTAGATCGCATAGGTTACTACGATTCCTAGTAGCATATGGCTGAAAATCTATACCAAAGCTATAACACCCTCTTTCATAGCCGCTGATAGGTGTTAGGGTCGGGTACCCTTGTCGGGTATGAATTCTTCGATTTCGGATCAGAGGAAGAAGGGAAGAAGGGGGAATAGTCTTGACGGCCATATAGAGGTATGGGTTGATGTAAATCTAGTAAGAATATGTATGTCCTAGACATAGTTTTCACGGGTCAAGCGTGATTGATTCTTGACCCATGTTGTTCGATAAGTTCGGTATGGCTTCAACCATTGTAGGTTATAGGTATATGAAAGGGGCACGTGGAGTATGGACTCGTCTTGCCTAAAGGCACTTACGACTCACCCCTCCTTTCCCTTGACAAGTTCCACTGCTTGTAGAACTGCCTTCATCATCAGTGCTAGTCCCTGTTGTATAGTGAAGTCCGTCTGATCCCCATGATCTGCGGCATTTTGAACATCATTCATGTTCTCCCAGGGAGCTGATGTTAAGAACGGATGAACCTGAGATAAATGTAGAGTAATTATGTTAGATAACAGGTTTGTCATGAGGTCAACTCTCTATGGACCACAAGAAATTATCTATCCAATTAGATTTAATACTCTCTGAGACACATGGGTTATTAGGCTTGCAGTTTGGACGCATTCCTTTGCTAATCCCACCTACACTGCAGCTGGGTGCTGCTAGATTTGCATAATAAGACGATCTTAGTATAGATGACCCTTGAAATGCCCAATGGAACGTGAATTTGAGATGATGTTACCATCTTGTATGCAAGTCGTTTATCAACAACCCAGGCTCAGAATATCAAACGTCATTGTGCCTCCAGGGTCTTTCAAGAGATCGGGTACCGAACAACCGCTGGATGCGAGAGTTGTGCCTGCGCAGTTATGTCATTGTAGGAATCCATGAGCCCAGTCTGCGGATGCCGCAATCGTTCCCATTTGTGGTAGAATCGCGGTAAGCGCTTTGGTATAACGAGCTGGGGAGGTCACTTGGGCTGAATAGGTACAAGGGGAAGTAAACAAGTATACCCGGGTTGCTGCCAACTTTCTCCAGTCATCATACGATAGGTATGTGACCCAAAAGTTAGCCTACACAGATCTGCAGAACACTGGGATCTGTATAGATCTAGAAGCTGAAGCGGATACTTTTGAAGCGATAGAAAACCTTAAACCGAGGGTTAAAAGTTGATGCTACTTTCGAATGGTCCTATGATATACGTTGCGGCTTGATTTGACCTGGTATCTATATTTAAAACCATTTATAGCCTGGGATATCGATCCGTCTAACAGAAATTTCGAAAGGGGCTTGGACAACCCTACGGGGAGCGTCTACGTGAAGGGCATGCGTCGTCATTAGGTAGGCTTTCTCGCGACTAGAACCGTAAATGTGTTTAGAAGAGAAGGCCAACCATGAGTCCTGCTGAAGATGGGGCCTCCATCTGCTAGGGAAGACCATGATGAAGGCCTTGGTATTTCTCTCGAAGTGACCAAATACGCTGTACGGAATTTTCCTCGTTATTGATTAAGGGTCCAACAAGAGCTCTGAGCAGGCGAGAAATGACGAATGCAGCTCATACATGATCAATCTAGCAGCAAAAATCCCGGTAACTGCGATTGGAGGGATCCATGTTGGTCTGTGCCGCTGTAGGTGGAATCCGGCACCAAGGTTGCTGCATGCCCGGGAATTTCTGATACACACACGAAATGTCTAACCGGGAGCACGGCGGCAAGTCCGGGTCCGGGTAAGAAGCGAAGACAAGGTTACCAGGCCAATTCAAAGTCCGTGGTGGCCCATTCGCCGTTGTTCTGCGCAAGGAAGATGTCACACAGATCAAAGTTAAGATTAAGGAGATAGATCTCCCCGATAACTACCTCGAAAAAGACATTGTTATCCTTCCTAGTGACTTTGTCGAAGTAGTTGAAACATTCTACGGCAGTAAGTAGGGACCAGATAGACGAATCGGGTGAGGGTTCCAGTGTTGGGTACTGCACGTAGGGCGACGGCATAACAGCTTGGCAAGCCCGCAGATTACGGAAACAGCAGTGCCGGTCCCGTTCTGATGCAGGTCCATCCTGACTGACACAAGCTATGCCTGACGAGTGGACTTCCGATTTGGTTGACCCTTGTAGAAAGTTATACTCGTGCTCATGGCAGTGGAATGAAAGAGATATACGGTAATAGCGCTCACCTCACATTTATGTTTTGAATATTTCGTACTATAATTTACTAGCCTCTCTCTGTCAAAGCGGTCAACTAGTAGCGGTATAATGTCCGTCTTTAAGAGGAGTTTATAGATGACTATTGCATAAATATTCCGATACTCCACTTGCAAGGGCAGAACGATGGATATTCTTGACTTAATATGGACTTGGGCCGGTACTATGAAAGTCGAGAACATGGTTAGCTAGTATCCTAGAGCTGCAAACTCTTCGTCGGGACGGTAATCTTACATTACATGAAGCAAGATCCATATTCTACGAGAATAGTGACTGATCATTGCCTACCTTTGCTGCGCCGCCGGACTGATGTGATATGGTGACGGGGCCTTGCAGGCTTCACTTCTGGTAGGTGACGGCTATAACAACTAACGCGGATATTTTTTCGCGGCGATCTTCTAACGAAGAGTATGCTTATTAATAAAGCAGAGTCTTGGCTTTTAGTTGTCGGAATCTCATAGAATCTACCTCTGCATCCACGTAACTGAGTGGTCGCGGACGACAGAAGTAAACCAACTCCACAAAGCATCCACCAGGACGTTGATACCACGGGCCAGGTAGAATAGGAGCGTACCATCATAGACGGGAATAAAAGTCACGGGATGCGTAATCTAGGCCTTGATGAAGCCATCACGACAATGCCAAGAATATAATACTTAGCCCCGCATGCAGTTGAAGATGGAGGTATTCATAACCCCTCAACGCCTTTACGTACTCGAGTCATGAAGTTGCATCCGATGAAACGGGAGAGCACGACGAGATTCGGACCACTAGGAGGCCTTCTTTCGTCCCGGCGAACAGACCACGCGAGAAATCCCCCGCCCGGTTGTCGGTGATCGCAGGCGGTGGTAGATTCGACATACGGTAGGAACTTCTGGTCCCTGGATCGTCTAATGTTGTCACTAATCCACAGCCTGCATGCTGTTCAGTTGCAACGCAGCAACAAAAGCAAGTGACGACGAGGTGTTTCTGCAGCAGCGTATCATTGCAGCGGGGAGCTTTGACATTTTGTACAGGGAAGAGGACTTCACCCGCAAAATTACGCATCTAGGGTTTTATCATCTCGACAGGGACAGTTGCAACTCGGACCACATAGAGGTCGGTGTCTAGACAGCCGAATACCCGATGCAACGCTCTTCGCTCTTGTCTTCGTCTGTGCGCCGGTTTTGCTTTCTGGGGTTTAGTTTTTGTTTACACCAATTCCAGAAATATGTAGAACTATGTGTGGTACTATGAGAGGCGCAATGGGCTACTTGAGGTGTGATGTGTACGAAAGTTAATGGCGGTGGAAGAAATTTGTAGTCGAAGCTGGATAGATTTATGTGGTTGGGTGAGATGGGCAAAAGGAGAAATGGGTCACTTGCAGATAATATTTAATCCCATTCTACAATTCGCGATAGTTCGGTACTCTGCTGCAATGTCGCAGGTTATCGTGCAGGGGTTCAAAGGAGTGCCCTTTCCTAACCTGGCTTCTTCCCTCTCGTTTTCCTGGGATTTAACTGCAAGGGGAACGGCGACCATGAACCGATTTGTCCATCCATCAATACATCTCGGCCAGTTTTAAACAGGGGTGGAACGGACCCTAAAGGTACCTAAACCTAGCGTTGTTTGCGGCGCGGGTCACCACTGCCATTACTAACATTGTTGCTGCCACCACCACGACTACCACAGCCACCACACACCCGCTGCGTGTTGCCTCACTCTTGGTAGAGTCTATGTACCCTAGGAAGCTTTACCTGCCTCTTACACCGTTTCACACTTCCAATTCTACCTACTCCCCCCATCCACTCGCCACGAGTTTTCATCCCATCTCCCTCAGCAGCCCCCCTGTTTATCTTTTTCACTTTCCCAACGCTCGGATCTCGACCGCCTCTCTGTTACACCACAATAATTGGATCTTCATCATAAATCCCAATACCTAAGGTAGTTGCATCCAGTTCAGGTCTCCATGCTACGACAAAAATGGACTACTCCATCCTCGGGTATCTTGACTCTGGCATTAATATGTATAACACACCGCAGAGCGCAGCGAGAAGTGGACAAGTGGACTCCAGAAGAGGAATCCCAACCCAACGAAAACGGCAAGGCTTGAGAGCATTCCTGTCTCAATCTTGCTTGTCAAACTTGCTTGCTAGGGCTCATTACATCGTAGTGCCGTACTCTAATCTCTTCTACTAGTCTGCTAGTGTAGTAGCCTCTCGAACCCCGGCCTTCAAGGGATGCTTATTCCCATGCTGGTGTCGATCAATTTCCTCTCACAAGCTCCACCAATCCAGAGTTCGCTCGAGCATCTATCGTCTTCCTGTGCGAGATGCCTGCAGCGATGCTTTGACCTCACTCGAAGCAAATTTACACATGGTACCCCGGACTCCAATGAGGAAAACGATCTACTACCTTGGAAATCTGTAAGATTAATAGACATGGCCTCCGGACATTTTCTTGGGTATCTCTCCCCTTTGGTTTGTCTGATGTTATCTATCTTTTATCTCGCTTGAAACGTTGCCGGATACTTGGTATCGTTGTCGTCTCTTGCTTCTGACGGCATCTGTGTCAACAGGGACCAACCCCCTTTAACCCTCGTCCGCACCTCTTTGCTTCTTGTTTGAGCTTATTCTTAGACATACTTCGTACAGTACGTAAATTTGGCGACGTTGGTTTTTCTCCGTGTCGTCATCGCAAACTTTCGAGTTTACCTTCTCAACCAAAGCCTGAAAGCAAGCGGCGTTGTTTCAGATCCCTAGCCGGCCATCGTCGAGCACTTCATTTTTCCAGCCGCCTCACAAAAGCACGAAAGGGATACGGCGGAAATCACTTTAATATACATACATTTGTTGACTCTAAAATACGGTTTCGGAGGACGCCAGACGACGCGCTGAGCTAGAGACTAACAAAGAGAAGAAATACCTGGGTTAGACATTTTCCCAATTTCTCTTTTAATTTCTAGCTTATTCCTTGTCAGAAGCTTAGCTTGTCCGGAGTTGCCATAGGGGGTTGGCACGTGAGGGTATTCGAGTAAAATAAGTTAAACCTGATCCCGGCGTACTCGGAAACAATATTGCTAGTCAGTCCGAGGCCTCGACTGTCACTCGTCATACTCGAATATCGATCATCTGCTACTGGTCTCATACCTCCTCAGCTTCCCGACGGTATACACGCACACATTTCGCCACTGTTGTGTGATCCTTCGACGAGAATCTGACATCCTCTTATGTGCTACCTGAATCCTCGGCAGCCTGCATAATCGACCGAAGTTACCACGGACTCGGCTCAGCTACTGTCTCACTGCAGATCTAACTTCAGATGACGTGGGAGATATATTCACATCATCATATCACCACTTGGACTCTTGCTGCACGAAAGACAATACGTTTGTCATAGCAGCAGCACAGCCATACAACTTAGCAACAGCAGCCATGAGTGGGTTAATACCTTTATTACTACCATCATCCGCAGTTGGTAGGTCAAGCGCCAGCTCTTCTCCTACCGAGACAGACCGAAGAGCCTCACTGTCGTCATCACCGTCTCCACCTCAGTCACTGGTCCACCGCCGGCAACAGTCTTTGCCAACTCTCAGGACAACGAAGCGTGCCTCTTTGGTCCCGCCGCCTACAATTCCGATCATTCCGTTCACCTCCGTAGAGTGGAAGAATGCTATAGATGAGGTGAAGCGCAAGTATCTCAACCGCAAATACCGAGCATGCTCAGCAAGATGTTGCGAGATTCTTGACAACCTCAAGGACCCATCTGCTGTACAACCCCTTTACCTGATCTACCTGCACTTTTACGCTGCATCATCCTTCGAACTGTGTGCGCGGCCCCTATCGTGTTCATCTAACTATCGTACAAGGCTTCTTCGCGACGCTCAAGCACATTACGCGAAGGCCGAAGAGTTGATTCGAAACGCAGAAGAAAATATAACTGGAAGAACAAGGTCTGAGTCGATCTCTACTACTTCAAGTCTACATTCCCCAGGCCTATCTAGCGTACGATCATCAGTTTCAAGTACCACGCTATCATCGCCCAGGACGTCGGTGTGTTCGGCCGATGGTGTGCTAAAGTCGAGTCCAAGACCGGTGGTTAAGGCTAAGAAGAAGGTCTCATTCTCTGGATTGAATGATCTTATCGAGTTCCAACCCGAGCCATATATTCGCCCGGATAGTCCTACCTTAGGGTGGGAGGATGACATCTTCCCCCAGCGCCCTGAACGTTCCCTTCCTCTCTCAACCGAGAAGGTAAAGCCGGGACCACCAAAGTCCGAACCCGTGACAGCCTCTCAGACGGAAGCAGTAGAGACTGTTACAACCAGCGACCACCAATCGACGGGAGAATCTACCTCTTCTGACGACAAATTCGACCTTGACGCCTTCCTGCAAACACGTTCAGTAAATAGGATGTGCGCGCAGCTTTCTGCTCTACGTTCCCAGGTCACTTGGCACCGCGATGGCGTTGAAGCCTTGCTCGCCGAATCGGATGATACACCAGGGACGCCTACAATCTCAACAGAAGCTTGGCCTGTCCCACCATCGCCCTTGACCCCGCCGCGGTATCAGAACCGTTCGAACTCTCTTCCTGGCGGAATTAAAATAAATTTGGGTTCAACCGAGAAGTCGGCGCCACTGACAGCACCTGGTTTGCGGAGTAGTTTTGCCTGTTCACCAATCAGCCGGCCGGCCTCTGCTGCCTCGACAATCCGGTGTAGCGACGAGGCCCTGCAACAGCGAATCGAGCGCCTACGCGCGAGTGGATGGCGTAGGAAGCGATTCGATAGTCGACGCTACGAGGCGCTGCGAGAGCAAGTCCTAGGTGAACTCGGGGCTTAAGGAGTTTTGCTTTTGCGCTCATGCACATCAGCTTACTGCATGCACCAATATTTGCCGATCATATATACGTACACCTCTTTTCTATTAGATGCGAATACCCAGTTTTATGTATCAAAAGGGCGCGGAAGCGAAATGCCGGAGCATTGCTTTTTATTCTTGCTTTGTACATTACATACTTACGTACGACATTAGCCGCTTGTAGACGTCTGCATTAGTTACGAATGGGGAAAGGGGGCGAGAGGAAACATGGATTAGGGGGCGTCAATGGAAGAGTCGAAAAAACGGAAAGAAAAATCAACAAAATATGCATTCTTAGTTGCATACAACATCATCATCATCAACATTATACCCGGCTACGAGGCCGCCTAGAAGGAGCAATGGGACGGGATGAGCCAAGACGGGAAGAGAGACGGAACGCACATACACGCAAGAAAAAGAAAACGTCTCTACATAGAGGAGGAAGATTCGAGAAACGACCAATGAAATCGCAACGACGAAATGTATTTTTACGTCTGTACGTATCCTTTAGCATTACGCTTGGGTAATGATTCTCATGGTTCCCTTATCCTGTCTGACGTTCTATTCCGGTTGGATGGATCGAAAGGCAGAAGAAGGGAGCTTAATGATTTACGTCTCGTATATATGTCTATGTAGCTACATAGTTACCTATCTGGCTACTTGATATAACATGATATCATTATATACTTGCAATTCTACTTGAAAACTGGGCGTCTTGAAATACCTCACGGACATTGATTGCACCTGTGAATTGGGAAGAGACACGAGGCACCGTGAGTGAGTGAACATGGTGTCACTTTAACTAATCTATAGGTACTCTCTCAACATTGGACATTCCAGGAGATAGACTTCTAAAGTCATCGAGGAAACAATACAGGTTCCGTAACGCCCTAGTAACTCACTAAGTATGTAGTCGCCAAAGGTACCTCCATCTGACTACACGAAACGAAGATACCATGACAAAGGAAGCGCGACGCAGCTCGATGAGCCCCTGCCAGGGCAAACCGGATATCTGAGAGAAAGGAAATAGAGAGCCGTGCTCTCTCTGCTAGACCTTCATTCCTCGGTCTTCCACGAATAACCAGCCCCTATGCACTGCAATAATGTCTTAGTTATGAAGAATAAAAACGTATTTTATGTGCCGACCCAGAATATCTTCCATTCTCCATTCCCAATGCCCTTGTTAGGAATGAGGGGTATCTATTTCCGCCTATCCTGTTGCTCAACATCTTCTTCAATCGTGGAAGCTTCTCCGTTTGGCCTCCTTCTCCACTTCTTCCTTGACCTTGAGTGTCTGCTCCTGCTCCTTCATCTCGCGGACCTTGGCTAGCACTACCTCGCGGAAGATAGCACCCTTCATTGCGCGTGTAAGCTTGCCCTTACCGCTGCTCTCCTCCTTTGGCGATGCGGGTTTGCCTGCGGACGATTGGGCCTGACCGGCCACCGAGTCGTCTTGGAAATCGGTGTCCTCCGGATCGTCTTCTTGGATCTTGAGTGCCTCGATACGGTTGGCCAATTTGACGAGTTCGATGCCGCGGCGTAGGCGCGCCTTGGCCATGTAGGCCTTGATCTCTGGCAGCAAGTTGTGATCGGTAGCATTCTCACCGCTGAGCCAGGGGTGCTTTAGAGCTTGCTACAGAATTATTATTAGTACACACGCGTAGAGCTTGACGTGGGGCAAGCACGTGTCACATACCTGGCTAGTCCATCTGTCATCAGGATCTGGCTGGAGGAGATGCATGATAAAGTCCTTCGCATCATCGCTGACATCTCGCCAGTACCGTTCATGGAAGACCACTTTCCCGTTGCTGCATTCGTCGATTAAATCCTGGAGGTTCTCGGAGCGGAAAGGAGAGTATCCGCAGAGTAGAGTATAAGTGATGACGCCCAAAGACCACATATCCACAGGCTTGCCGTGGCCCTTTTTCAGCATAACTTCTGGCGCAGCGTAGCCGAAAGAACCTGCCATTGTTGTAAGAACTTCGTCCTTGGTATCGAGCATCTTGGCAATTCCAAAGTCCGCTAAGACCAGGTCGGAATGGGGATCTTTGCTAAGGTAGAGGAGGTTTTCGGGTTTGAGATCTGATTATAGTTAGACGATCGTTCAATGGCTGTCATAGGAGACCTTAGCTGCCCACCTCTGTGTACCACGTTTTTGCTGTGCAGATAGTCGACGGCGCCGAGGACTTGCTTGATGGTTTGCGAAGCATCCTTCTCTGTAAACTTGCCCTGTTCGCAAATGCGATCGAAAAGCTCACCGCCAGTGGCGAGTTCCGTGACGATGTACCATTTATCCTGCACATATTGTGTCAGCCCAAGTCGGCGCAAGAGAATGCAAATCAGGGCAGCTGAGCTACATACCCTCGACTCAAACCAATCCACAAACTTAACAATGTGAGGGTGGTTCAGGCGCTGGAGCATTTCCAGCTCGTCCCAGACCATCTTCTCATTTCCCTTGACATTTTTCTTGAGGATGATCTTAATGGCGACCTTGCCAGTAGGGCCGTCGGCTTCGCGCACGATTCCGTATGTGCCCGCACCTAGTGTCCGGCCGAATTTGTACTTGGCTTTTCTTTCATAACTTTCGGGCTGGCCTCGAAGGCTACTAAACATGGCGTTTACTGTGGGTATCGTAGGTTAGTACGGATTTCAACTGGGCGTTTTTGCATTTGATAGATCGGCCTAGGAAGTATTGAGACAAGCAGCGAATTGACTTGAAATGATAGACGGCTTGGCTGTTTTTCTCCGAAACAAAGAGGGGAGGCATGTTGGACTGAGACCAGGGTGTTGAAAGAGCAAGTAGATAACTCACAACTCATCGCGACGTGGGGTAAGACCGACGACAGGAAATGATAAACGGCGAGGGACTTCCTAGAGCGGTCGTGTGCAACTTTCGACAGAGCTCGGAGTCGAAAAGAGTGGACTCCTTAAAAATGAGAAGAAAAAATACGAGGTTAAAAGAGGAGTGTTCGAATAGCGACAAGCGAATATTTAGGTTCTGAAGGCAACGAGGCTTCAGCTAGTCGATGATGACCGTAAGGCAGGCTAGAGATATGTACGTGGATGTACGTGGGTGTATTGGGCTTGAAGAACGAATTTAGTAGCTGCAGGACCGGTTTTAGATAACAGGTACGGCGTAATTGTTGTACAATGGACGTACGTATTTACTATGCGTACTATGAAGCAGTTATGGGGTAACCTAGCCCCTCAGATGGACCAGATGGACCCCTCGTCTTATTAGGGTAGGAGTAGCTGGATTTCGATCGACCCTTATTAAAACTGGAGCGAGGGGCCTTCCCGCTTTGTATAGAACGGTGGTAAATAGTGTGCAGGTATTGTTTGCTTCCTTATTGTTAACGAATTGGGTAGAGTAATAATTGATTGTTGAATAGTGTGATATATGACAGCAAAGAAAGTCGAAGTTATGGAAAGATGACATCCACATCCATATGTAGGTGGTCGATAAACGTATTGCAGGGAGTTTGGCTAGGCTGAGTTTTGAGGTAACACCCCCCAGCTGGTCTGCCGGTCTACCTTACGGTACCCTACCTACCATATGATGACCTTTGAGAAAGCCTTGCCGGGTACCTTGCCTTTGCCGGGGTGGGGGGAACAAATATTATACTGTACCAGATAGGAGAGGCAGCTTATGCGCGCAGATTCATCAATATTGCTGATGAATTTTGGCAACTCGATATTAGGGTGGCAGCTCAGCCGCAATACTGGAGCAGTCCAATAACTCACTGCCAACGAACTGAATCAGGTGGATGACGCTTGAGTACCTGGGTAATTAGCTAACCCAGCTCGTACCGTGAACGGAACCCGGAAGGTCGGCTCATCCCATCGTACATAACCTGGAAACCGTTCCTGGGAGCTGGGTTGCCTCACGAAGCGAGCCCTGTGGCTGAGCATATGATCCATTTGATAGTTCAAGCACCAACCCCGGTGGCTAGCGTCATCCATCGGGATACGGCATTGAAATGCAAATGATAAATCAAAGGGACTATCCGCTTGTGTCTTTTTCATTAGAGTAACACATAGGTAGATTGTGACTCGATAGCCTAGGCGCCTTCGAGGCGAAAGGATTATGGGACCAACAACGGCGGCTAACAAACGCCGCCGTGTCACATGTGATAGGACGCGGAACAATTTCAATTAGTAGTGAGAGAAAGATGTCTCAGAGGCCTTGGGTGAATTATAGAAATCATGATTATTCATACATGTATGTGGCCACTGAATAACTGGAGAATCTGACTATGGGGAGAGGGTTGCTCCTTCTGCAAACCATCAAACATGAAGATGGATCCATGGATGATGTCCGTTCATGCTAGGTAACCTAGCAGTCTACCAGTTAGCTGCTACCTACCATATACGCTAACGGAAGGAGACATCATCTACAAGCCCGCGTTTATCGATAACCGAGACCCATAAGTATAAGTAACCAACGTCACCTAGAAGTCAGGCGGTACTAACGCACATCCCTCTAAGGTAGCTTTGTTGACTTCCATGCGGGGCAACTCTATCTGGTATTGGATCTTGGGAATTAAACAATTCTTGCTTTCTTGTGACCGCCTTATCCAAATCAGTCATTCTTTTCTTTCTTCCCTGGCCTGACGTCCCTGGTCTTGGAAGAGGTTAGATAGGTTGGACATAGCTATGTTCATCTCAATCTGATTGAGTGATCCCCTTACCTGCCAAGGTACTTAAACTTAAATTCTAAAACCGTCTTCCACCTTGAAAATTGCAAGGACCTCCATGGAAATCATTACATGTTTATTCCTTGGCCGCCTCTGACTCTGATATTCATTCAGGCTATATCGAAGTTTACTTGGGCTTGGGGCGCAAACCAGACAACAGCATTCAAGCCAACCTGCCGGCAAATACAAGCTGCGGCGCAGCATTGTCTTCCAACAATATCAAATTTCGAACCACTCGCATCACCTCACGCGCCTGATCTCCGCCTGCCAAAATGGCCAACCTGGGCCCCAAGAGGCTGACGAAGGAACTAGCTAAAGTACGTATGATTTGGGTAATGGCTAGGTGTTGGCGCAACGGAGTGGCTGACTAGATATATTCTTAGATCTCGAATAGCTTACCACCTGGCATTGCCTTGGTGTCTGCTGACAATCTAGAGGAATGGTTCCTTGACATCCAGGTTCTCGACCAGAATCCAATCTACATGGGCCAGACCTACCGCCTGAAGTTCAAGTTTAGTAATGCGTACCCTATTGGTATGCGCACCCCGCTATCCGTCCAACCGGAGACTACGGGCTAATAAGAGTATGACAGAGCCTCCTGAAGTTACCTTCGTGAAGCTTGAAGATCGACCAATACCGATGCACCCTCATATTTATTCCAACGGCATCATATGCCTCGACCTATTGGGGACGCAAGGATGGAGCCCCGTTCAGAATGTGGAAAGCGTGTGTATGAGCATTCAGAGCATGTTGACGGGAAATACCAGGAATGAGCGACCACCCGGCGATGAGGATTTCGTGCGCGGAAACCGCCTGCGACCTAGAGACATTGACTTCTATTATCACGATAATACCGTATAGAAGAACTGGATCTGGCAAGATTGCATTTCCCAATAGGACTAGTACTGGCGATTTGAACTTGGCATTGCGTTGACTCGATACATCTCGGTTCCATTTGCATGGTCGTTGGGCTATATTTCGGAGGAAGACCGGAGTTGAACACCCAAGAGATTCATAAGGAAGCGGAGTTCTTTACGGCCGATAGCACGAGCGTGAGGCTAATGGGCATTGTGTGGGCAGGCTGTATGCGATCATCAGATTAAGATATCTACACAATAACGATTGTTTCTGTTTTTTTGACGTGGCCTTGTTTGACTGGTATCTTGATAATGCATTCCCGACTTTGACGTTTGTGAGATGGCGTTACTGTCATTGGCGACATATGCTACCAGATTCACTTCTAATACATTGTGGACACTTTCTAGGGCCGAGGGAATTATCGTTGTCGTGAATACTACGTAGGCAACATTGGAAGCAATGTTTCAATTATATCGAGAACCCCTAGACCTGCAAATATGGGTAGACAACCATAAGACAGTTTACTAATGTCAGTCTGTCGGACAAGTACCTAATGACGGTGGTGTGGTCTGAAAGAACATTGAAGCTAATGTGCTTCAAAAGTCGAAATCGATAAGCATATAGAGCGGAGCTGTGACGTCGCGTCCGTGCTCGTTCTGCCGTTACTATCCATATCTCTAGTTGCGGCACTAACCGAAAAGAGATTAGGCGATACACCCACTCAGCCCACGTTACGTTAACCTTACAAGCTACCCCCCAAGCTCATTCGCAATTCCTCCAGAAAGCTCAAGCTCACAATTCGCCATCCTTTTACACCGTCACTTTCGCTCAAGAAGCACCACCCCCATGAAGAGCTCACAATGGCTCCTCATGCGGGGTTCGACGCTGAATATATCAAAGATAAGGCTCGCAAGGACCTTCTCTATCTCCTCGAAGGCGTAAGTAAGGCTTCCTCGGACTTCTGCTATTCTGCCTAGACAGTCGGGAATAACAAAGGCATTTTAGGTCCGTGGAAAGAAGAACCTCGTCATCGAGCGTAGCTTAGCTGGCCCGATTGGCGTCGTGGTCAAAGTATCGACTTTACAAGATTATGGCGTAGATAAGTTCTTCTTCCTGGAAAATAAGAACGCCGACACGAGCCAACGCAATGTCGTGTTTATGGCACGAGGAGAGTGTGCCCGTCACGCTCAATCCATAGCGGGTCCGTCATCTCCATATCCTCTTTATAACTCTCCAGTATCCCGTTCCTCATCGAAGAACCACGGGCAACCACGGGCTTTCAGTAGACATCATGAATTCATTACACCAATTCACGTTGTCAGTCACTATTGCCCAAAATTAACATCTTATGAGCACGACCTATAGTGCCTCTTCCGCTGTAATGAATGAGGCGCCATCATCCCGTGCTAACATTTATTGTAGAGCAGATCAAGCGGTTGCAGCGCGAAAGTCAGACCGGTCACGAATTCCACATTTTCTGGGTCCCTCGCCGTACCTTGGTGTCCGACAAACTTCTAGAGGAGGCCGGTGTGCTCGGTGATGTGAATATAGCGGAGCTTCCACTGTATTTCTTCCCGCTCGAACGGGATGTTCTATCCCTGGAGCTCGATAACTCTTTCCAGGACCTCTTTTTGTTTAAAGATACAACGCCTACGTTTTTAATGGCGAAAGCTTTGATGGGCATTCAGTCGAAGCACGGGCTTTTCCCGCGTGTCATTGGCAAAGGCGACAATGCGAAGCGCGTAGCGGAACTGCTTACTAGAATGCGACAGGAGATATTGGCCGGAGATGATGCGAGCGAGAGTGCAAGATCCGGGCTTACTCCGAGCAACACGATAGAAAGCGTCATCATAATCGATCGCGAAGTCGATTTCGTCACGCCTTTACTGACACAGCTGACATATGAAGGGCTGATTGACGAAGTTTGGGGAATTCAGAATAATCAAGCTGATATCGATTCTACTATTGTGGGAGCTCCATCTCAAAGCACATCTCAAAGTACGACATCTACTCCCACAGCTGGCGCGCCCTCGAGGAAGCGCAAGATCCAATTGGATTCTTCGGATAAGCTCTATGAAGGGCTCCGCGATGCGAACTTCGCAATTGTTGGTACTCTCCTCAACAAGGTGGCAAGGAGGCTGCAAAGCGACTACGACAGCCGGCACACATCTAAGACAACAGCGGAGCTTAAGGATTTCGTGAAGAAATTACCTGGATATCAAACGGAGCACCAAAGCCTGAAAGTCCATACGGGGCTTGCCGAAGAGATTATGAAATATACCAGAACAGACCTGTTCAGCCGCATGTTGGAGGTCCAACAAAATCTGGCCGCGGGTGCCGATCCTACTTCCCAATTCGACGCTATCGAGGAACTAATTGCGAGAGATGTACCTCTACGGGAAATACTAAGGCTACTGTGCATATACTCATGCATATCTGGCGGTATCAAATCAAAGGATTTCGATCAGTTCAGACGCCTAATCTTAGAAGGTTACGGCTACCAGCATCTCTTGACTTTACATAATTTGGAGAAATTGCAACTATTTTTGTCGCGCACCTCGCCCATGGCGAGCATGATTCCTATGCCCGGCTCCGGATCAGCAGCAGGAACCAAAACTAATTATACCTACCTACGCAAGCAGCTTCGATTGATCGTCGATGAAGTCAATGAGCATGACCCGAATGACATCGCGTACGTTTATAGCGGATACGCGCCACTTTCTATACGGCTCGTACAGTGTATACTACAAAAACAATATCTCCTCTCCATCACACGCGGTAGCGCGGGGGCCGGCGCAGGGACAGCTGCTGGCAGCGGTGCACAAGGATGGCGAGGGTTCGATGAAGCTGTGAAACATGCACGAGGCCAGACGTTTGATGAGTTGCAAAAGGGCGAAGACAAAGCTGTCAAGGCCCGAGCTCTATTATCCGGAGGGGGCGATAAAAAGACGGTGTTCGTTGTGTTTGTCGGAGGTATCACATTCACCGAGATCGCAGCGCTGAGATTTATCGCGAAAAAGGAAGAAGGTCGGTGCCGAGTCTACCCCTATTATACCTAATCTTTCAATGAACTAACATGATTGTTTTCTCAGCTCGAAGGAATATTGTTATCTGCACGACGTCAATCATTAGCGGGAATAAGATGATGGATGCTGCGGTAGAGAGGAGATCCTTTGCGAGGGAACCATCTAAGCCGGTTGCTTCGTCTACATCCTAGTAGCACATATATTCTTCATGAAGAATTCACCAGAAGACGATGCCGACAACCGTGATTAACATTCGGCCATATGTAGTGGGCGGTCGAGATTCATGTATATAAATGTTGGCCCCCAATTAAGCATGGTCATGACGAGATACTTGGCCAGAGTGGCTACATGTATTTAGGTCTAGACCGGAGGGATATTAGCTCAGCAACTGTGGAATAGGAGAGATTCATCATGTTTGACTTATTGTATGTATTAATTGTACGCGTCCCTTGCCGATAGCTGGTAGGTGTGAAACGAAGAATATTTGTGTGATCACAAGAGATGGCAATTGCTATCCAGAGCTGCTGCTGGCTTGCTGGAGGTAGTAGTTGAGAAGTACAGAATGCGATTTCTTATTACGGTAGACTTTAGGCTATCACGTGCCCTAGCGGCGGGGAGCACGGAGCACCACTTGAATAAGCCCTTCCAAAAATCGAAGTGGATCAGCGGAACATCAGGGAGCTTCTTACGGGGAGGATTAGTGCGTTATGTATGCAAGACTTGAAGTGTGTACCTCTCTATCCCTCTTATGTCTCAGTATTCCCAATACATCCCATACAATCCATACAACCCATATCAATCTTACCATTCCCCCTCGAAAGAGAATCGGGATATCAGAACCGAGATTCTCCCAACCTTCAATGTTCTTATGAACAATACTCGTTAGAATACTCGCTCCTGATTCATTGACACACATCCAAAACCCAGTAGCCGTTTAGTAACCAAGCCGAGCAATCAATTAATAAGATCGATTCAGATCTGCATTTTCTAAAAAGGGTACAGTACTGTTTCCGCTTATTATCCACTGTGCATGATCATTCGATAGATAAAAAAACCCCCAAATCAGATGAGGCGATTCAACGTATAACTCGACTAACAAGACTCTCTAAAGTCCAGAAGTCCAGACTACCGACAGAAGTAGTCGACATCCCAATCTAGTGACAATTGCGCACTATTTGGGTCGAAATCTACATATACTTTTCATTCAATGGGAGTCTTGGCCAAGCTCCCCATAGACGAATCCCGGACGACCTCGTTCATACCCATATATCGATGCATCTGCATACCTCCAGCGGCCACGGCACCTGAGCTCGCTAGCTATGAGAAGCACTCAGGAGACCTTGTTGGAGGAGGGTAATTGTATTGGATCGGGATCTCTTATGGACTTGGAGGAATTGGATCATCACCTAGAATCGATACTTGCCTCTCCGGCTGATATCACCAAGTCTCTACCCGCAGCCCTTCTCGCGGATTCCTGTACTTCTCACAACCCCGGTTCATCCATGTCTAGAGAGACTCCCAGAACAGAATCCGAAATCATTGTACGAATTGATGGTATGGATATAGATACGGATACGGACAACATGGCATCCGTCGCTGTATCACAAGAAGATCCTCCGTAAGTCTCATGTGATATATCCCAAATGGCAGCTCCCCTCATAAGCTCGATGCCTTAGTATCATCCCGCCGTGTCCTAAACTGAGCAACAGGTCTCATCGGGATCGATCCCCGTTGAAGGACTCGAGGCTTCTCAGGGCTCACTGTAACCTGGGCAACTCATTCGAGTCATCAGCGTCAGCCGCCTCAGATCATTCGGATTTGACATCCCTCCCTTCTATGTCGTCGCCCTCAAGTAAAGCGACGACGCCAGTTGATGTGGATACACTTAAGGAACCACTACCAATTCACATCGACACACCTATTGCCACTAATACCAAGACGAGAAGACGAACCTTCGATGTGCGACCGCGAGTGTCTATCCCAACAGATGTCGCTCCCTATGACTATGCCAATCAATGCATAGCCGCGGCCGAGTCATCTAGACTAAACCCCTACGCTCTTCATCAGGATGAGTACTTGATGTTGAGAAACCATCTCAGTCACGCTCAGGTGACGACTTATCTAAACATCAGAAACGGGATTCTGCGATTATGGATGAACAACCCTCGAATTGGGGTTTCCCGCGAGGAGGCCGTCGGGTGTGCCAAAGACCCAAGGTGGTTTGATACCGCAAGCGTATGCTACGATTGGCTCGTCCGCTCTGGATATATCAATTTCGGCTGCGCAGAAATCCCTCCTATCAAGAAGCGACCGAAGAAAGCAAATCCGCCAAAGAAGGGAAAGACTGTGGTCGTTATTGGTGCTGGCATGGCCGGACTTGGGTGTGCGAGGCAATTAGAGAGTCTATTTCAGCAATACGCTAGAGAATTCCAAGACTTAGGAGAGGAAGCCCCAAGAGTGGTTGTCCTCGAGGGTCGAAACCGTCTAGGTGGTCGTGTGTACTCACGTGCACTTGATGGGAGTAAGAGCCAACATCTAATAGGTTTCAAAGGTCGTCGGCATAGCGTCGAGTGTGGCGGGATGATTATCACTGGGTTTGATAGGGGAAACCCATTGAATGTTCTGGTGAGGGGGCAGATGGCCTTACCTTACTATCCTTTGCGACCGGATGCTACACTCTATGATGCAAATGGCAAGGCTGTCGACGAGAGGCGAGACCGTCTCGTGGAGAAGCTCTATAATGATTGCCTGGAACGAGTAAGCGATTATAAGTTTAAGATACAGCCATCCAAACTCATCGAGGGCAACAAGGACCTGATGGACGAAGGCCGAGATAGTTCATCTGAAGGTCAGAAGACCATCGCTCAAGTTGAAGAAGCCACAGCTGCCCTCCCACAAGCAACCCCAGTTTCGCAACAGAGCTTAGGACCTCAGGTCAGTCTCGTTCCTGTCTCTACAGACCGAGCGACTGGTAAAACGCATGTTGAACCAGGCACCCCAGCTACTCTCAAAGCAGCGTATAAGGCGCGTTTGATGGGTTGGGCCCTAAAGGACCACGTGACTGAGGACTTTGACTTGGATCTCGACGCAGCAGCTAAGGCTCCCGACGCTACTCTTGGCTCTGTCATGGACGAAGCGATCACTCAGTACAAAAACATCGTTGACCTCACGCCACAGGACTTTAGACTTATGAATTGGCACATAGCCAATCTCGAGTACAGCAATGCTACCAATTACAATCAACTCAGCATAGGAGGTTGGGATATCGACGCTGGCAATGAATGGGAGGGCAAGCACACAATGGTAATCGGTGGTTACCAAAGTGTTCCATGGGGTCTGGCGAATACGCCCTCACAATTAAATGTCCGGAAGAATACTGATGTGAAACGAATCTTCTACGATCCTAATGGGTCAAGAGCCGCTCGCGTTGAATCCGAAGATGGATATACCATCGAAGCTGACTACGTTGTTTCCACTATACCTCTCGGGGTCTTGAAACACGGCAACGTTGAGTTCAACCCTCCTCTACCGGCGTCGAAAACAGATGCCATTGGTCGTTTAGGGTACGGTATCTTGAATAAGATTATCCTTGTCTACTCGGAAGCGTTCTGGGATACTACTAAAGATATTTTCGGTTGCCTTCGCACTCCAACATCCCGTCACAGCCTTAAACAGACCGATTATGCCTCTAAACGGGGACGCTGCTTCCAATGGTTTAATGTGTCAAATACGAGTGGCATTCCGGTCCTGATTGGATTAATGGCTGGAGACGCCGGCTTTGATACTGAACATTCTAAGAATGACGAGCTTGTTGCTGAAGCCACGGAAGTCCTTCGGAGTGTGTACGGAGGCAAGGTGCCCCAACCGGTACACTCTATTGTCACACGCTGGGGCTCTGACAAGTTTGCTCGAGGTTCTTATTCTTCTGCCGGCCCTTCGATGCGTCCAGATGACTACCAGACAATGGCTAAACCTGTGGGCAACCTATTCTTTGCAGGAGAACACACAACCGAGACACACCCGGCTACTGTACATGGCGCTTACCTAACTGGTCTGCGCGCTGCTTCGGAGGTTATCACTGCCATGCTCGGCCCAATCGAGGTCCCTACACCACTTGTACTACCGAAGGATTCTATCTTCTCTTCTCAAGGTCTGAAGAGGAAAGGACCTGACGATGGCTCAGTGCCCCTTTCTCCGAAATCAAGAAAGCAAGCTCGCGTTGACGAGTATGAACTCGCTGCTTGGCAACATATCGTAGCGCAAATCGGCGAGAAACCTTGGAAGCCACAGAAAGTTGCAGCCAATGCCTACCTCTTATATAGTAAGGCGTCCTTTGAGTCGGCACGGAAACGCTGTGAGGAGGGCCGCCGGCCTGGAAAGGGCAAGCCGGGCCCAAATGAAGTGCGAGTTATGACGAGCAAAATGTGGAAGGAGGCAACACCCGAAGACCGGAAGCCTTTTGAAGACCAAGCTGCCGAAATAAAGCAAAAGTACAGTGAAGCATTGAAGACCTGGGAAGTAAAAGCTAGGGAATGGGACCAGCAGTACCTCAAGCTAAGGAAACAATACGAAGAGGATCATAAGCTGGAGCTTGAGGACGAGGGAAGCGCTGCTGATGACAGTGGCAGGGAAAGGAGACGTGCCAAGGTCAGCAATTATGCTGAGAGCGAAGGAAGCGACATTGATATGGGGGAGTGATACAATGGCGTCCGCACATAACACATTCGCCACCGGTTTCCAACGCTTCCAGTATACAATTATGGGAGCTTCTCGGAGGATATATCGGTTAGACAAATGGGGTGTACAAAAACTTTCATAAGGCGTCGACTTAGACGCCAGTGTTTATAGGTTCACGTTGCAATGTCTTCTGGCGTATAGGCTCTGCATCGGAAGTAAGTCATAGGAGGCGTTGCGTGGTGGTGTGTGGTTCTTTGCATGCATCGCTGCTGGCTTTCTCTCTATAGCGAAGGGCTGATGCTCTATGAGGAGCGATGCCCTTGAAATATATGTTTAATTGCGAAATATTTGATGTACTGCTGGTTTATATGATGTTCGTTTGGCATATCTTCAGTGCTGGGGGTTTGATGATACAACTGTGGTATACGTCTAAATCCTTTTAGCCTTGCCCCTGGATTGTTTTGCTTATTTATTACGTTTGGATCTTGATCATGCACCGAGAAGGGGAACCTGTTTGTTAGCTGTGCGTATACCTCCCATTTTGCCAGAACAATATTCTATTTAGTTCTGAGGCCTAGGTTAGAAAGGCGAGCGCCCTACTATGGAGAATCATCGCTCCGTTTTGACTTTCTATATACTTGTATCGCTGACATAAGGGCTATGTGAAAGAGAAGGGGGCTAATTGATAGGGTCAAGTTCTAGAAATTTCGACTGCATTGGCAACTTTAGGGCCTCACTTTTTGGCTACTTGTATGGAAGTAGATATTACTACTATCGTCTATCTTGTATACCTCCTGATAAGCAAAGTAAAGGGGGGGAGTACACCGATGGTGGGAGCTAAAGATGACGAGGTACGCCATCAAAGCTTGTTGGTTCCCCATGTCTATTAAATCTATCACAGTAGTCCCAATGCACCCAGTAGTCAAACCCCTGAGTCATTGCATCGTAATGCTGAAACGTAAAAACAAGGTATACAGGTCAAGCTGGTTTGGTAGAAAGGGGATTCGAGCAATCTCATTCGACCTAGATGCTCCGCTCCACTTGAAGGGGAAGACTATTGTATCACTATCTACTGCAACAATAAATTATCTGAGGACCCATGACCGAAGCCTCTTCAATGTTCTCTCTTGTTTTACTCTAGAGATGAGAGACTTCACGGGTGCTAGCTACCTCTGAAGGTATTACTGCCTTTGTTAAATTCAAGGACGGGAAAAATTCACAAGGAAATTGTATGAAACTTCGGTCAAGCAAGAGGGGGACGGGCCTTTGTTTTGCGGATTGGCACTGTGCCCATGTGCCGTAGCTGGTTGGCTGTATTGCGAACCCCTGAGATGTAGGATAACTTTCATACACAGCGTCAAGACTGACGGTCCTAAGAGGGGCCTAATTATAAGATAGTATATGAGGATGCAGCTCACTCTCGGATCTTCAGTCCTCATAGATTTAGAAGGACGGCCAAGAATATAGGCATTTCTATTACGTTAGATGCTTAGGAGCCTGATTCGGTACATGGCTTATTCTGATGAAGTTTCTTGAAGTACGAGATGTGAACTGCTGAAGTAGTGCCTAGGATGGGCAGACCGAGCACCCCCCAAGTTTCTGCTTTATTAACGATGGGCCCTAGGTAAGATGAGTAGTAGTCATGTAGTCAATGGATGAGGGTCTATTATGTAACTTGGAATTACGGCTCCGGGGTTTGGAACATGGGCATAATTTAAGTATTTGTCGTTTCTTTCGAGGCATTTGCTTTAACCCAATGCCAGAAGGGCCATTGACACATCGTATTAGTCAAGGCTGGACATTTACTTTTGCTATGATTGCTGAAATCTGGTTCGCGCTTGCGAATAATCTAGGAAACGTATATTATGTTGAGTGTCTGGACTACTAGGTTAAGGTAAGGCAAGATGGGGTAAAATAGAACTACGATTATATATGTCATTGCTTAACTGGACATCCTACATAGCCAGGTTGCAGAGGGAATGCTGGCTTACATTTTTCTGATTACGAATTAGATATGTGGTTTAGGTGCCAAATCTGGACATCCCGTCAGGAATCAAAGGGTGTTATATTTCATAGAAAGCCCAGGAGACGAAGGAAGATTGAGGAACTAATTTATTGAGGAATTGATACATCCAGGGCCGTAATGCCGAGGTTTTGCTTAGGGTACTTGATACAAAGGGAAGATGCGATTGGATTATTCA
The DNA here is from genome assembly GCA_023628415.1 of Hypoxylon sp. PDH2405. Taxonomy (NCBI): domain Eukaryota; kingdom Fungi; phylum Ascomycota; class Sordariomycetes; order Xylariales; family Hypoxylaceae; genus Hypoxylon; species Hypoxylon sp. PDH2405. The sequence goes on along the minus strand of JAMAKT010000004.1, from coordinate 814,093 downwards.
CCACCCCATCTATTTTTCTATATCAAACACTTTACATGTCCTCCGAGGCGGTAGCACCCGTAATAATTTCGACCAATTCTCCAGTAATGACGGCTTGACGAGTTCGGTTGAAGAGAATCTGGTACTTGTTGATCATCTCACCAGCGTTCTTGGAGGCGTTCTACGAAAATTGTTAGTAAAAAAAGCCAGAGTAATAAGGTTAACTTTAACGGTCAAAACTCACGTCCATAGCCTGTTGTCGGGCAGAGATCTCGCAGGCGTGACCCTCAGCAAGAGCCCAGTAGAGCGAGTTGGCCAGGGCGTATTCCCGGAGGTTGGAAAGTAGCTCCTCGTCAACCTCGAAAGCAGAGAAGTTGGGAGAGTTGGCAATAGCCTCCTCAGAGAAAGCCTCAATGATAACTGGTTCGTAGCTGGTGGCGTTGATGAACTTGTTGTGCACAATCTTAATGTCGGAGTAGTCCGTGGGAAGCTGCACAACCTGATCGGCGATCGCCTGGGCATCGGCGAAGGTGGGGATGTCCTTTCCAACACCAGAGAAGCTGAGGACAATGTCCTTGGCGTTTGTACGACTGAGCTGAGCCCTCGACTTCTCGCCAATGAGGATGAGATCGGCGGGCTGCTTGTCGGGACCTAGAAGTCGGCGCATAAAACGGGAGAGACCGGAGTGAATACCACCGCAGAGACCCTTGTCGGAGCTGCACACGATGTAGAGAGTCTTCTTGCCCTCACCTTCGAGGGGCTTGGTCTCGGCGGATTCGAACACTTCGTTGGAGGTCTGACCGTACTTTCGGGATTCGTTCATGGTACGTTGAGCTCGGGTCAGCTTGGTGGAAGCGACGATCTTCATGGTGTTGGTGATCTTCTCGATGTTGCGGATAGACTTCAGACGACCTTCGATTTCTCGCAGGGTAGCGTAGCCGGCGGCTCCATTGTTGGCGGCACTGCACCAATGCACATATTAGCAAATCTTCTTTTCCCAGTCTTTAGTCTCCCAATATTCTTGATGCGTTGAGAAGCAGCTTGGGCGGTGTTTTGCGAATTGCCTCATAATTCTATCTCGCGAATATATCCGACGTACCGAGCAGGAATAGCCGCAGCTCCGGCTCTCAAAGCCGGTCGTGCTGCCCTCGAAAGCATCTTGGGAGAATTAGGAGGTGAGTCGTATCCCTAAACCCTCAGACAAATTGATTGCGATGCGATGCGCAACCAATTGGTGACTCGGATCGGTTATTTTGATGAGGTTCAATTGTTTCTCTCTTTGCGAGTGGTTCCTACCATCAAAAGCTTGAATCCAAGTCCTGGCACCTTTCCCACACCCGGATAATTCTCGGGCCAGTGCAGCTTCCGCTTTACTACATGAGGTACTTAGGTACTTTAGGTATATGTATCCAGTCTGTGTCAGCCATCCATGTGTGGATAGCACTGTAATGCACTATGCACACTATAAAGGATACTTTATTACTTTATTTTTAGAAAATGATAAAATGAATAACAAAAGCTATGTGATATAGCTCTCAAGGGATTGTTCTTTGTAAGTATATTCGTCTTTATAATACTTGACTTGACTATCCATTCGATATCCTTATTGATAGCTGTCTTTCTAGATGTAGAGGTCCATTTAGTATATCTGCGTAGGCAAGCCACGGAAGTTCAGACTGGACAGGCTCACTGGGTACAGGTACGCTGTAGTTATAGTGGTCCATGCATGCTCCCGCGAACGTGCAAAGAGCAAATTCGGCGCGACCCACTCAGGTAGTATTATCTAATCATTCTTATTACGGGGGTGTTTATTTGCTTAGTAGCCTTTTCGGACTTCTTTTTTGCCGTCACTGAGTACGGTACGGAGGTACTTGTACCTACTAACAATTTTTTTTTACATCTTCTGCGCTTCTTGCCCTTCTACCCTTCTACACGTTGCAGCAGACCAGGGCATTCTTTGGACGTTCTTGGATTCTTCCTACCCAGTCCATACGTCCATTTTTCTCCACTAATAAGGACAATAGTTGGCCAATAGGATCCACAACGGACTCAACTGTGGCTAACGGGCTAGACTTCCAGTGAAGCCTTCTTTTCCAAAGTCCTCACACTCTCTCATCGTCTCTGACTTTTCCCTTTCCCTTCCTAATCTCACCATCTCTCTCCTTCCTTCACTTTTCCGGCTTGTTTGTACCTTCCATCTCATAGTTTAGGGTGGTGCACTACGGTGTTATCCACCCTCCCATCACCTTCAACACTGTTCAATATCGCAAAATCTCACTTCACATCAACTTTGCGATTCCTTCGCCTTCGTACCTTTACTTCTTCACCACCGACTTTCTACTCGAATCTTCGAAGCCAGCCACCACTCACCTCCCGACTCTACGCGCCCAACATGTCGTCCGATTACTCCGACGATGACATGCCTCTAGCTCGCACCAACGGACATCGTAAGTTATTGTCAATTTTCCACTGTTTAATTCTCCCTTCTTTGTTCCCTTTTTTTCGCGCTGTTTTGATATGTCGAATTCACGTTGCTCCTTTCGTCATACACCTAGCGAACTCGGCACCACACTAGGCCATGAATTATCCTTGGGCTGGCTTATGCTAACGCATTTTTCTATTCTTAGTCTCAGCTTCTACTATCTCGAAGTCCGAAGACAAAGCCATGGACAAGCACACTTCGGCCAAACCTCTACCTGCCCCCGTATCCATTCGCAATGGACCTGTCGAAGATGCGACGCCGCAAACGAATGGCCACGGAAAGCGCAAGTCCCGATCTTCAACCAACCACGTGAGCTACAAGGACACCTCAGACTCTGAAGATGGGCGATTGGTATGTGTCTACTTATTCCCACGGGGCTAGCGACACCAAGAGTCGGTACAACATACTAACCCATGAATAGGCGAAGCGTCAAAAGAAAGTTGTTTCCGATGGTTCCGACGATGAGGTCCTCAGTAAGAGAAAGTCTAAGCTCCCTCCTGCAGCTGACGAGACCGCGGTACTCGAAGATTCAGACGATGATCAGCCGCTGAATGCCAAGTTTGCTGCCAAGAAGAAGGCTATCGAGAAGAATGCGGAGAAAGAAGCCAAAGCTCTCCAGTCGAAGTCGAAGAAGCCTACTCCAAAGAAAGCCGTTAAGGACGAGTCTGATTCTGATGCTCCCCTGGCAGGCGCGAAGGGCAAGAAGCGAGCAGCCAATGGCATCAATGGAAAAGGAAAAGTGAACGGTGTCAAGAAAGAAGAATCCGATTCCGATGCGCCTATTCGCAAGAAGGCGAAGACTACTCCTGCCAAGACCAAGGTGAAGGCTGAAAAATCTACTCCTGTTAAGAAGGCCCCCGCCAAGAAAGCGAAGAAGGAGGTTAGCGAAGAGCCTGGTGAAGGCGAGGATGAAGAGGAAGAATATCGTTGGTGGGATGCTCCCAAGAAAGAGGATGACAGCATCAAATGGACCACGCTCGAGCACAACGGTGTCCTTTTCCCTCCTCCCTATGAACCCCTTCCGAAGAACGTCAAGCTTATCTATGACGGTATCCCTGTTAATCTTCATGTTGAAGCTGAGGAGGTTGCTGGTTTCTTCGGCTCAATGCTTAACTCGACTCACAACGTCGAGAATCCTATTTTCCAGAAGAACTTTTTCAACGACTTTAAAGAGGTGCTTGATCGGACTGGTGGTGCAACAGACCGGCATGGCAACAAGGTTGACATTAAGGAATTTTCTAAGCTAGACTTCAAGCCCATCTTTGAGTATTACCATGCAAAGAATGAGGCTAAAAAGGCTCGTCCAGCTGCCGAGAAGAAAGCTGAAAAGGCCGAGAAGGACAAGCTTGAGGCTCCGTATATGTACTGCAAATGGGATGGTCGTAAAGAAAAGGTTGGCAACTTCCGAGTCGAACCTCCTGGACTGTTCCGTGGTCGTGGTGAGCATCCCAAGACTGGGAAAGTCAAGAAACGGGTCATGCCTGAACAAATCACCATCAACATCGGAAAGGATGCAAAGGTACCGCCTCCTCCCGAGGGCCACAAATGGAAGGCTATTCAGCACGACAATAAGGCTACATGGTTAGCAATGTGGCAGGAGAACATCAACGGCTCCTACAAATATGTCATGCTTGGTGCAACCAGTGCTGTCAAGGGCCAGAGCGACTTCAAGAAGTTTGAGAAAGCCCGAGAACTCAAGAAGCACATTGCGAGAATCCGCAAGGATTATACGAAAGATCTGAAGGCGGAATCCATGGCCGACCGTCAACGAGCTACCGCCGTTTACTTGATCGACAAGTTTGCCTTGAGAGCTGGTAATGAGAAGGACACTGAGAATGAAGCCGAGACTGTAGGCTGCTGCTCACTCAAGTATGAACATGTTACCCTGCGAGAACCCAACGTAGTCATCTTCGACTTCCTGGGTAAAGACAGTATCCGGTTCTACGATGAGGTCACGGTTGACCGGCAAGTATTTAAGAACCTTCGAGTATTCAAGAAGCCTCCGAAGAAAGAGGGTGACGATATCTTTGACCGTCTGACCACTACCCAGCTGAACAAGCATCTTTCGAATTACATGCCAGGATTGACGGCGAAGGTTTTCCGTACATATAATGCTTCCTATACTATGGCAAATCTGCTTAGGGAGTTGAAGGTTTCGGACACAACAACCATGGCGGAGAAGATCAAGCTGTACAATGATTGTAACCGTCAGGTCGCCATCCTGTGTAATCATAAGCGAACTGTCGGCGCTAGTCACGAAGCGCAGATGGAGAAGCTTGGTGATCGTATCAAGGGTCTTAAATACCAGAAGTGGCGTACCAAGCAGATGCTTCTAGATATCGACCCGAAGCAAAAGAAAAAGAAGGGAGCCGCTTTTTTCGAGCTGGATCCAGATCTTGACGAAGCCTGGATCCAAGAGCATCAGAACTTCTTAGTTGAGGAGCAGCGAACCAAGATTCAGAAGAAGTTCGAGAAGGACAATCAGAAGCGCCAGGAGGAAGGCGAGAAGCCCATGCCTGACAAAGAACTTAAGGAACGTCTTCAGGCTGCGGATGAACTTGCTAAGAAGTTCAAGAAAGAGAACAAGACCAAGAAGGTCGAAGCTGAAGGACGAGGCCCCACAGTCGAGAAGATGGAATCCAACATCCAGAAGATCGAGGAACGCATTAGAACCCTGGAACTCCAGGCTGCGGATCGTGATGGCAACAAGGAGGTTGCCCTCGGCACCTCCAAGATCGTAAGTTGTGCCCGAGACATATTTCTTTGTCGACTTGAAACTAACAATTTGTTTAGAATTATATCGACCCTCGTCTCACCGTAGTCTTTGCAAAGAAGTTTGACGTTCCTATTGAGAAGTTCTTCTCTAAGACTCTACGCGAGAAGTTCAACTGGGCTATCAAGTCAGTAGAGGACGATGAGGACTGGGAGTTTTAGAGACGGCTCCGTTGTCTACGAATACATTGCATATGTTATTTCTTGTACTACCATATACACATCTCGCTGACCACTCGAGTTCACGTTCGCGTTTGATCATTAGAGAGGTTTAGACAGACATGGTGTTTGGTATGCGGAGTTTGTTTTTTTTATATTACCAGAGGATGAAAACGGGGGCGGGCGCGGAAAAAGGATTCAGACAAGAGAACGCGAAGAAGTTACAGCATGACCTACCACGATCGATCCACGAGCATGATCACATGATCGGATGGGCCTGGTATTCCATCAGCATGGCGCGGCGCATTCTAGGGGAGTGTGGGTGAGTGGCTGGATTGGAGACAATTCGGGTTGTCGTTTTGCCATGCTAGAGATAGGTATCCTAGACAGAGACAAAATACGATGCATTCACTAATATTCTCTATCTTGAGCAATCTTAAGGAATCATTATACGTAATACATTTACCTAGCTGGATCTAATTTATGCCTTTGCTTTTTATTAGGTACCTAGAGCTGAGGTAATGTGGCTGGCTGTGTAGGCGGTACAAAAAGTACTTGGTTGATTTTTCTTCCAACTCATGAAACCGCCTCTCAAGTATTCATTACATGGTCTCCCAGGCGGGCACTCAAGCGTATGGCATTGGATTTGCTTTAGTTTTATGCCAATACGCCCATTCCCTTGCCGTCTACCAACTTAATATCAAAAAAAGGATGCTAATTCTAACCCTAATAGATGCAATGCGGTGCTCTTACTGCCCAGTCTACCAAGCCAGTTCCTACAAACCAAGCCTCAAGCACCATCCTATCCTCTGCCCATGCAGACGCGAGTGTGGCTGTACGTGATTTTAAGCGAGTCATCAACCCGAACCAGCGAAGCTCTCCCTTATAGCAGCACCGAAGCGTTCAATAGCGTGCGCCATATCGTCTTCAGAAGCAGCGGCAAAGGTAGTGCGGAAGAAGAGCTCTCTAGGCGCTACATCCCGCTCGGCACGGAACCACGAGCCGCGAATGGCGAGGACGCCTTTTTCGATGCACGAGTTGAAGATGTCGTCCTCGATCTCGAGGATAGATTTCGTAGCAGCTTGCGGGTGCTGGGTATGGTCGACTTTAAGCCAGAGCTGAGAAGCGTTAGGTTAGCTCAAGGGGGGTTTTGGAATGATTCTATTGGAAAAGATGAGGAGAAAATGGGAGGCTAGACTTACAAATATACCCGTGGCAGGAGGAACCCAGCTCACGATGTCGCGGGGGAGGTACTTCTCGCACGCGGCTAGGATCGTGTTACGCCGCCTGGTGTACTCGAGCCGCAGGTGCATCAGCCACTGCAGGTAGCCCTCGTGGCCCCAGGTCTCGTCCACGAGCTTGTACATGAGGATCTGGGATAGGCCGCTGGGACCCTGGCTGCAGCACTCGGCGTGTCGGATATACCGCTCGATTACCTGCTCGCTTGCCGTGACCCAACCTACCCGCGACCCTGGCACCACGACTTTGCTGAAGGAATCCATGCGCATAACTCGTCCGTCTACGTCTATGCTTAGCAGGCTGGGTACCAGGCCATTGAGGAATTCCTCGATCGTCGCGGGTGGCGGTACGTCTGGGGCGTTTGCACCGGTGTACGGCTGCATCTGCAGAAAGTAGTACGGCTCGTCCTCAAGAATAAATACGTCGTGTTTCTGGCACACGCTGTAGATATCTTTTCTCCGCTGCACGCCCTGCGTCGCCCCCGTGGGGTTCTGCCCAGACGGCACCGTATACAAAACCGTTGGTTTCCTCGCGCCCCTCGCCTTCTCATCCCACGACGACAGGATCTCGTCCATGCTCTGCGGCAGCAGACCCTGCTCATCCATGCGCACGCCGAAAACCTTGATCCCCAACGGCGCCGCCGTCTCCAGCGCCGTCGAGAAGCTGTACTCCTCGGTAAGAACCGCATCTCCTCTAGCCCGATCACAGAACATCCTCAGGGCCTGCTCCAGAGCCCCCGTGCTCCCGATCGTCAGCGCGCATCGCCAATCCGCGTACGGCAGGCCGCGGTGTACGAGCTCCGTGTGCTCGGTGACCCAGCGCAGCAGCTGCGCTGACCCGATGGACTGCCCGTAGTTCATGGCGATGGAGAGGTCGTAGACGCCGCCGTTTTCGTTCTTGAGCACGTCGTATTTCCCCATGTGCGCTTCTAGCGTCTCGTCGCCTGCGAAGCGTGGGGGTGCGGCGACACGCATGCTGAGGCTGTTGATGGGGAAGTTGGAGGCGGAGGGCAGACCGCCGCCGAGGGATATTAGTCCCGGTTTCTTGAGATGTTTTGCTGCTTGCTTTAGTAAGCATGCTTCCCTGGATAGGGATTCTTCGCTCAGGAGGTCTAGGAGATGTGTCAGAATCGAGGCATATTATGAGTATACGTGAGAGATTTTGGTAAGTTCACTTACGGTCCCATCGTTTTGCTTTGGGCTTATCTGATGCTTGCTATATCACGGGATATCATGAACCCGTCAGTCAAGCTCGTACAATACAACGACGAAGTCCTTACAGGAGCTTTGAACATATCACTATCCGAGTAAGCGGCCGTACCAGCAACTAGCTTTCCGGCCTTCGCTCTCCGCGCCTTGATGCCATCGATGGTTAGCGGCTCACTGGCCTGCTTGCCTATTACTGCATCTTTCTCCGCCATGCCTACGTTGCCAACATTCGATGGTTGGCGGTGTTTGGAGCTAGTTGAGAAGGATCGGTTGATGGAAGCGGGACGTTGGGTGGGATGAAGAACCTTAAGTGACAGCGATGAGAGTGTACGATAGGGGCTTCTGCTAAGTTTGGCCATTGTGTCAGGCAAACAAGCGCTCTTTAGTTCTTATAGTGTGAGCAAACTACGGATTATAGTACAAAGCTACTTCTAAGTATTACATAAAAATGGACTGGAACAGATGCTAGACCCGTAGTTGAGTAAGTCATACGTATGCTGTTCATTGCGGCTTTCACCTTTGTTCAACCGATGTACATGGAAGGCGCCTCGGGTGCGATAACGGGGGACGATAGTGGGGCTCCGGCCGATTGTAACCGGCCACAGCTTACCAATCTAATCGGCCAATTACACACCATCAATCAAAGGCTTTGGGTCATGTGTATAAGCTATGGGTTTCTATTTCGTAACTTTCTGTCATGCTTTACCTTGGTTTTGCTATCAATATGTACATGTCATGTAATATACGACCACGTCTACTCTGAAAAGGAGAGTAGTCAAAAGTCACGTTGAGTATCAGGTAATGGGGTATTGAATATTATGCATTCAGCCGTCGCCGGCCTTCCCACCGATCTATAATGCGAAGTCATAGGTACTGTTCCCACCCCGTAATGTCTACCGCGCCTTATCTATGATGCCTTGCAATGCCCCATCTATACTAATTCGTAATTCATCTATCCCAATGCTTATCCGGATGCGTAACGTAATGGATTCCTCCTGTGCCTGAGCCAGTGCTTCTCATGTGCCCCATTAGTCCCTATCAAAGAATATTATAATATTCCTTGTTGCCTAACCCCAAGGTAGCCCTGATTGCTATATCAATCCAAGGCCTCGCCAAAATGTTACGCGGACCTGCCACCAGCAAATCGCCGGCTGACTTATTCTCCACTCATTAGCAGAATGTGACCGACTGGAGCCAATGCACCTCGTTCTGCTAGAGCATTGTGGTAATAGGCAATCCGAAAATGGGAGTCATAATCCACCGATCCGAGAACGGTCGGACAGCACCTCTTTTTCTATCCTCCGAGTCATCCCATCTTCGTTGATATGCCTGGATTCCCAATATAGATATATCGATGTTCCGCAAAGGACTACTATCTCTCCTCTGATGCAGCAAGAAAGGTGGCAGGCATAATGCTGGATGCCCCACAAAGGCCGGTGGAATTAAAGCGTATCTTCCAAAAGCCATTAGGTTTCGTAGGCCGTCCCGATGAGGTGCTAATGCAATAAAGCTTTATGGCCAAAATCTGCGAGTGCCAGCGAGAGTAGCACAGAGAGTAAAGATGAATATGGTGGAGAAGACGGGGCCTAGATAAAATCATGTTAATTTTGTCTCCAAGAATGCCACGAAGATCAGCGGCGTTGGGTAGGTGTTATAACATACGCAAGTGTGCTGAGCTAGAAGGTACTATCTTCCCCTCCGAGGTCATAACCCAGCCCTCGGGAAGGTCAGAAGAACTAGTCGCTTGGCTGCTCGAACCGCCTATGCCTCCCGCCGGAACAGTTTCCGTCGAGGTCGTGCCACTAGCAACGGCTGTAGTGGTTAGAGTGCCTGCATTGCCCAAGTTACCATTTATTTCGCCGCCGTTAGACCTGATGGATTTCCAGGAGCCAGAAGTGTCGCCATAGCTATAAGAGTGTCCAGTGCTGTAATCCGTAATTTTGACACTCTTCACACTCATGCTGAAAGGCCCTTTGGAGTAATCGGTAGGGCCGCGCGCCCAGTCGATCGTCCCCGGGGCATTGCTAGGGTCACCGCCTGACCACGCACCGAACTTGACCTGCATGGGCGTCTGAGGGTATTGGTTCGACTCGGCTTCCGAAGCTTGGAGTGTTCGCACCGCGGTTCCGTCTATCATCCAGACAATTCTGTCACTTGTCCAATCGACCACATATGTGACGAAACCATCTTGGTTGTTCCCCATCTGGTGGAATTGTCCGCGGTTATAGGACGATGTTATTCCTTTTCCGAAATAGTTCGATTGTACCTCGGTGGCATCGGCGCCCAACCACTCCCAGTCGACCTCGTCGAGGTCATCGGATTGCAGCACGAAGGACGACACAATGCCGGCACCGGGGGCGGCTTTTAGGCTGATCTCGACACGGCCGAACATGATGTAGAAGACCGAAGTGAGCTGGGGCGAGTCGCCGCTCTTGGCAACCGTAAAGGTCACACCGTCCGAGCCATACGTAGGCTCGCCGCCCGATTTGATGAACGAGTTCACCTCGCCTCGCGTAAAGTCGACGTCAATAGCCATGCCGAGAGCAGTATCCGCAGGGCAAGCTGAGACAGGTAAGCCATTGACTTGTTAGCTAGGGAGACTGGCGGAACATGACTTACATGTGCCCTGCTGTAGAGGATTGCAAGATGAATATGTCTGGGCTGTAACCTGGCTTGATAGCAGCCCGGCTACCACCGCAACACATCTCCATGCCGAAGAGCGCATGGTGTTCCGTATATGCGTCTGCAAGGATGTAGCAATAATATTAGGAATTTGGGGGAAGAATGAAGGAACAAATCCCTAAAGCCCAAGTCGAGACTTGAAGTTGGTGCCACAAGCTAACAGGTCTCGGGAGGATCACGTACAGATCCTACCTAGGTAGTAAATCTCTTAATGCTGTTTGTATGCACAATGCTATTGAGGCGCAAAGGAAGAATTACCAAAAGGGTAAAAGATGGTTGCTCAGGTTACAAAAGATATGCAAGTAGCTCCAAAGAATGAAAAGCATTGGAAGCAAAGAGAGGTCCAACCACCGAATATATGTTGGCCAATGATGGCATGGGTCACCGTACGTCGATGCATCGTCGTCATGTCGGACTGGAAAGTAGTTACAGTACATACGAAACACCGGCACCTGCCAGGTCATGGAAGACAGTGGAACGACAGGGTGAATACGAACATGTACGTGTGTGCTGGCCCAAGTACGGTGTGAGCAGGTGAGATCCATGGATGGATGTTTCCATGGCGTACGATACATAGTACGTTCACAGTTTGACAATGTGACATTGAGATGTCATTGGAGGTTACCAGGACTAAAAAGTCACGGTGGGCTTAGTGTGCACTTGGCTTTTTGTTGTTAGTGGATACAAACAATGCTAAGGTAAGTGGCTGGCGGGGTTAGTTACTACCTAAATAGGTTTAGTTGACAGATCCAGCGGGTTCGGACAATAGCTCCCCGCAAAATCTATGTGGCTGGGAATGAAAATGTCGGTGGCTGGAGACTGAAGCTGGCAGCTAGAGCTGAGTTGCTTGTGAAATTTGAAACCCACCATCGGGAAGGTACATCAAGGTCCCTGATCCGAAATCTTAGATTCGACCGGGAAGGGGCATTATGTATGTAGGCAGGGACCTTATCGAGATCTGAGAGCCTTTCTTTTCCTTCCTAAGTCTAACGTCATCTCTTCATGTTTTTATTCAGAACGTCGAGGTTGATCCAGTCTTCAATATATACATGCATCCTTGTTGCTTTTGAAGCTCTCCCTTGCTTTTCCACATTGATCTCATCTATCGTTACAATAAAAGCGGTATCACAACAAAAATCATGAAGATGAGAGGTCATACCTATCCTGCTTCACCAGAATCCAACGGCTTAATCTTTTTCTTTTTCTCCCACGAAGCAAAACATAGTCGTACAGTGACCCTCAAAGGCGGTCCTAATGTTTTGCTGTGGCTCGGGACTGATTTTGCGTGAAAAGCAAATACATCCAGCGACTGCCCGAGGAGATATGGAGGTGACGCGGGATGAGCGGCGGTGAATCCCGCCCTGAAGCATTCGTTTATGGGCGCCTAATTCAGCGCCAAGTACCTAATTGGCAGTCCTCACGCTTCCAGGTTGCAAACGGGAATCAACCATTCGAGGCGAGGCTCTGCCTTAGTGAGCATGAGTCACCGCAGACTCTATATACCATGGACGTGTCAGCCACTGCATTCTCGCTATCCTCCAAAGTTCCAAGCTGGCATATTATAGAGGTCGAATTGACACGAGGAAAGTGAGCGCCCAGTGGTCCAAAGCTTCATCACATTGAACGGTCTCTTATATAATGGACGAGCGTCCGTGATCAGTCGTGCTGTAAATAAAATGTGAGAGAGCCGAACGAAAGTAAATTGCTTGGAAGGCTTTGGTCGGGGTTTTTTTTTTCAAGGCCAACTTCAAGACCCAGCAGGGCCAGTAGCCCTAGCTGAGATTTACTTTGTTTGGCTCTCTCGCTCTTCGTGTTCTCTTCTACGCTAATGGTCCTTAATCCCATCGTCATACCAGAAAGCGCGTGTCATTGTATCGCATGACGACGGCAGTCTCCCGGATCCTACATTTGACAGGCAGATTTCAGAGGATACCTGACTCGATGCATTGTATTGGATCCTCTCGCCGCCATTCATGTGAACCAATAATTCGTCGCGGCGACCAGGCGCGAGAGGAACGGCTTTCTCCTCAGCGTTGGAGCCCACATCTGTCGGCAATAGCCGGTGATCTGGTGCCCTTTCCCAGTGGCGGCTATTGGGCACGAAGCATCTAAGTAATTCAGTATGAGATATGCTTGTCAGTCTTTCTCCCCATTGGACGATAGACGGACCTAAAGTATTCCTCGATAAACAGGCCCATTAGCATTACTACTATCGAGAGACCACCAAGCAAAGGTATGAAGCCCTCGGAATAAGGCAGTGTAACGATCGAAAAAATCATAGCAATCGTAACCAGGGCTAAGAAGAAGTATCTAGCTTTTGTCAGCCCCGCATTCAAAGTACGATACGATCGAGCCGCTTGCCTGCTAACTACCTCCCAGTTAAAAGCAATATGGAAGACTGTCGAGATGAAAAAGATACACAACGCACTGACGCTGTCAGCACAATTCGGCTTTATCAACGAGAATATAGCTAGGCATCTCACAGATATTGGTAGAAGGTGTTTTCGTACTGAATAGCTGCTGGAAAGAAAAGAGCAGCTCCTATCATGATACCCCGAATAGGCATTCCGCGGATTCGTCCGTATTGGGGCTCATGGGCTTCACGGGCTGTATGATGACCAACGGTCGTCGAAGGGCTACGTGTGCTAGCCATGTTGAAACCCAAATACGACTTAAAGAAAGAGGGTATATTCTAGTCAATTAGAGTGAAGCAAGTGAATGGCAGGGGAGTGAGGACTCTCTCGAATGACCGCTGAGATGGGAAGGGGAATGTAGCCACTAACTACATGGTCGTCTTTCGAGAGGTGAGGTAACGCCTGCCTGTTTTCTCTGTCCAGAGGGCCTCTGCTATTTAATGAACCCGGTATGCCAAAGACCCACTCGTTCGCATATAAATGCAGAGAACTGAGGGAGGGAGCCCGCCTTACTCCAGTCCAATAAGTATCGCATGGCATCCGTCGCCGATGCCTGGAATATTCTCTCCGCTGCAGTGATACGGGAGGTTGCTCTTGAGAGCCCTACATTTATACTCGCCGTGCGTTTTCTAGCTAATGCAGTTCGCCTCACTCCTGTTCCCCAGCAAATATTCACCGAAAGGACATTCACCGAAAAGTTTTATGGGATATCGTAGACACATCATTGGATGAGGGTACCATACAGCCTCGCAGTCCGCCTAGGCTCGGGGCGCAAGCTCAGGGGTATGCAACCCGCTGCGCCTCTTGGAGCCCGACTGATACCAAGTATAGTAACACAACATCAATAGGGTGTTGACAAGCTCAGCCTGCTTCACTGAGACTTTACCGATATCCTGAGAAGGCTCCACGAATCTATTGGCATTGGATCACGCACAAAACGTACCCTTTGTAGTGACCATTAAAGTTATAAGGATCCCGGAATATGCGGTCAGTGCCAGTGCTTGTTCTTAGCCCTGACTCAATTGATTCCCTAAATAAGATTTCCGATGCGTCTGAATGAATTTACCGATCATTCTCTTCCACGTTCTTCAGATGTACTCGACGTCATGCCATTCATTTCAACTCCCCGGGGACCAGGTTTGTCTCCAATCAAACACAACGCCATTAGGAGAATCACCGCTAGCAGAATTGGTCGAATTAGTTCCAGCTATTGCGTGTAGTTTTGTGACGACTTCCTATATCGCCCAGGCAGAATCAGCACGAAGAGATATCTCTAGAAATGTCGATGTCCGTATCAGCACCTATTCTCTGCTACTCTCTTCTCTACTACCTGGCCAACTTCCGTGCTGACGCGATGCATATCAATATTCCAGTCTCCTATCCAAATCATACTCCACATAATACGACTCGATTTCCTTAAAAATGTATCACCGGGATTGGCACTCGGCTCGTGCTTAGTGCTTGGATGCTGTCTCTCGTCGTACGCCCACCGGCGCCGTGACCATGATCAATATCAAGCCGTCGTCTTCGTAATCTGGATTACTTGGGCTGTCTGTATCGGCTGGGGAATAGGAGTTAGCGCCAACAGAGTCACGCTGGGGATCGTGCCTTGGGCGTCCTGCGCAGCTATGCTTAGCAGCTTCTTCGGGCACGCGGGAGCCCGCTGGGTCTCAACGAGAAATAAATGCGAGCGTGGAAGCGACTTCACCATGGTTAATGAAAAAGATGAATCCTAGAGAACATGATTACTGGTCCTTGTTCTTCTATCGTAAGTCTACAAGAACTCCTAACCTCACAGTCCATATTCACCCGTTGAAGTTTCACACGCAGGGGCAACCCATTACACTACTACCAGTAGCGATTTTATGACCTCATGACGGCCGGTCCATGTGCTTTATTCCTCATTTCTCAACTTAGAGATTACGTGTCTCCTTGCGCTCGTTAGCGGTAGGCTTGCTGGCGTCTGCCGTAATATCGACGAAAATTATGCAGATTAATGGCATTTCGTATGGCGGATGCTCGATTATATTAACAACAGCATCATGGACGGATATAAAGTGGAAAATTTCATTGGTGTTGCTTCATTTCGGGTGTGCTATAGAATGTACAAGTCATTTTTGAGTTTGCTATTATCACTCGCTTAATATACTTCAAATAACGATCACCTAGAAATAGTTTAACAATTTTATCAGATTCTCGCTTCGTTTCCAATCATCTAGGTAAGCTACGTGGAAATTGCTTCCCCAAGACAGTATATAACTTACGACTAGGGACTTAGATAGCTAATGATCACCTTCTAAGCCCCTATTTCTCCGGAACAGAGCGAGACCTACCATGTAAATGAACCCCTTTCTCTCCTTTTCCCTTGCCTCCTTTTTGGAAAACGAGAGAAATAGGCAAATGAAGCAGTATATCATTAAATCATTAATAAATGATAATTTTTCCCAATCCAATTCGTGATTGAAGCTAAAAAAAAAATAACGAAATTCCTAGTTCATATGACATATAACTCTAGCCATGATCGAAGGTGCTGTCGATAGTGTGAATTCTCGAGCAAAGCGACCCACCAATGCAAGGGATACCTTAGGTACCTGCGTTCCAAGTTATCTAGGGTATTAGGAGTAGTGTTAGGTCATTGTGAGAATTAGTTCAAATCCACAATGGCAGCCTGTGCCGCAGTTGTGTTGGCAGTTACATGCCTTGCTTTTTCGGACACCTCGGGTCTTCCAACATCGAACCGAGAAGTATGGAGTTCATTCATACTAGATATATACCCGCAACCCAAACAGGTCATACATACTTGGATATAAGTACATCAATCCGAATTTGTGTCGTAACTCAATCGTAGAAGTGGAAGGAAAGTATATATGGTAGGCATATATATACCTGGTCCGCAATGGGGCATAGACTCGACCACGACCACCACCGCATAATCCCAATCCTGACCGTCCTTACCTCCTCTCCGGAAAATCGCTACTCATTCATTATCAGACTCCCTCCCTTCCTTTTTCTTTCCGCCTCGTCTTCCCCACCCATCAACCCCTCTTAGCCTCCCACAGCGCAACCTTAACCCCGTCTCCAGGCTGAATCACAATCTCCGCCTTGAGCTTCGGCTTCCCGCCGTCGACCTCGTGCATAAAACTCTCGACGCGCTCGTAGCGCTGCAAGATGCGCGTGAGCACGTACGCCATCTCGGTGAGCGCGAACTGCTGGCCGATGCAGATGCGCGGGCCCCCGTTGAACGGGATGTACTGCCAGGGCCGCGGCTGCCAGCCGAACCAGCGCTCGGGGCTGAAGACGCCCGGGTCCGCGTGCTTCTTCTCCGCCGTCGCCGAAGGGTACAAGTCCGCGCGTCGCTGCATGACGAGGGTTGAGTAGCCGATGGCCGTGTCCTTGAGGACGGGGAGAGGGAGTGTGCCGTCGGGGCCGCCGCCGCGGGGGAGCGTGGTGTCGCGGAGGGCGGTGCGCACGTTGAAGGGCACGGCGGGGTACAGGCGCAGCGTCTCGTTGAGCACGTTCTGCACGTACTTCATGCTCTTGAGGTCCTCGTACGTGGGTGTGCGGTCTAGGCCCACTTGGTTGATGATCTCCTGGCGCATCTTGCGCACGACTTCTGGGTGTCGGCCTAGCTCGTAGAAGGTGAAGGATAGGGTTGCGGCTGTGGTGTCCCGACCGGCGAGTAGCACGGCTAGGATTTGGTCGCGGAGGACCTTGCGGTCGCGGGTGAAGGAGGCTAGCTCGTGCAGGAATGTGTAGTCATGGTCTGACTTGGTCTTGCTGGCGAGCTCCTCGGGAGAAAGACGTAGGGCTCGGTCGATGTAGATGTTGCAGAACTCGTTGACGACCTTGAGGCCCTCGCGGAATGTCTTCTTTGATACGAAGGGGTACAGTGGACCGGCGCGCGCGATGATGTTCTGCACGCGCTGCACCTCGTTGAAGGCATCGGCGAAGGGTTCGCGGGGGTTACTGGGGTGTGTTAGTAAGCTCTTCTACTTTATCCTCCGAGAACGCAAAGGAGGATCAAAAGGACAAAGGGCTCTTACGTAAGGGACTGAACATCCATTCCCAGTAAGAAGTCCGTGGCGACGTCGAGAGTGTATCTGAATAAGAGCTCGCTGATATCAAACGGTTTCCCATTACCAGCTTCAATATCCACCGACTGTTCTTCACCGTTCAACACACCGCCATTAGCTACAGCTTTGAAGAAAGTCTCAAGATGAGATTCGAAGCAATGCAAGTCGCTAATCCGCTCCCTCGAGAACTGGGGCCGAAGCAACTGCCTATTAGCGTGCCAGAGTTGGCCGTCAGTGGCGAAGATACTGTCGCCGAGAAACTCATTCCACTCCTTGTGGAACTGCTCGCCCTTGCCGAAGTCGGCGAACTGGGTGGCTAGGATGGCCTTGATGTTCTCCGGGTCAGCAGTCATGACCAGGCGGCGCCCCAGGACGCGGGACTCGGCCGTGTAGTCGGGGGCGTCGCTGACCAGCTGCAAGAACATCTCGTAGTTCCTGTGGTTCATGGTGGCCTTGAGCTGTTTATGTATTATATCGAGACCTGGTCGTTTGTTAGAGGTTGGTTACGGGGTTGATCCTCAAGGCTTGAGGGACTCACCGAACGGCACCCTACTCTTGACCTTGTGGCCACGCACGCCTAGTCGACGCAGTCGAGTGTTCTCATCGATGCTGAGATAGATCATGCGCAGCACGAAGACAACGCCGAGAAAGATGAGAACGGAGCTGATGGACACATGGTCCAATGCCGTCTCGATCAGCCCCATGATGCCGGGGCTATTGGTTCCAATGGAAGCTTCAATGGGCAGATAATTGATTGCTAGATTGTCGGCACAATGCTACAGTTCAAGGTCGGCGGATATAAAATGTGTAGTCATATATATAGGTCGGAAGTAAGTATATATGTCCCTCATTCCCCCTCTTTAAAAATTATCAGTTCGTCTAGGTCGACAATTTATCGTCGAGTCGTAAAAAAGATGGCGCAGCTATGGAATCCGCGGAGAGCGAAGCTTCAATGGCAAAGGGGAAGACGACTCCGCAAGCTGATAGTCAGCAGCCCGTGGATTAATGTGACACAAATTTCGACTGCATGCGAAGAGAATCGGGAATTCATATTCGGCATCCAATCGGGGAAGAGTTGAGTCACGGCAGGACGACACGCCGAGAAAGTCGGACATGGGTCACGATCGGCCAATTCTTAGACCTCCACCGTCAAAGCTAATTATGTGATGCTACCCCTGGTTTGACATGCTTGTCTATCTTCGCCTTGATAGTGTATAGGGTCTATTATTATCCTCGCCGGCATGGCTGCTACGGGAGCTGGCCAGTCGTAAACAGCTCATTACATACCGAGTTCGCTTAAATCTGGAGAATCGGAACGCAGCTATAGCCTTAGCGCAGTTTCTGTACGAATGCGAGTTATCCAACAAGGGTAATACCGAGGCGTTTGAGATTAGTAGTGTGTATAGTGTGCGGGGAACCTCATGTCAAACTTTCTAATAGGACTATATGACGTGAGATATACTACATTAGCTACACTACCTAGAAGTGAGTATATAGTATTTACCTGCATGTGGTGTTTATTATATGTTACACACATACTAGTAGTCAGTGTCATAATAGGTACTGTATCAAGTTCCATCGCTATACTACCTATCTATACGACTCTAATGCGTTGATCATCGCACTCGGGAGGTTATAACGATGCGGGTCACACAGAAATTGAGCAAAAGGTATATCTTTAACTAATAGGTAAGCTAATTTTGAACGTTAATTTGTTAACATGATATCCCGTCGGCCTAACCCACTTTGAGCCGAACCGGACTATAAATACAATCCGACCACCGTTACCCATAATAGGTATGTAGGCACGGAAGGTTTCCACCCATGTTCGGTTCCTTAACCGAAGCTCCTATATGTGGTAGTCGTATACTCGGATGAAAATTAGTCATCGCCGTCAATTCGGATATGCTTTTAATTGAAATTTGGCTTTGGTATACCAATGGCCACCGCGAGTCGATGTTGAAGGCCGATCCTGTGAATCCTATCTAAGCTATGGCCACAACGCGACAGGGGAGTAGCAAAAGTCCCTTCTCCCATACACGTATACAGCGCATAGATATCTGCTGATATGGATTCTGAAGGGGGGTATTAAGTTGATAAATCTGAAGTAGATATTAGGTTCTCACGAGATAGGATGACATTATACGGTAGTTTGAACAGCAGCTTACCATAGATCCAAGACCGCCCCCAAGTCCTAAGCCTGTCCAAAATCCTTCGACCCATGCCTTCAGAGGCTTAAAATATATCGCATATCACACTATTGGGATCCTACCCTTCTTTCGATCCCGACTTCCAAGTCAAAACTGAGCAGAAATGTTCAGACGAGGTACAATATCATAGTATTATTAGCCCTGGATGTGTACAGATCCGTCCACCCTCCGTATTTTACCTCTTTTGTGTGTTCTCTAGATGTTTAAATATGTACAAGAATGTTGCCAAATGTAGGTAGGCTGTAGCATGTGCCTGTTTTGTCCTAGAAGGGGGCTGAGCCGTTCCATTCTCGACAATCTACTTTCCCTCGCTCCCTTTCGCTGGGAGCAGTCCCTTAAGCGAACAAACAAGTATTTCCATCCATTCCCTGCGTACAGTACGTCATCTGCACGGACTCCGCCCTGACACCACGAGCTATCAATCGCTCCCTAAACTCGGCCAACCGTGGCGCGGCGTCGATCTGGGTGCGGTTCTCGCCGGACGAGTCGACTCTTCCGGACCATAGCACCTCTCCGGCGGCACTGGCGCGCGGCCACAGAATGGTGTCCAGGTTAGATTCGTCGATGGTCTCGGCCCAAGCGCCCACCTCGCCGCCCAGTACCAGCTCCGCCTCCTCGTCCGTGAGGCCTGCGCGGGGGTCGTATGAGTAGATCAATCGCCAGTTCTTGTACGGGTCACACCAGTCCGTAAATGGATAATGTTCCTCGAAGGAATCACCTTCGGCGAAATTGAGCCACTGCCCGCGGCCGCAGTCGAGGTACTATAGAAGTGGTCGTGTTAGTTTACTTGCTCTCAATGAAAAATGGTGTTACTGAGATTGCTTACCCAGTAGTTGTAGTTGCTAGAAATGACCTTGTGGCCCTGGGAGGTCAGGCTCTTGATAGCCGCATCTCCGAGCCAGGACTGGACAACCACATCATCTCCAATGGTGACATTGTAGCTTGCGGGAATCTCTTCCCAGACCATCGGTACCAGGCCGGCCTTGCGCACTCTGTCGTGGTGCTTGTCGATGAATTTCTGGATCAGGGGCACGATTACTGCTGAATCATTTGTGCCGACCGACGGGTCTAGGTTGTACTCGTTAAAGTTGACCTCATCGCCGCCAGTATGGAAGTAGGACGAGTACGGTGAAACTCTGGGCAGAATATCGGCCATCAGCTTGTCAAGGAAAGGGTCTACCTTGGATTCGTTTAGGCGGAGCTGGCCGCAAGGGGGCTCAGCACAGTACTGCGTCCACGGAGTAGCGCCCCAACCCGTAATGAGATCTGGGTGCGAAAGAGCTACAACGCCAAAGTGTCCGGGAGTGTCAATCTCAAAGATGGTCTCAATACCACGCTGGATCGCGTAAGTCTGAATGGCAGTTACTGTCACAGGGTCGTACGTCATTCCGTACGCATATGCGCCTTTTTGATGGAGTTCCGGAAGGGACGGGATCTCCAGGGGCCAAGACTGCGAGTCCGTCGCGTGGATGTGGAGGCGATTCATTTTATTCCACGACATGGCGTCAATGGTTCGGTAGATGTTGTCGACAGGGAGATAGTTTCTGGAGACATCAAGAAGAACGCCCCGGTGGTCAAATACAGGAGCATCACTGATCTTCACGGGGGCTAGGGTGGTGTAAATCGGCCCTTGGGAGTGCTTATAAAATAGCTGCGAAAAAGTCTCCAGACCTCGGAGAACACCGGTAGAGGAGACGGCTGAGATTCTGGCCTTTCCATTGGCTCCTACGGTCAGATTGTATGACTCGTCAACCTCACCAGCAAGAGGTTTATAAGTTTTTGCCGTGTCTCCCTTGGTTTGGACGATCTCGAGCCATGATACATAAGTCTTGGGCTTCCAGAGGCCCGGCTCCGTCTTCTCGAGCTGCAGTCGCGGATAAAACTTCCATGGGACAAAGTTGTTGTCCAAAATGTTCGTCACCGCACGTGAGACTCCTCCCTTGACAATCTCCTTGCTGCTAAATTTGGCCGGTATGTAACCCCGGATCCAAGGGATCTGGCAAGTTATTTAGTTTACATCGTTATGAATGAGATACTAGAGCGGGCAAAATCCGTAAGTGGAAAATTAGCACACCTTGTCTCCATTATAAGTGACCGAAAGAACTTCTCCTATCCACAAGGTAGAGTTTCCCGTGCTGATGCTGTCAGGAATTGGCCAAATTGCCTGAACCGACGTGACAGTAAGCAACAAAAACGAAAGAATGACGTTCGACAACATGGTGGCGTCGAGGTGGGGGAAGTCTTAGAAACCAAAATATGACGAGGGGAACAATAGATTAAATAAAGAGTGCCCAGGAAGCGGGAAGCCGGTCTTTTATTCAGATCTTTTCAGATTCCTCCCCTAGCTCACACGTCAAACAAATACAATAATGAGGCAGCTGATTCGACGCCAAGGTGGGTTGTTTGTGTTCGATAGCTCCAACTGCGAGAATCAAGGTTGTGTAACCTCGTGGCAACGCGAACTAGAGTTGGGGTGGGTTTCTTATCAAGATCGAGGCACAGCTAGTCCTATAATAGGCAGCTTACCGACAAGATGGATGGTTGGAGGCTTAAGAATAGATCGAAGCCGCCTTAAGATCCGGGTCTCCTTCCCTTCTGTATCTCACCCACTAGCGCACCGCAACGTTACGTTATTTGAACCGCGTCGTCGTCTGCGTCGACAACTACGTGGTGAGGCGATAAGCACTGACGGCCGCTTGGACGGGTAGACGTGTAAACGAAAGAAGTTGCGCCTAGTTGTAAGGCGGCGAAAGGGGTAGGTTTTATTATAACTTATTTTTTAATTATCCTGGAGACGGACCAGAGATCTGGTTGTCTGATGAGATTGATTGGATCAATTCATGCAGGTACTCTCGTCTAAAGGATCGAGAATGAGTACTTCAATCAATCTCATTCGGCTAATTCATGCCCTCCATGAATGGCGATGTATCAATGAAGCCAGGGGCAAATGCTCTTTTCAGGTTGCTCATTAAAATAAAAACCCCAAGTTGACCTGGCAGTTGATCCTTCTGCTGATCTCATTCAGGCGTGTTATTCTTGGGGCTTGCCAGGAACTTGCTAACCTTTTTCTTGTGTAGGATCGAACTTGTGAGAATGGGGAAGTGATCTTCAACCCCATGATTTACCGTATGTAGACTAAACCGATTGGTCCTTGTTTTGACGGTGAGATGCCTTACCGCGTGCCAACCACCACAAGAGGGCTTAGTAGGGAGACGGTAGGGAGACGGCAGGGAGGGTGTCTGTACATACGAGGTAACATCTGGGGAAAATGGAGAGAAACATTTCATCTGTCCCGATGTATCCGTTTAAGATGGGCCTTGGAAATGCCGGGCATTCCAGATACGGTTTAAGCTATTAAAGTTACCTAACGGTATTACCGGTACTTGGGGCCGTTGGGAACCGTTGTCGGGAAGTTACCTAAAGTTGTACGTCTCGTTTTACGTCTTAAGTGCCGAGAACTTAGAAAAACCTATTCAGCAGACGGGATCAAACTTAATAATTAAGACACGACCTTATACGAAACTCCCATCGAACGACTAGCATGGAAAATGCATGTTGTAGGATTTGATGAGACAACTAGAGTACGTGTATAAAAATTCCAACTTCTAATAATGACCATGCACCAAGGCGATCTTAATTGCTAAGTTGCAGTTAGCGACCAGGGTCATGAAAGTTCTGGACCAATTGAACGAACCACGAATGGTACGCTACGCTCGGGAAGGAACCGAAAAGACAAAATATCCCAGACACGTGAATGACAACGATGGTTGCCTTATCAATGTCAGCTTCCAAGGTATGACAATCCACCTTGGCCAGGTACATAGCTCTAGTTCGAATTATTCCTTCCATCCTGCTTCCATCGCACAGGTATGAAGCGCGACTATTGCTAGCAATGTAACTTTAAGTTTCTATTCTCACCATCATTCGGGTCCGAAGCTTTGCTTTTGCTTCTTGACCGATGAGGCTTAGGTCTCATCCTAAGCGGGTAATCAACGAGGATCATGGAAACACGTGGATCAAGGAGGCATTGAACATAATCAGCATTAACACCATACGATCCAATTATCCTATTGAATCCGGGTTATTTATATCTTTACAGCTTTATCCCTAGGTTCACATGAACCGCCTTTGTTTCCATGTATGCGTTAAGACCGGCTTGTCCGCATTCTCGCCCGATACCACTCTGCTTCATCCCACCGAACGGGGCGCGGAAATCCGAGTCGTTGGAAGAGTTCACGAAAACCATACCCGCCTCGATACGCGAAGCTACGCGGTGGGCGCGTTCGAGATTCTTGGTATGAAGAGCCGCGCCAAGCCCGTAGGAAGTCTCGTTCGCCATTGCGATTGCTTCCTCTTCGGTCTTGAACCGTGCAATGACAACGAAGGGGCCAAACACCTCTTCCTGGTAGATCTTCATGTTGCTCTTCACGTTAGTGAAGATGGTCGGCGCGACGAAATAACCCTTCCCATTGAGCGGGCAAGGGATACCTCCAGCCGTAAGCGTTGCGCCCTCCGTCTTACCCGATTCCACAAAGCCTAGGATCCTCTCATATTGCGCCTTGGTAACTTGAGGGCCCTGGAAGGTGGTCTCTTCAAAAGGATCGCCGACTTTACTGGTGGTTTTGAGCACCTCCTTGAACTCACTCACGAACTTGTCATACACGGTATCTTGAACAAGAAGGCGCGAAGTTGCAGTGCAGATCTGTCCCTGGTTGCTCATAATTCCATTATGAGCCCATTTTGCTGCCTGTTCGATATCAGCGTCTTCGAAGACCAGTAATGGCGATTTGCCACCGGTCTCGAGAGTGATGTTCTTCATGTTAACACTGGCAGTCTTCATAATCTGCTTCCCTGTTGCCGTCGAGCCAGTAAATGCGATCTTGTCTACACCCAGATGGCTTGCGAGGGCGTGGCCAGCCTCTCTGCCATATCCATTGGTGATATTGACAACTCCAGGGGGGAATCCAGCCTCGCGTACGAGGTTTGCAAGATATAGAATAGATAGGGGCGTCTGTTCCGCAGGTTTTAGGACAACGGTATTTCCACAGGCGAGAGCTGGTCCTAGTTTCCATGATGCCATGCCCAGGGGATAGTTCCACTACAAGGTCCGATGGTTAGTGCTTACTCACACAGCTCAGATGCTACCGTTAGGTGACAAATCTGTGCTATGGTAAGTAGACTTACTGGAATGATTTGAGCGCAGACACCAATGGGCTGTCTCAGGGTATAGACAAACTTCCCACTCCTCGTTGGAATGGTTTCACCATGAATCTTGTCGGCCCAACCTGCGTAATATCTGATGACGTTGAGAACCTCGTCCAGGTCACCCCTGGACCCACCGAGCGGTTTACCATTGTCCCAGGTCTCAATCGTCTCTAGAATATCCCTTTCCTTCTCGATTAGATCGGCCAACTTAAGCAACAACCTACCGCGCTCAGTTCCAGAAATGTCCCGCCATGACGGATGATTGAGCGCAGCTCTGGCAACAGCTACAGCCTTGTCGATGTCATCGGGGCTCGCCGCTTCAACCGAGCAGATCTCTTGTTCATTTCTAGGGTTGAGACGGTCAGTCCACTAGCTGTTTCGTGAAGGACGCTCTCAACTAACGTCGGGTTTATACTCGCAATCTTGGACCCGGAGCTTGATTTGACGAATTCGTTGTTGATGAACAGACCCGTGTAAAGAGTAAACTTCTTGCCATTTGGGGCTGTGAGGTTAACCTTCAAGTCGGACATTGTGGACAGAAAGCGGGATAAACTATTTCGGTTTAAAGGGTGAGGTGTCCAGCTGGAGCGACTGGCCCTGGCAAAGGACCGGAACATGGTTATATATCCCTCGCAGTCGGTTACCCTAAGGACTACCAAGCTTGATTACCAACAGGTTCCCCGCATCTAACCCATTCGTCATAATCAGAAGCTGTGTTACCGATAGCAAACTGCAGCTGCACCTCGTACTGGTGGGAGCCTATTGGGTGTGGAAGGGTCGTATGTGAGGAGTGAAATCGGTAATACGTGAAGGTGTTATTTGAGTGGAGGCTGTTGGTGGCGGCGTCTTGGGCCCCCCGGCCGTGGGATTTGTTTGTTATCGTAGATTACGGATTGACGGATGCTACTAATTAAGCGGGCCGCAACCTAAAATGGACGGAATTCGCTGAACTTCAAGATAATTATCCGGCATAGCGACTATACGATCTCAATTACACGTACAATCCTCCTTCCTGAGGACTTCCGATGTTTGCCAATTCATCTCCAAAGCCGAGGTGCATCACGATTTCTCCGCTCTCACTATTCACCATCTCAGCTAAATCATTTGGGAGGGGCATGGCACCCCATTTCAGTTTTGATTGCGACAATTCTCGGAGCCTTTGCTCCCAGTCTTCGAGGTCTTCCGCCATCGGTACCAAAAGGTAGTCATCTTCTGGACTATGAGAGTCCTCGGTACCTATTTTTGTCAGTGATGGCCACTGTAATTATCTGAAGTCATACGTATTACGTACTTTCGCCGTTCCGGGCCGGACTTATCTGGTTTGAAGCCCCACCCAAAGCCGTTTGCTGCGGGATTCGGTCCGAGTCATGTCGCACCCGTTCATCCAGAGGCACTTGTTCACCAGGCTCCTCGCCATAGTGAACCCAGGTATCATGGTCTTCAGAATCGATTTGGGATTCTTCGGGCCGGCTATGCCTACTCCCCCGCTCCTCATCGTCGTCTGGACGAGGAAATACATAACAGTGACATGCCGCCGACAGCACCAACGAATTTGAGCCTCCTGCAACCATATTTCCTTTTGGTTTTCGCAGGCTGAACAGGAATGGTAAGGGTACGAGAACACAGGCAACGATAAATAATGCCAGGATAGCTGGGGGAGAATAGCCCAAGGCGATTAATGAGTCCTCTGACACATGGAAATATGACTGGGCGTCGGAAATACTTGATCCCTGCCAATAACCTGGTATGCGATCAGTATCGGGCTTATATTTCGAGGGTTGGGGTTAGAGACACATACCACCTTCAACAATAAATAAGAAGAGTGCGTTTGATAGGAACCAGTGACACAAGATGCTTACAAGCATGAGAGGTATGCTGTATCTGTATGGCAATTGTAGTCTGTAGGTCGAGATCTGGTCGCCTTTTGGATGCGAAACACGGAGCGGTTGTGATCTTAGGCTATACGAGTTCCATTCTTGCTCGACTAGGAGACGCGTGAAGAACGCATTATAAGAGAAGTAGCATAACGACAGAAGAAGTTGAAAAATGTTAGCGCTAAGAAGAGCACTGAAATATCTACCGCCTCCCAACCTGAAACTGTCAGTCATGCGATTCTCGTCCGAAGGGCCAAAAGGAGCTCGTCTAGGCTGAGTCAGTAGTTGAAATAGAAGTGGCTAGGCTGCGAGGCTCGCTTTAGACTCACAAGCTAAAATCATTAGATATATAAGAGAATCCTAGGCAAAGTGAAAGTGTCGCCATTGAAACAAATAGGAGGGTGTACATATGGGCCCACACAATTCGAGGCACGACAGATAGGAAACGTCGATTTGGATGATGCCATTGACGGGGCTTTATGGCCGATGTTAGGGGATGTCCATCATCCGAAGGCCAGTACCGACGGGGTTGTGTTTCGAGCCGATAGCTGTCCAATATATCTAGGGTCCCGATTCCAAGGGTCTGAGGGTCAGGTTTGCTAATGAAAGATTCCATAGCATCGCCTAGAGTAACAAGAGAGGAATGTGGCAGCCTCCAAAGGATAAGGCAGCACTGAGCGACTTTAATAAATATGCAAATAACAACAACAGTTAGCAACAAGTTGGATACACCGATCTTACAAATATTAGAAGCGGGTTCAGCGAGACAGTACTTCACAGTCAAATTGCTAAACTTGTCGTTATAGCCATAATCAGCAGCTGTTTCTGGAGTTATCCCTAGAAGGGAAGGAGATTGAAATTGAAACTTCCAATTTGACGATACGGGCGTATTTGAGAGCTCCATAGGGACATCGACTTGAAAGCCGAGTGCTATTCCGCAATCGTTATGACAGTACTGAGTCCCGGAGCCCACAAGGGACATTACGTCTCTCGTAGTTGTGCACCCTGTTGAGTACCAGAGAGAATTGACATTGTTCGGGGGAACGTAAATATCCCACTGCGGAAGTAGGTCGCGAGATAAGTTGAAGACCTCTCCTCGGCTCCATCCCACCGTACTATTAGTGCCAGTTTCAATAACAACAACCACATCACGATACTGAGTCCTCGCTTTGCAGGATTGTAGGTACTCAGCTCGACAGGTATTAGCATCCAACATAGTCCAGCCACTACCGCTTGCTGCGGTTTTGGTGATGCTTTGTCTGATAGCTGACGTGTTATCTGAGTATCGCTCCAGCGGAATAGCTAGTCCATATCCATAGATTGTAAGAATATCCTCGACCGAAGTGGAATTATAAAAGTATATGTATGCGTTGTAGTCCGGTTCATATTCATAGGCCGGGTATGACGATCCAGCAGGCGCTAGGCTGGCACCGGGGGGGAAGAACTCAGCACCTTGCGTGAATGCCTCGGTTGCAATAGTGAGATTCCAATCTGAACCCTGGAAGGTTGTTTCGAAGATTGAGCTATTAAAGAAAAGGTGTATTGGGAGAGATGACAAGAGCAGGGCAGACCAGCAAAATTTCTTAAAGTAGGATATGGATTGTATATTCTTGAAGGATGGTATTCCGATATCAAGAGGATAGAAGAACCTATGTGCCTTATCCAACTCTTCGCGAGATGGAGCACTCACTACTTGCATGAAGTAGTTGGAGGAGGCCAGAATGCCAGTTGAAAGTATATTGAGAAGCAAGTGAAGTACAAGGTTGAGCTTGGACGTGGTCTTACAGTCCCCCTCGAAGATGATGGTAGATGTGGTAAAAGAGGACCCCGGATTTTCGAGACTTATAATAAGAAAGACCAGCAGTATGACCCCGCATGTGAGAACTAGGGCAATATTGAGGGACCCAGTACGCCGCCATCCCTTTTGGGCCAAGATTTTGGATAGCTCCATGTTAGGTTGGTAAGTCTAATTGTAGACAATGATTTCATATAATTAGTGAGAGATGATTTGGTGGATGGATTAGTTATAATAGGGACGGGGACCGACATAGTGAACATGAGGATAGATTTATCTCTACAATGCCGAGAAACCCGTATACGATGCGACATGATCTACATGTAGGACCTAAACCTAGGGCGTGGCGTACACTGTAGCGAAATGAATCTGCCTCGCGAGGGGCTTAGATATCTGATAAACGGTCAGCTAGCCCCCACACGGAGCATTTTGTACCACCCAAGGCGCTTGTACTACAGATGCCGTGTTTCATGATGGTTGTGAGATAGCTACTTAGATGTAGTCTACTACTGTATTCTAGTAAGGAGGAACTTATATTTAACCGACACTACTTTGGCGGCGAGGGCCAAGGAAGCCGTGATTAGCACAGATCTTTGCCGGAGCAAAACTCAACGATACTCAATCCATTTGTCCATTTGCAAATTCGTTTCTCAGGGCAGGGCTTCGAGACTACTGATATACTAGCTACGACAATATGGAACTCCGAACTCCCACCGGACTGGGCGATATTCATCAAGAATGCGCTTGCTCGTCAGGGACTCAAAGTCACGAGCGACATAGGTGCGAAGCGGTTGAAGACCTATATTTCGAACCTGAGTCATCCCAAAGAGTAGGGTATAGACACCGACATCATCTTGAAGAGTCCAAGAGAGGAAACCGAGGTTGTGGTAACTCGCGTGTCTGCTGGAATATTAGAAGAAGCCCCGTTCGAATGAACCGTCTTTTATTAAGCACCACACTGTTTCTCTTCGATATTTGTCGGTTATTCGTTACTTCGGATGGTGATAATATCACCACCCCTGTTTTGACGAATAATATCGTTACTGTATGTGACCCTTTCTCGTCCTTCAGGTTGAATGAAGCGTTGGGCTGACAAAGGATACCTAGGCTATCTGCCTCATGCTTTGGGATTTCTTGGAAAGTATGAACCCAAATAGTGACTACGCTCCAGCGACTATGTCCGCAACCCTTGTTATTATAGAAGTAGTTATCCTGCTTGGACTGCTCGCCTTAATCACAATCGAGTTGTTGTATTATAATACATGTTTTTTCCTGAGATGTCATCTCGACCCTCTGGAAACCCCTCAAGCGGCAATACTAATGCCACCCCTTTTACAAGTTATACAATTTCTACAAGTTCCCATAATGTAAGATATATATCCCTGGCTCTTCCCAAAAGATCTAACATGAAATCTTCTTAGAATACAGAGTGTATTCATTGTTTACCGCACGATAGCGAACTACCTACGGAAACGACGTCAGGAGAGGCGACAGCATGTCCTCGTTTTTACTTGGGCGGGAGATCCTATTGTTGTTATATCAGAGCCTCGAACCCCGTATACATCGGCATCTAGGCTTTCAGTTGACTCCCTAGTACAGGCTCCAGGACAGTCCGATGTACAAGGCACTCGAATTACCTAAGGTTTTCATGAGTGGGATGGAATGATGTTGTCGGATCAATTGAAGAATATGCATTATATTGGGGTCGGTGTTGTATTCAACCATTCTACGACATGGGGTAGACATGGCTTAGAATTTAACTGATGCTCTTTTTTTTTCGTCGGGTAGAATGTTGGCTATTCGAAGTTCTTCAGTTATGATTCAGAGGGTTGATACGTGTAGGTACACCGGTAACATTGGGAAAATAGGTCAAGTCGGAATGAGCTAAACTTCTTAATCGATTGTCTCTTATTTAATAGTGCTATTAGAATATTCATGGATACTTTGAATTGATCTTAGTACCTTAGGTAGTCTTTTAATGTGGCACTGTACAGAATGTTATGAATCTGGGCATCTAACTCGTATACCTGTCGATGTGCACATACATCAGTACGTGATGTACCTATTCACTTGAGGCCGTGCTTGTACTGTGTGAATACAGTGAAGTGGGTGGGGCCCTGTATGAGCACGGACCACACACAGCGGTCTGTAGTCACAACTCAGTGCTGTGATTACTCAATTCTTCAGTGGCTACATTAGGTATATATGTAGGCAGCCACCCACTAGTCTTAACTCAATCTGTGGCGGTGCTAGTCATTCTAACAATGGAAATTACTCTCCCAGTTTCCGGCCTCCTCTAGATCCTCTCATCTTCAACAACGTCATTCTTTTTTTCGACATCAACACTCGCACCCGTCAAATAACTCGACACGGTTTTTGACGCCCTCGAACAACCTCTTAATCTGCCGAACACCTTTCCTATTTCGGTAGACACCAATTACGACCCTATTGCACCTTATTTATCCTGCTTCGCCACCGCTGCCTCTTTCGCGGTCGAAGTTCACGACGCGCACATCCTTTCAACCCTCTTACGCCTTAATAGCATCTAGCTATTCTTTATCCTTCCCCTCACATATCTCTTCCGCCCACTGTCTACGTCGCGATATCGTCTAGTACAAGATGGCTATCGAAGTAGCCATGAATACGCCTTTGGCGGATGCGCTTAACATGGCCATCCAGCCTAAGCTAGTCGAAGTAGGATGGGCTTCAGGAGGTGCCGATGACAGCGCTTTGTCCGAATACATTATTCTGATGCTCGTCAACGGCAAGACTCAAGATCAGATCGCTGCGGAGCTTGCTGGTGACCTTCTTAGCCTTGGACCTGACGATCCTGGCGCTCGAGACTTTGCGAAGTGGCTCTTTGAACAGATTGAATCTCTGCATTCTCAACTGAGCGGAACTTCAGGCCAATTGGATACTACTGGCGGGAATGCTACCCAGAATGCTGTGTCTTCCACAGACCAAGATGCAGACATGACGATGGCAGTTGATGGTCCGGAGTTGAATGCGTAAGTCATTATTACCTAACTTTTTTTTATGGTGTTTCCCAACTTAAACTAACGTTCAACAGCCCAACGGGTCCTAGATCTATGAGGAATGTCGGTGCGCGGGGTGGCCGAGAGAAGCGAATGTTCGGACAAATGGCCAAAGCTATGGACCGCAGCCACGATAGCGTCTTACATCGCGTCCGAGCAAATGGCAACGAACGGATTAATTCCCACCGAGCACCTCCTACTGGACCAAGAGGTGGTTTTGGCCGTGGAAATACTCGCATGCAAACCAACCGCGCTAATGGAATCGCTGCGCACCTCAATCAAGCCGTCAACAATATGCCTCCTCAGATGCATGGTCCTCATGGGATGAATGGCATGAACGACATGGGCTGGATGATGCCGGGCTCCACAGACCAAATCATGCAGATGATTCAACAACAGAATGAGATGATACAGCACATGCAACAGCAGCTTAGTCAACCACAGAATCAGACTGGTGGCCGACCTCACGGAAGATCACTTTTCGACCGTGTACAAAACCCTCGAGGTGGTAGACGTGGAGGCCATATCAATGGTCATCGGTTACATCAGGCGGACCCAGCTAACGCCAACGGAACGAGTGCCGAGAACGAGGACGTCGAGATGGCGCAAAGCAGACGCGAACCTCCCAACCCTGAGACGACGGTTTGCAGGTTTAACCTAGCCTGTACAAACAAGGATTGCAAATTTGCCCATCAGTCTCCGGCCGCCCCGCCGAATACCACAGTCGATGTCAACGATGTTTGTTCATTCGGTGCTGCTTGCAAGAATCGCAAGTGTGTTGGTCGTCACCCTTCACCGGCAGCCAAGCGTGTGTACCAGAACGAGCAGGAGTGCAAGTTCTATCCCAATTGCACCAACCCCAACTGTCCGTTCAAGCACCCGGAAATGCCGCCTTGCCGGAATGGAGGAGACTGCGCGGTGGAAGGCTGCAAATTCACGCACCTCCAGACTATGTGCAAGTTCAAGCCTTGCACCAACCGATTCTGTCCGTACAAGCACGAGGAGGGACAGCGAGGTACATTCCAGGACAAGGTGTGGACAGCAGAAGGAGCAAAGGAACATGTTAGCGAACGCAAGTTTGTGGATTTAAATGCGTCGGAGGAACTTGTTGTGCCTGGTGGAGAAAATGTTGCAGCAGCAGAGCCTGCGGTGTCGGGTTAGGATACAGCCCAAGGTTTTACTTGGCAGCACGAGGAAGCTTACTGATGAAAGGGAGGTTACTGGTTCATGTACAGAAGGCATAGGAAGACAGGAAGACAGGAAGAGAGGACTGGACCAGCATCTCTACGGAGCGGATAGGTGATTGTGAAAAAGGACTCACAATCCTAGACTCGGTATTGCTTACAGGCGTTTTGGTCGGTAATAGGAAAGGAAAAACCTAAGGGACTTCTCAAGGGACTCGAGCGCATTACAATATACCCGATGCATTTTTGTGACTTGCTAAATGGGGTACCGATATGAATCTTTCGTCGTGCAGTGACTTGTTTATGGAAAAGGGTGAGCTCAGATAGGTGTCCTTGAGGTACCTCGGATTTACATTACAAATTTAATGAGATCTATTGCGCTATAAAAAAAACACTAGCTGATTTATGCAGACGATAGCGGTTACTAGTAGCTGTCCGTTGTATGACCACTACTAAAAAGTACCTAGGCAGCTAGGTAAAACCACACCACTATCATACAGTAATACGCACTATCGATAACAACTTACACCACGTCGAACCACCACGTCTAACCCCCACGCCACTACAACTGCCATTGCTTCTGCCACGGCGCAGATTTCTACATAACATGTACCTGTAGACCAAATAATATGCAACATCTACTGCTACGACCCGTCATTCTACATGTGAAATGACTTCTAAACGCCCAGAAGATGTTTTTGTAAGTCTTCTGAGGTCTGCCTACTGCAACGCACGCCATGGCGCACGTACTAGAATCTCGAGACCTTCGGGCCCGCGCCAACTGAGCTCTCTGGTAGCTCGAAGCACGACTCTTAACCCGTCAATTAGCCAGCAATTGGATCGTACCCGAATCGAGAAACTCACCCGAGCTCAGGCTCAAACGTTTGCGACTACCCGAGCGCAAACTGGCAAGCCCCGCGAGATTGCCGTCCTCGGTGGTGGTATCACCGGATTGACTACTGCTCACTACTTGGCCCGCCATGCCCAGGACGCAAATATTACGTTGTATGAAGGCTCTGATAGGTTAGGTGGTTGGGTAGACGGGAAGCTTGCGCGGACAGGCGACGGGAAATACGACGATGTTCTGTTCCAGCGCGGACCGCGCATGCTTCGGTCTGGTTTCGGGTCTTTCAAGTACGACGACCTTGTCTTTTACGATGTGGTGTGTAAACATTCTCTCGCAACCTCGCCCACTTGATAGACCAAGAGCTTTTCTAACCCACTGTCTCCTCTACTCTAGGTCGCCAACCTAGATCTGGAGAATAAATTAAGGCCTGCTTTCAGCCCCTACAACGATCGTTATTTATATTACCCGGACCACTTGGTCAAGATGCCGATGTCGCAACTTACTCCCAAAAGCATTATCGACTTGGCTAAGAGCTACTTCACTGAACCTGTATATGATGGACTCTTAAAATCTTATATAAATATGAAGCGGGGAGACTATAGGAATAGGAGTAGGATGATTTCTGCGGAACAACGTGTCGAGCGAATGATCTCGGACGAATCTGTGGGTGAATTCTTCACTAAGTTATTCAGAGACGACCGCTTGGTTAAGAACGTAGTGTCCGCCATCTACCATGGTATTTACGGCGGTGATGTATACAAGTTGAGTATGAAGCAAACGTTTCTCGATAGCATGTGGCGCGCCGCCGCATGGCCGACAGCCAAAGGCCACAGCTGGGTCGAGACCAAGGACATGGCATTGATTTACGATATGGAGGGCAGCCCTAATTATCCTAGAATCCATGACATGGCCCAGCGAGCGCTCAACTGGAGTACCATGATGTTCCAGGATGGCCTGCTCACCCTCGCAAATGGCTTAGTCAACGACTTAAAGCGGCAAAGGAATGTGAAAATCAAGACCGGTAGCCGAGTCACTTCTCTGTCCCATAAAGACAATAAAGTCCTGGTAGGGTTCCTAGATCAGTTCAAAAAAGGGTTCATGCGTGCTAATATCGGCTCCTTTAGGTAACCGCTGGCGACAAGCCGGGCCAGGCGGCGCAATACGACCAAGTAATCTGCACCCTCTTCTCCAAGCAGCTCGCCGAGCTGGTCGAGCCCAAGGGCCTCTTACCCTCACTGGCCAACACCCACGCCGTGACCATCATGGTGGTGAACCTGTGGTTCCCGAACCCGCACCTGCTCGACGGGAACCACGGCTTCGGGTACCTGGTGCCTCAATCGACGCCGGGCAACGACGAATGCGTGCTAGGCGTGCTCTTCGACTCGGACCTCCAGTCGCGCGACGAGCGGCCCGGCACCAAGCTCACCGTCATGCTCGGCGGCCACTACTGGGACGGCTGGGACCGCTACCCGTCCGAGGACATGGCCAAGGAGATGGCGCTGCAGGCCGTGCAGCGCCACCTGCGCATCAGCCCCGACGAGAAGGTCATCGCGAGCGCGCACCTGTGCCGCGACTGCCTACCACAACACACCGTCGGCCACCGCGACCGCATGAAGAACGCGCACTACGAGCTCCTCACCGCCTTCAAGGGCCAGCTCTCCGTCGCCGGCCCCAGCTACACCACCATCGGGGTGATCCCCGCCATGCGCGCCGGCTTCGACGTCGCCATGCGCGTCGCGCACCGCCGCGGGCCCCTCTGGTACCGCAAGCCCGAGGACCTCGAGTTCGTCCAGCCCAAGATCAGAGACATCTTCGACGACCACGTCGGCGAGACCGGGCTCGAGAGGTTCGCCGAGTCGGAGATGGATACCATCATCCGCGTCGGCAGGTCCACGCTCCCGTTCAGATCCTGGTATGTGCCCCCCGTCGACAAGGAGGGGACACATGGGATGCATGCTTTGTATAATAAGCCCAAGAAGGTGGATTCGCGAGGGGAAGAACAGGATGGAGAGGAGAAGAAGTAAGGTAAAAGAAAAAGAAAAGAAAAGAAAAGAAAAGAAAAAAAAGGAGATGAGGTGAGAGAGACGAGTTAGTTGTACGGCGAGAGAAAGATGAAAAATAGAAGAGGAAAAGTAAATTACGCCGGGTTAATATTAACCTGTGGAAAAATGTATATATGTAATGTGTAGTAGTGGTGTCGCATGAGAGCGGTGACACGAATAAGATTAAGGCTTCAACGATCTCGGGCCTGTGGAATTGGTTCTTACATATCTAGATCTACCTATGCATGCGGATTTGATGTAAAATTCCGTGTTGGACAGGATGTCATACATAGAACACACTGTGGAAGAAGGCTTTTGAACCACTAGTTTACCAAAACAAGTCACTTAAGCCGCAATTCTACGATAGGAGAAGATTATGTATGTCACAGTTGGACTGGGGATTTAATGGTATCAATCAATCAATTCATGAAAACTGGAAGCACGTCTCGAAGCCACCACCCTTTCTAAGCAATCCTTCTAAACGCCTAGCTAATGTACAAGATGCCATGGTGCCGCCATGCCGTGCTATGCTGTTGTGCTCCCTTGTCAAAATTAAAGGGGCTATGCTCGCCGTCTATCCATTGTGAAGCCTTTTCTTTTCTTTTCTTTTTCTTTATTCCGACCCAGATTGCTCTCTTCTCTCTGGAGTTTTGGTTGCAAAGTATTAAAGCAAGAAGTCGGAGGCGCTCTGTGATCTATAGGTAGTCTAGCGGGTATACATTGTTGGTTTCGTATACGCCCTTTTTAATGTCGCTGTGGTACTGTCTCTTTGGTGTATCCCATCGTAGAATGCGTTTGGTATATGGGATAAACGGTCTTAACAGTTGAAACATGTCGTACGCCGTGATGTCGTGTCGTGGTAAGCTGAGCAAGGAGGTAGGCACCTATCCGCCGTTGACTTGGGGAGCCAAGAAAACATTGACTGGTACACTTCCTTGACAAATAGCTGTGATGTCCACAAGTACTCGTTTGCTCATTTGTGGTATATAGGTATGTATATGCAGGTCCTTCAACCAATGGACTATGATAGTTGTTGGGTGAACACAACCTGGGTATATCCTGCTGCTGTTGTCTTTGCAGTCGTATCTCGTCCAAGAATGAAGGGACAAAAATAAGAGTAAGACAAATGTGTATGTTTGGGACTGGTGGATAGGCGTAGTCGTCCGGAAAATGTGTATTGGTTCGGTCATATGAAACGAGGTAAATGCGGGTTCCCGACAGTTTGATGTATCGTTATCGCTCCCGCATCAAGTCAATGTGAGGTGTAGCAAGGTTGGAAATATCAGTATCAGTATAGTCCTGGGTATGATTTAGCGGAGGACCTTCTACGAAGGCTAGTCTGCCGCCCGGATATGGTGTCCGGCATTGAGCTCAGACATGTTGGGTCGAAGGCGCTACGTCGGCTAGTTCGACCTCATCTCCTAAGAGCATAAGCCTCTTGCACTGCTCTTCGACAGATTCTTCCTCTTCATCTACTACATCAAACTGTCGTTCGACGCGGGCAGCGAGAACGAGCTTCTTGACACAGGAGTTATAGATCAAGCCCTCCACAGACTTCTCCGTGATCAAGCGGATCACTTCGACCTCTCGGGTCTGGCCAAGTCGGTGGGCTCGGTTGGATGCCTGTACATCATCCTGTGGATTGTCGGACTGGTCGAAGATGATGATCTTGTTCGCGGCGACCAAGTTAAGACCAGTGCCACCAGCTCCCGTAGTAAGTAGGAACACAGGGATATCGGTGTTGTTCGTGAACTTTTGGCATTCTGGGAATCTCGAAGATGTATCCATGTTGCCCGTCAGACAACAATACTCGATGCCGGCGTGGTGAAAAGTCTCCCGTAGGATGTCAATGACCATCTCGAAGCGACTGAACACCAGCACGCGGTCCCCTGTTTTCATATAGCCGCGGACAAGTTCGAGAAGTCTTTGAACCTTGGGGCTCTCCTCCCATGAGCGATCAGGAATATCTAAGTGTCCAATATACTTCTCAAAGTCTTTGCACCAGAGGTGCAACTGGAAGTCGGACTTGTTCATAAGCTCTTCTCGGAGACGGTCTTTGTATCGATCCTCCTTGCTCTGAACACAGAGTTCGTCCTCGGAACAATTCTTCCAGAGGATATCTACCATCTTGTTGACTTTGGCATCAGTAAAGTGATGTCGGAAGAGCTGGTGGTGGATTGCGGCCTTTCGAAGTTGCATCCAGGGATGAGCGTCTTTGGACTTGACGCCATTCGGTAGGAAGTATCTTCCTTTGATCGAGTCGTATATCTCCTTCTGGGTCTTGTGCATTCCCACGATCTCGAGGCGCTCCGTCTTCTTTTTGAGGTCGATAACGTCTTCCTTGCGTCTTTGTAAAATGAACGGAGCCATGACTGCACGCGCACGGTCAACTCGTTCCGATGCCAATGCCGCAAAGTTGAGAACATCCTTGCTGGTAACCTTCGCTTCGAATATGGTATTCAAGGTCTCGAAAGAAGTTTCTTCGAAGAGACTAGGCTCGATGAATCGGAGGAGGGTCAAGAGCTCCTTTAGGTTGTTCTGCACAGGAGTGCCGCTGAGAATAAGACGCCATTCAGTGGGTACAAGCATCATTTGTCTGTAAATGTTTGTATCCTGATTTTTCAGTTTATGGCCTTCATCGAAGATGGCTGCCTATACGATAGTTAGCAAATTGAACTGATTGTAACATGGAATGGGTTCACATACATAAGGATTAATCTTCTGCAGCCAGCGCAAGTCCTCCCGTTGCTTTTCGACCTGGGGATAAGTCGTCAAGACAACATGATGCTTCTGTGCGTCCTTAGGCCAAATTTCTCGACGACTCTTACCCAAATAGGGTAAAACCTTGAGCTCAGGGGCGAACCTCTCAAATTCCGCAAGCCAACCCTCGTATGTGCTGGCGGGTACTACTATTAGATTCGGCCAAGGTGCCCTAGTACCAGGCTTACGCTTCGATCCCACGAGGTGAGCGATAAAAGAGATGACCTGACAGGTCTTTCCAAGGCCCATGTCGTCGGCAAGAATACCACTATAACCCTTACTATAGAGCAGGTTCATCCAGTTGAGTCCCAGTAACTGATAATCCTTCATCTGAATCGAATCGCTCATTAACTCAGGTTGTTCCTTGATGGGTAATTCCTTCAGTCCTTTGGCATCGGTTCGAGCGTTTCCGTTCTTGTCTACAGACCAAGTAGATATGATCGAGTTGATCTCTTTTCCACGTTTCTCGCATTCGTTAATGATGGCACTTGCTGCATCGCATGCCTCCATCCACGAGGTAAGTTTCTCCACTATGGTCTCCCCGATCGCCACCTTTCTGGTCTTGCCCTTTGACTTTCCCTTCTCCATTCGCGATACTTTCTCGGCAGCATCTATGCTTCGGAAGGGACGAGCAGAGACCATGAGTTTAGCGTCAGGGTTGGAACCGATCATCCGACCGAGCGCCTCGACTGTGCAAGTATTCAAGTACTCGAGTACATTTGCGAGTTGCTCGCTTGTGCCCTCGGCGCTTTCGTTGTCCTCATAGTTCTCCTCGTCTGAGTCGATCAAGATTTCATGTACAGGTTCGTCCTTGGCCTTGCGTTTCGTGGAACCAACCGTCTTAGTGTCGGATAATATTTCAACTAGCGCACCTTTAATCTTCTTGCTAGGATGCGAAATCTCTTTGTCCGCTTGTCTCTTTCGAGACAGAGTTGGCTTAGGGGGAGTTGGAGTTGCTTCCTCGGAATCCGAGGGAATAGGGATGGGGGATGGCGTTCTATTGCGACGGCCTTGCATAAGGCGCCGACGAGGGCGAGGCATTTCCTCAGGCTCGGAAGCCCTAGGATTTGCTGCAACCTTCATAGTTAGGTTGCTGGGTGAGGGCTCTCTTGAATCAGTTAAACTAGTAAGAGAAGATGTTGGTGAAGATGAAACAGAGAATACCGCAGATGGTGTTGATGATTGGTTTCGCCGTCCTTGTAAAAGGCGTCTGCGAGGTGGGTTGCTGTTCGTGTTTGCTGAACTAATTGAATTGATCGAATTGGTTGAACTTTGTGTGCGGGATAGTGTGGTCGAAGTTTGGGATGAAGGCCCACTTGAACTTGTGGCAGCTGGCGCCTTGTTCAAAAAACTATGCAGCGTATTTCGAGGAGGGGCAGTATGTCCCGCAGAAGATGTCGAGGTCGATATGCTACTAATGGTGGCTCGAGCATCCCCATTAGTACCATTAGCATCAATTTTTGACGCACTGGTTTTCGACGAGAGGGAATTTGTAGGTCTCCCTGTCAATAAGTTGACAGCCTTTTCCATGTCCCAAGACACGTCCTTCCTCAGTGCGTTCAGACAAGCTCGAACCGTAACTCCAGGTACAGCCTTTTGAACAGTTCTATACACTTGACCAGTTAAGTACCGTAGTCTGATTTCATTGATATCGTTGAGAGAGATGTCTTTCTCTTCTAACCACTTAGCCGCGGCCTTCGATAAGGAGGGTGGGGTGTTCTCCTTCTTCGCGAATGTCGAAGGTCGTATGTCTCCCCTAGTAGGTGCATCATCATCCGAACTGTCGCGCTTCTTATAATCCTCCAACAAATCATCATCCGATATGTCCAAATACGCTTTTCGACCATCAGAACTCTTGGAATTGTACGATGGTTTCTGAATTGCAGGAGGCTTAAAGGACGTTCCCGCCGGAGCCATTAACGACCCAACTCTACTGGTTACATTAGGTTTCTTATCCATCCTAGCTGAAGGTCTCGCCTGACTCTTCGACTGAAATGGCGATGAAGCAGGGACCTCAATGGTCGTAGTTGGCGTGCTTGGCACCAAAGGGGAGGACGGCTGCTTCAGCGTAGTTCGGTTTAGTATTTGTGTAGGTTGAGTTCCTTTGTTAATTATCTGCGTTGGCTGAGTAAAGAATGGCGAGGAACATGGTATATCGTCATTAGCGAGCTCATCCAGATCATCATCGTCTATCTCGATATACGCCGCTTTAGATTTCTGTGTTCGACCACCAGGCTGGCCGTTGCGACTCAATCCTGGAGAAGCAGGAATTGAGGCTGAGCCTCTACCCGGGGCTGACGACATCCGTCCCATTATGAATGTGGGATAATGAAGCCAGCTAAGGGTAGAAAATAACAAAAATCTCACAAACAACGGCTCCGATCCTAGGACCAAGAAAGGGAGATTGTACTATGCTCGGTGCTAGGTGACGAAAGGGAAGGAGCAAATCCAATTAATTGGATGCTTCCGGGAGGGGTAAAATGGGTCGTTCCTCTCATATAGAGTAGATTCGTATGATGAGTGGTGGCAGAGTATGCGATGTATGGTATATAGAGTATTATTAAGGTGAAATAGAGTTGTAGCTGTGTGCAACTTAATTTTTTTTCTTCTCCTTCTTAGATGTTGACCGCACGCGGCGTAAAGTGGGAACGCGGTGCGACGCGCAAAAACTGGGGTCTAGGGGGCGCTAGTAGCGCGCTATCAGCTGACGTGGGGAACGTTTAATTGATTTGGCAGCTTTAGGGGGGTGTACCTAGCTAGTTGAAATACTTAGCATTTGATTCTTCAATTATCATTCCAGCTAACTAATACCAAGCAGTTGGTCTCCTGAAGTCTGGTTCTTAAGTTCGCCATCTGTACAAGAAGCAACATACACTCTGGCTTATCACATATCTGTTACGCATATCAAAGCATCAACTTCCACCTCTTTGACTCCACTAATATTTAAAGAAACAATACCTTTGAACTAGGTAGCGTACCTCTTTCAGATACCTGGTGGAGGCTATACATAGTACATTAGCTTCACTTCAATTTATCTCTTTGAGCCTCACCGACGCTTAGGCCTCATCCTGAGCGAACCTTAGCGCAACGGACCAATAATACCATTGACGACCAATTACTTACAACCTCAAATTTTAAGTTCTGGGATCTTGCCGATTTCGTTTTCAGGCTTAATAGAGGAAGAAAAGTGACAATGGCAACCCGTCGTATCATTTCTACAGAGAAGACCATCCTCGACAAGGATGACAACGACGTCAGCGCCGGGGCTGCGGGCCAACAACAGTCGAACAGTACGGCTCCAGCCGTGCCTATGTGAGTAATAAGTTAGATGACACTGCTCCCACCCCTCCCGCTTCATTCCTTCGCTCGCCACCGCCATATTCTAACGTGGTCATCAGAGATGTAATCATAAAGCTTTTGGCTTTCACTTTCGCCATGGTAGTGATACCAATTGGCTCCTACTTCTTGACAGTCAACACCATCTTTAGAGGTATAAATCCGACGCTGATTCGTGTCCCTTTATTCTTTGATCTTCTCGGTTCATCTTGATCATATTTTGATAATTACCATACACATACCACATAAGTCACTATAGCCGCACACTTCTAAGCAAGCTAACAAGCCGAGCAGGAAATTCCACGTACGCGGGAGCTTTGGCAGCTATCATGGCAAATGTGGTCCTCGTAGGTTATGTGGTCGTCGCTATGAACGAAGATCAGTCAGAACAGCTTGAGGCGAAGAGGAAGGGGAGCAAGAAGGACTAGTTTAAAGAAACTAGGGGATTTTCTCACTCTATCAGGATGTCCAGTTTTAGTTGTAGCCGGAAGATACGGATTTGGGGCCTGGCTGGCCACAATGCTGCAATAGTAATAGTACGTGTCTATTTCGAGAATTCCCGTCGTTCCAATGGAACTGTGGGGGGTTTTGACTCCTTGTACGAGCCGCAAGCACATCTAGCACGTGGCATACAAGTACCGAAATAAGCATCATTTGCAAGCAATTATTCTCAAGTCGTCTCATCCATTAGCATTATCCTCAAGGGTGACCTGAAGCGGCGACTTCACACCAAAGCAGCACTTCTCAATGCAATATCGCCAATTCGATATTCGCCAACTGTGACATTTCTACCTATGAAATGACCACTTATCAGGGCCATTGGAGAGTCAAACGTTCTTGCTTGTCCGATCTCTTTTCCACATGCCACCTAAGAGCAAATATGTGATATCTGCTCCCACAAGAGGTCATGAGGAATAAGTGGGCATTAAGGATAGGCAATAGGGTATGTGACTAGCAAGTTTGTTCGATCCTCCATATATTCTTAATTTCATGAACATAACCCTTCCAATGAGGCCGACTCCCCATCTGATGCTACCGTATCATAATCCACTAAAACCTACTTCCCAATCCATCGATGCGATATTGAATAGGAAACCTCCCAGACGTCAAGTCTCGTAATGCTGTCCCTAATGGGCAACTTCCCCAGCTCAAGCTCTTCACACTCAGGGTGTGAATGCGAGCCATTCTGTAATATGGTCCAATGACCTCCATTGAAAAATGGTGTTATCTACGATAGTGTTCGTGTATTGTATGAAATAATTAGTCGTGAGAATGTCAGAGGTCGTAAAAGTAGGGGTATCTCAAAGAGGTACGTCATGTAAAAACAGCTCCATAGTGTGGGAGTCGCTGATTCGACACCCGCGAGTAGATTCATGATTTACTAAACCGCTTGAACCAACTCTTTCGTTTCTCCACTTTCGGCCGGTCTTCTGAATATCCGTTAGGTGCCGCGGCTTGAGTAGGTTTTCTTAGTACTGCCCCGTTTTCTTTCCGCGGAACTGGTGGGGCTCCTGGAGGACCAAGACCGAGTGTGGGCGTTTGTGTTGATTGACCAAAGCTAATACCATAGTCGTTAATAGGTTCCTGTCGCTTTGGCGGCGAGCGGCGGTCAATCGAACTATTATCGCTACTAGTTGGATCAGTCTGATATCCTGCCGGTTCGCCCATACTTCCACTGCCAGAACCAGACGCGACCGTCTCATAGGATCGGTGATTGTTTGGCATGGGGTAGACGTTCCTATCGGGTACTCCACGGCCATTCATATATGGATCCGGTTGCATTCGTGGATGTCTGTTCCTCGCGCCTCCATTATTATACCCGCTGTATGGACCACCATCAAAACCTTCATAGTAGCTGTCTCGAGGGCCGCTCATCATTGCTGATTGTCTAGAGTCCATCATCGTACTCTCAGGTCGGAACGCGGAGTTCGATCGGCCACCGTAGTAGCTCTCTTGAGGGAAGCGCGGTCCGTTGTCTAATGGTTTATTATGTGAGATTATGCTCACATAGTCAGGATAAGGCCCGAAGTCTTGCTTACTGCCATAGTAGCTTCCCCGTCTACTCCAATTTGCTACTGATTCTGAATCGGATCGGTACATTGACCTGCGGTTGTTATACGCACCGTCAATAGCGGCCTCAAATGCTCGAATTGTGTCAAGCGGCCGTTCCGATCGGCATCGAGTGGGATTCGATCGGTCCGGGTCAGCTTCAATATAAGTTAGTATAGTAATAGAGAAAAGGGCGGAAAGAGACAACACTAACTAATTGGATTCCCATAGATATCCTTATGCTGAAGAGAACGCAGGGAAATCGCATTCATCCCTCCTTTCGATTGTGCTTCCATAGCTGTCCCTCCAAGTTAGCACAGACCATTTGGCGCTCTATACTCGAAGTATAAGTTCCATGACTGGAGCTCCCACATACCTGGTTCCGACTCTGTCAGCGCCAACGTAGGGTCAGTTTTTCCGTGAAGTCTCTTAGCTTCCTTCTCAGCCGAAGTCTCATGAAGATTGGGTTTATTGTTATGGCTGTTCGCGCTCTTCTGGGATTTATCGGATCTGAAACTGAAAGCTCTCGACTTCGGTCGGATACGCTCCTGTTTCTGTGGTTCGGGCGGTTGTGGCGCCTGCGCCT
Source organism: Hypoxylon sp. PDH2405 (assembly GCA_023628415.1). NCBI lineage: Eukaryota > Fungi > Ascomycota > Sordariomycetes > Xylariales > Hypoxylaceae > Hypoxylon > Hypoxylon sp. PDH2405. The sequence goes on along the minus strand of JAMAKT010000004.1, from coordinate 770,162 downwards.
GTTGTAGACGTTGTTGACGTTGCTGCTGTAGATAGTTGTGTTGTGGGGGGACAGGCGGTTGGTAAGATTCGCTATAGTACTGCCCCTGCTGCGGCGGAGCAGGCAATGGATGAGTATTGTAACTTGCGGACGCCATCTTGTCTTAAACTGGAACAAGCCGTATATTTTATCACTCTTAATCCTTGAAAAGGACGTGCTCCTGGTGGAGTCAGGGTAACTAGAGCTGACGATAGAGTGGATCGAGACTCAATTGTGATATGCAAGGAAGCGATCGTAGAGAGTAATCTTGTGGAAATTCAATGGTCTTGCCTTATCATCAACGGCCTAGGTGGATTTGGAAACTTCGGGCCAGGACCTTTTCGCTGGGTTGCCGCTGTATGCACTCTGTGATAAGAGTTGCAACCCTTGCAAAGCACACAAGGTACAGTAGCTTCGTGCGGAACGCCCCGGAAATCTGTCAATCAACAACCTCTTCAAAAACCTCAAGCTTCAAAAATCCAATCCGACACCGTATTAAAAACCAAAGAGGTTGGTTATTCGGACTACCAGAAATTTGGGATTCTCCTCCTTTGTGAAATTATCGACGACCTTGTTCTTAATTTTGCCTACGCGGTTGTGTGTGTGGTGTCGTGGCACCTACGTACGACTTTTGGATCGTAGTATGTAGAATCAGGCGGTGGTTGCTATTTGTTTCCAGGCGGGTTGCTAGGTATCAAGCGTGGGCGGTTTGGCGGTTTAGGTACATCCAAGCTTATTAGCGTCTCAGGATGGGCCAAATTCAAGGAACTGCAGTTTCGCGTGGCTGGGATTTGCTTAAAGACAAGGGTGACAAAGGCAGTTACGTTGCCTTGCCAGTCGCCTGTCTGCGAGCAAAAAAATCCAATAAAATGAGTCCAGACCGAACCACAACCTGCCAACCAAATGTAGCTGATGTCGACAGTCGTACTGCACAAGACGTATTAACTGCGGCGCCTTGGCGATCTCTTTGTATGGGCGGGTAGGTAGTATTCAAGTAGCCCAATATGGGATTGTAGGTAGGCAGTGTGAATTTATGGTGGCACGACGAGTCACTACTAAATGACTGGCCGACTGATTGGTTTGATTGGTTTGAATGATTTGATTGATTTATCAAATTGATTATTTCTTTGGCAATTGAGTTTGCAACGGTCGGGTTCAACCGTTTGACTTCCCAATGTTGAGACGACTTACACGCAATCACTATAAGAGCTCAGTGACGTCAATTTGAGTTCCTTGCGCTCGTCGTCTTTAAATGATGGGGTGTTTCGGAAACGAACGTCGTAAGGATTTGCCCTATCCTTGCGCCCTTTCTTCGAACAGTAAATAAGAAGTGATAGGCGACGGATCGGAGGCCCCGTTGTCAAGTTGTAACAGCGCTATGAAATGGCTGGTTTAGCTTGTTGGTCTGCAAGCCCCTAGTATGGTAGATCGCCGATTGGACATTGGACTTGGGACTCAGCACTCGGACAATCCAGATAGGTATTTTGAGTTGTACAAGGTACCCAGAAGGATGAGCCAAGAAGGCGAATAATAAATTCCACCTTCGACTAAAGCGAGCGAGTATAAAACGAATGGAATGATATAAAAACTGAGAAAATAGTGAGTAGGATGGAAGAAGTGTGCAGGTCGATGCAAGAGGAACAAGAATTGCATTAAACGACCGATCTCGTTCCAGTCCGACGGAATCTTCTAAATTCCTGAATACCCTTTCGATAAGGTCCTGAAAGAGGCAAAAGATGCATGTCAGCTTGATGTGGGCTGACGAGGATGACGAATTTCGAGTTCAATGTTACACGGTACTTACTCCGTACTTGCCGTATGTACATTCAATGGTTTCGTACATCGGGTTTGTAGTTTTACGTTCCTTACTCGTATCGATTATCGATAACATGACAGGGATATTGGCTGGGCAGATATCATGATCCATCCAACCATTCATAAAGAATCCTGTTCGCTTCTTGCAACACCTTTGTGACCTTCAGAAATTTTATTATTTGTTCACGCCTACATGGCATCTAACAGTTCCATTATCGATTTAATAAGATCATCCTCGCTTTCATGATATTAATCCAAGTCAGGGATGACTTGGATACTCACCGCACTCAGGTATTAGGTACATATATCCTATGTAGTAGCCAGGTTAGTTGCGTCTTTAATTCATTCAATGTCATAGCATCAAATGTTTTGATGATGCATTTGGTATGTCTATCATTCTATGTAAGGTACGTTTAGATACATTATTTTACTCTGTTAAAACCCCATATTCTCGCGTTTTCAAGAATGCCCATGTAGTTACAAGTACCTCTTACGTCTTTATCAGCAAAAAGCGGGAACTCTATCCCCTAGTCAACACACATTAGCGCTAAAGAGCTTGCAGCAAGAGCTTCTCTACGGTAGGTCCAACGCTAAAAACAGCTTTAGCCCTGCCGTGATCGACCGATCTTTTACTGCCCTTTGCCTAAAAGCGGAGGTGGGGAAGACTAGCACTGCCCCAATTGAATCATCACCATGGGGGAATACGAATTGCGCTTCGTCCACACGTGTCAAAAGGAAAGTTTTTCGCCTTGTACATCCATCCTTAGGATAATCCATAGTATTTTCCAGAAATTGGATATCCCCCTACCTCTTTGACACAATTCGATTGAGCGTTGCTTGGTAAACCCCATCGGCTCGGCTCTATTCTTTACACACACTATACTGAGGGCTAGGAGCATTATCCGTTTTCGTGACCCAATGGAATTCCATTAAGAAAACTAGTAGACAAGGTCCCAATTACCGTATTTCGGCGCCGAGAGAGAAAAAGACGCTGACCAGGCTCAACTTATTGGCATCCCTCCTACTACTGCTGTACGAAAATCAACAAACTGAACTACTGTGCGGTTGGTAAGTTCTGGACCTGCCCCCTTGTGAGGATTACGACTCGACACATCAGAGACCTGTCATCGTTCCGGAACGAGCTTGGTGCCCTCCATCCCGCTCCACTCCCACGCAGAGATCATCGCCAGGGCCAAAAAGTAAATAAATGCTGCATACATGTACATATCGCCAAGATGCTACCTACGGGAATACATCAATATTGTCTGCCCTATAGCAGTCAGATTCATCCGTACCTGGCCCAGTGCTTACAGTGCATATATACATACATATACGTTCCCAGCCAGATACAACTACAAAGGAAAGTATATGGCCCCAAAAAGGTCGAGTCAAACCCAATAGGTCGTATTCATATGTGTGATTTAAAGCCAAAGGACATACGACGGTGCAATTGGCACTGCTTATATGTCCGTGTAAAGGGTCTAGTCCCTAGGGAGGTATCGGCTGGTTGTGTTGGAACCAAACTTTAGATGCAGGTGTCTCGTACTACTGCATATACAAGCTTGCATAGGAGCCTTAGATAGGTGGCATACGCATCCGTCCCTCCCGAATCTCTCTACACTCTACATAGTACACACGAAGGTCCCCTATCAAACCGACTGTACTCTATTATCCTGGCTTTCCGTACATACCGACATCTCGAATACGATCACAATCACATCATGTACTATATAGCTGCTCACGTGGGGCTAAGGTTGTGGCCGTTATACTTGTTTGAATCCATGAAGAGCCGACCTTGATGGGTACAGGATTTTCACTCGCAATATACGCCCTCAGTTTAAGGGCCTAATCAACAACAGCCATATCTGCAGCCTCGTCTCAATTCTTGGAAACAACACCGACACAACTGGCAGATGGTGGCATGTATCGGCCGCGCGGCGACCCCCAATACGACGCTGTCCAACTCCCAGCGACCCCCCCAAAATCGATTGATCCTCGCGGATTGTCTTAAGAAAACAAGCAACGCCAACATGCAAGACATCCGAAGGATAAGACTTATCATAGGTAGGTGTCGAAAGCCACGGACTCTACTATTCAAAGAGGCTGCAGCCCTGATCTCTGTGCAATGGAGTCTCTTTGTCCGTCTGAGCCAGTCTCAGGACAGCATACCACGCAACTAGGGCAAGTAAATACGTGTAGCCACGGACCTTACCGGTCGGCACATAGGTCTGATCTTGCAGATGCGAAAACCGAGCAAGCTGTCTCTTCATGCGGCGGCTAAACGATAAGTATGATAGATGGGATAGATTGAGCATTCGCTCATATGATTGGATACCACAAACCATGTGCGGAATGACTCCCGGTCCCCTTGGATTGGTTGTCCGGGCACTTTAGTTCGTTTCTTATCTCTCTAGCTTGCACCAAGCCCCCCCCCCCCCCGGGCGAGATCGCTATATTATAGAGGGCTTGATTGATAACGGGCATCTCATGGGTTTGAAGATAGAATGTTTTCTTGTTTGATCTCGAATAAGGCTATGCTATTAGTTATGGGTGGCAGTTGACACTATCCGATATCACAACATACAGAATTTCAAGCCATACAGGCATATATAGTCTCACAAGAGAGACCAGTAGCTGTCAATTCTATAAATGGCTTTATTGTGCGAAGTGTGTCTCTCTTCTACTACTGTAGCTAGTTCAACGATTCATCGTTCTTGTTAGTACCTAATCCTTTAAGTTATGGATATCAGAATTTCCCGTAACCATTTCTCAGTCGTGGCCGGCGTCTTGTTGAAATCCCAAAGTGACACCCTGTCCAAGGCATCTGGGTATCACCGCGAGAAAAGCCACCTTAGTCACAGACGAAAACTCGTCGTCCCCACGAACTCCCAAAGGATGCCGCATCCAGTCTGACTAGATCTGTGTACCTCTCATCCAAGTCACAACGTATACGTAAACCCGCGAACTACGAGGGCTCGGGCCGGAAGTGGATTACACCTACACCTGCACTTACACTCACACAATATGGGAATCCATCTCTATAAATAAACTCCGGGCCCGTTGCGACGGGTGGCCGCGTTATTCCACGTCCTACAACACAACCGACCCGACCGCCTTCTCGTCTAAACGCCCGCTGTAGGTAGCCAGCCCGTCTTACCGCAACCACCCGGGTTGCCGTCGGATTATGCGCCTCTAACGCTGTCTTATATCACATCGTGTCTTCTCGGGTGTTCTTGAGGGGCGCAGCTTCGGCCTGATTGAAATAGATTGGGTGACTCGGAATCGAGGACAAGAGCTATGTGATAGGAGATGTTCCCCAGTATCCATCAAGCACAGCTGGCTGTTGCTTAGATTGTCTCATCCTCAGGTACCTGTAGCTCAAGATATTGTGAGATTTCCCAATATCTGTGACGTAATTCCCCTACGCTGGTGATGTTAGTTACCAACCTGGACATATTTTGTGCTCCTATTAACAGAGTTCGAATGTCTGGGTACGATTTCTGAGCCTAGGTGGTTATGAACGGATGCTATAAGGCATAGTCACGTAATTTTCACGCCTAGTCTTCACCCATGGCACCCTCCTAGCTAGATGGTTCATAAAACTTCGTATGAGAGTGTCTGTATTGGATATGCTACCGGTGTCCTGATCTTCTGGTCCATTCTGTGAGCTCAATACTCAACGCCATCCAGCCAGAAACCTTCCATCGGAACGCCGTCGGGTTGTCGTAGTGTAATCACGAAAGTTCGCGGATTCCTTTCGGGTTCCCGGCCTCGACGGATCGAATTATCGTTCTCTCAGCATGTGAAAATCGGTATCGAATTAGCAGTTCACAAAGTCACTCCGCGTATTTTTTTGGTATTCTTTCTTGATTTGTGATGCTAGACGCAAGGCTGAAGCCGTATACCTTGCCTAACCCAGATGCAGCCAATCATGAGAACCGTTCCACACTACCAACTCCGGCCCGAACCCATCTTATATCGACGAAGGGTAGAGCATGATACGAACAGAAGCACCGAAAGACTTGGAAGGGAGAGGGGTGGCGAATTTGGCGCGGACAACGCCGGAGTTGCCTGAAGATAGAATTATTAGCAAGATATTTCATTGAAGCGGAAAGGAAATTGGCGAAAAAAACATACCGTGAGGTCTAGTGACCTTGCCCCAGATAACACGGATCTTGGTACCTCGGATCTCCTTCTGGCCCTTGTAGACGTACGCGACCTTCTTGCCGAGGTAGAAGCTAACCCAAAATGTCAGAATCGAATTGAATTGAAAATATCACGCCTGGAACGTACTTGGCAGCGTTGGTGTCATCGACGCCCTCAATCTTGATTAAGCTCGTCTTGGGGTGGGTGGTGTGTCGGCTACGTTGGTAGCTTAGGTGACGTCCCCTAAAATTCAAATCCAGTCAGCCTTTATCCCCGTCTTCAAATGTGATCCCAATGCGTCATTGAAAACTCTTGTCGCAGATTCCAGTGAAGGTAATCGTGGTTTTCGATCGATATCGCGCCGTGGAAATGGTATGACAACTTGTAGTTGAAAGACTACTCACTTGACGTATACTGCAGATTAATTGGTTAGCACAGGTTTGAAGACACGCAGAACAACCGATTTGAAGTAATGCAAGGGGAAGACATATGAGTCGCGAATGAGGTGCATTGCGCGATCACAATCCCGCCGGTTAGACTAAGAAAAATCGCAATTTACTCACGTCTGTGACCTGCTTCAGAAGGCATCTTGACAGATTGTTTTCCACGGCTCTCAGAAATCCAAAGGGGTACTGGAATCCGGGAGAAGTCTTTCGTCGAAAAAGACCGATGTGCGCTGGGCGAATTTCTGTCGTCGTGGTTGTGATGGCCAAATCTTAGGGTGGATTAGGCTTGATGATGGAGGTTGGTTGGATTGAGGTGGATTGGTGCGAAAGGGTTAAGCGAGCCCTGTTGCAGGACCACAGAAAAACAATTTTTCGACTTTGGTGCGGTGGCTGATGCAAACCCTTGACGCACGTGCCAAATGTGGCTTGTTTTTATGCAGCGGCATTAGGTCGGTCCACTTAAGTGGGGTATCCGATCAATATCCGACAAGATATTTTACTTTAATTACTTTAGCTGCTCAAAATGAATCTATGCACTGTACACAGCAGTGACGTATGTACATTAATATGTATTAACGAAAAGAGCACAGTTCAATATACGGCACTTCACGATTTTGCTATCTATTATCAGTTGATAGCTATGTATCACAGCATTTCCTAGAACCCACAGCGCAACATTCAACCTCGGCTTAGCTACAATAGCGAGCGAACCCAGTCTTCTTTACATCAGCTTCAGCTGACAACTCCATGGGTAAGATTTCTCCGGTCTTTCCGCGTTGGAACGGAAGTCCATGATGATTTAACATAGCAGGTAGTTCCTAAAACTTGAGTGAAACTGATATATTGCTTCCTCTAAGGGATATTTACCTATGCTTCAATCTACAGAACATGGTGACGACTGTTTTGTCTGTATGTACGTCTGAGATGGATTTGATTCGATACATTGAGGCGTCTTAAATCTACAGCAATCCTATCAGCTTACGTATGTAGGGATATATATACCTTGCTTATTTTCTAGAAATATCCAGCTAACCCCGATACAAGAAGGAGAGGGCATGGATGCCAATGCAGGGACAAGGCGCCCTTTACGGTTGATCCCTTGCAATATGTATCCAAAGACTCAGCTACTCTTATTGCAGCATTGCTGGACATATAACACACCGCTATCCTATCTTCATATGGGGGGACCTATGCGGGTTAGGCATTGTGTTACTCGAGTTTGACCTAGTGATTAAAGTCTAAGTGCATATATAAACATTGACGGTTCCTTCGCTGCCTATCCTAAATCCCGAAAGGCGAGGGGTTGGTAAAGACAACATAAGAAGACTTGAGTGGTCGCAATGCTACATTTCGTCTTCGCTACTAATTTGCATTCATTACAACAAATCATCCTGTAAGAGCTATGCCGCGGCTGCTGTGTGACGAGCGCGGCGGAGAGCCACTTCTTGTTCTGTCTCATTACTAGTCTATCAATAATCCCTCAAATATTCTAAGTGGGTGTGGCCGATGCAAGAGATTCGGTCTACAACCATCCTTTGCAACCATGATTAGACCAGGTGATCTTAGGTCTGCATCCTTGTCCTCATTGCTTGTTGTATAAAACTCATGGAAGAAATGCAAGAGAAGAGTGACATGCCCGACGGATATCTGCTGTTGGTCATAAAACTGACAAGATATGAGGAAGAGAGATGTATGCGACTCCTGCCAAGGTATTCCTACTTCAGGCACGGGTTCCAACAAGAGGCGATCGCTCGCCCGCGCTCGGCCGGACCCCTTTCATCAAGTCTCATAAAATTACCCCGCGGTCGGCGCAACATCGACTCGCTCTCCGCCAATGAGCCCGCTCGCCTGTCGCTAATTAAGGCAAGCTTCTACATAGTACGCAACTTCGTGGGTAGCTCAACATAGGAGGTCCAAGCCGCCGCAAGGGAGGATCTGAGTAAGCTCCCCCACTAAGAAGTAGGAATATAATATTGTATTCATCCAGGGCGACTTGCTGCTATTACTACAGTCAGGAGGTTTGAATCCTTAATAGGCATTTCCTGTTTCATCTTATATCTCCATTGGTCTTAGAGGCGTCGAGGTACACCAAACTGTGGGATTACAAATTCAATGTTGGAAGCCGTGAGGCGGCTAGAAGTAATACCTAACCGTTACGTCAATGATAGCGCCGAAGCTAGGCGCGCGGATTTGCTTCTACCTGGTTTCGCATACAACTCTAAAAACACAAGAATCGAAAACAGCAAACAATGAGTAACTTTTACGGTATGATTGACCCGAATCGTGTTTCATGATCTTCTGATCTTCCTATATTAGCCAACTCAGAAGAAGATAAGTATTTACACGTACATTCCGTAGTCGAAACAATATTTTTAAAGAAAAGGCAAGGAGGTTGAGAGATAAATTATGATTTATGTCATTAGTACCCCAAAAGAGTTTAGATGGTACCTCAAATAGGTTTGTCAGCTGCATGTAGACTGTCAGAATAATCTTATTAACTCCGAACATATACCTATCTAAAGCTAGGTCTTACCCACCTCAGCCACTAGGATTGGGAACCCAAGCATTCTGAGGTCGGCCTTAAGAGCATTTACTTACAGCGACCTTACGTACCAAGGGCCCTCTCCGTCCGTCCCGTCCGCTCTCGACCCCCAAAACTTCTTCCAAACGTCCTACTTTCGCCCGATCTTCCCTCAATATCACGACCTCTCCCAAGTTCTGTTCCTTTCGCCCATTCATTATTTCTCTTCTCCCTCTTTTACAACTACTTGCCATCTATCGGCGAACCTAACACAATGGACGCCTCTCCAGCAAGGTGAGCTCCCAAATACCCCGCGCCCGCCCCGCTATTCCATCATTAATCTACGAGTTTTGAGTTCGCGCTTTTGAGAGCTTGCGTTGAGCAGCTCTACCTTCTAAGCTCATGATGCACTTGATCAGCGCAAATGGGAAATGGTGTTTGAATATTTAGAGAGCTAATTGAATCTTTCTAATAGTACAATGGAGCTGAAGGACAACACTGTTATCGTGGTCCTCGGTGCTTCGGGAGATCTTGCAAAGAAGAAGACGGTATGCGATATAAACCAATTTTCGTCCCGCCCCAGTTGTCCTATAGCTAACCTATCTCGCAGTTCCCTGCCCTTTTTGGCCTTGTGAGTAAACACAGATCCGATCTGTCCGATCTACCAAATCGAACAAACTAACATACACCGAAGTACCGCAATCAATTCCTGCCAAAGGATGTCAAGATCGTCGGATATGCGCGAACGAAGATGGACCATGAGGAATACCTCAAGCGGGTCAAGTCGTACATCAAGACTCCTACTAAGGATCTGGAGAAGCAGCTAGCAGAGTTCTGTGAACACTGCAGCTATGTATCCGGCCAATATGATCAGGATGAGTCGTTCTTGAACCTCAATGCGCATCTTGAAAAGCTCGAGGATGGCCGAAAGGAAACACACCGTCTATTCTATATGGCTCTCCCCCCTAGCGTCTTCACGATCGTCTCCCAGCACCTGAAGAGATGTTGCTACCCCACTAGAGGCATTGCGCGAGTTATTGTAAGAACATTCCATTAGCGTCTGGTCGGGCATTCCATATTGATTTTTATTCTTTACGTATCTAGGTTGAGAAGCCTTTCGGAAAGGACCTCGCCAGCTCGCGCGAGCTGCAGAAGTCGTTGGAACCTGACTGGAAGGAGGATGAGTTATTCCGTATTGACCACTACCTTGGAAAGGAGATGGTAAAGAATATTCTCATTCTTAGATTTGGTAATGAGTTCTTCGGTGCCACCTGGAACCGACATCATATCGACAACGTTCAGATCACCTTCAAGGAGCCATTTGGTACCGAAGGTCGTGGTGGTTATTTCGATGAGTTCGGAATTATTCGAGACGTCATGCAAAATCACCTTCTTCAGGTTCTAACGCTGCTGGCTATGGAGCGACCGATCTCTTTCTCGGCTGAGGATATCCGCGATGAGAAGGTCCGTGTACTGCGAGGTATCCCAGCTATCGAGCCGAAGAACGTCATTATTGGGCAATACGGAAGGTCTCTTGACGGCAGCAAGCCGGCTTACAAGGAAGATGACACCGTCCCCAAAGACTCGCGTTGCCCGACGTTCTGCGCTCTAGTTGCTTACATCAAGAACGAGAGATGGGATGGTGTTCCATTCATTATGAAGGCCGGCAAGGCCTTGAACGAGCAGAAGACCGAGATACGAATTCAATTCAAGGACGTTACTAGCGGTATCTTCAAGGACATTCCTCGGAACGAGCTCGTCATGCGAATCCAACCGAACGAGTCTGTTTATATTAAGATGAACTCGAAGTTACCTGGATTGAGCATGCAAACAGTTGTGACGGAACTTGATTTGACTTATAGACGACGATTTTCCGACCTTAAGATCCCTGAGGCGTACGAATCGTTGATCTTAGACGCGCTCAAGGGTGACCACTCCAACTTTGTCAGAGATGATGAACTCGATGCTAGTTGGAGGATCTTCACTCCCCTATTACACTACCTCGATGACAACAAGGAGATTGTCCCAATGGAGTACCCCTATGGTGAGTAAAAGGTTCCAGGTTCCACCGGGTCACTGGACACTCGCTGATTTACTTTTCAGGCTCTCGAGGACCGGCGGTTTTGGATGACTTTACTTCATCCTACGGGTACAAGTTTAGTGATGCGACGGGTTATCAGTGGCCAATGACATCGGCCGCGCCTCCTAACAAGTTGTGAGTACCTAGACATCAGCATAGTGTTTGAGCAATAGATATCGGGCGGCTGTAGCTTCCCATAGGGTAACCTACTGATTCTTTCCCCTATTAGTTGATTTTGGTGTAATACCGACGATATCCGTCAACGTGTGATCTTACCTACTTAGACAAGCAACGAGGGGGGCGCATGCGAGAGTGCCAAGACCGGCAAGCGGAACGAAAAAAATATGTTCATTTTTGTTTTCAAATGTTCATTGCTGGGATCTAGGGGTAGGGGCGCCGGGACAGTGATGAGTTCTGCCACCTACGTTATGATAGAAAAGCAATGATATTCTTCTGGGTTAAATAAATCCTGAACTATGATTAAATATGTGTCTGGTTGATGATCGAGATGAGGCTCTGTCTCTGCCGGATAATGGATGGTCAACTATACTATGTGCCGGGGGTTAATACCTTTTAATAGGTGCCTTGAAGAGTGCGGGAAATTTAGTGGTATGTACGGTGCTATTAAGGGGAGCTGTTGATGTCTTCTTGATAGACGGTAGCAGTAGGCAGACGTTCATTCTGACACATTTATGTAGCGGCGCATCTCTTGGCATCGATTTTCATGCGTCGTTTCATTAGCATTTTCTAATTAAAGTCGCTGTGCGGCGTAATTCCGTACACATCTAACGTAAATAGGTACCCCCTATCCACAATTGTCGCAATCTCTTACTCCAGGAGATATCAGTACATGCAGGTGGCAACGTACACAATGCTAAATCTCAATACGGCGTATATGCGTGCACCAGGCCGTACTATGAGGAGATGATCTGCTAGTTAGCATTTTGAAAAGCCTGAATATGAGCAATTTCAACCAATTCTGTAAATCGTGAAAGAATAGTCGGTCAGGAGGAGAGATATGATTCATACTCACTAGTACAGTCATCAAGATTGTGTTACCCTTTCTAGCTGTGGGATTCTGCAGTGCTACGGCGCAGATCAAGCGCCTGTGGGGAAAATTTCGCGATAGCTAACCCCGTAGTGATTTAAGATGCGTAAGTCATTGATTAAGGTTGTTTATGGCATCTTGTCGGGTCGAACCGAGCCACGATGAACTTCTGAAACCCTGTCTTACCTCCTATATGTACTGCGGTAAGTTTGTATAACACTTCATGGTTAACTTTGAATTGAGTGAGCTTATACTTGTCTATATGTTTATACCTAGCTACCTAATGCATTCAATCAAACACATTTACGTAATCCTCAAGGATCCTCAAGGCGGATACTTTTTCTAGATTCGCGAGAAGACAAATTGGACACACACGCGGCTGAATGTGGATGTCCGCGTATACGGTTCGTTTGATGCTCTGCATAAGGGGCAATAAGGGTGTCATCACGCCAAGTTTAAATATGGATGAGTCTTACAGACTTTGCCCGGCATTAGTGGGCAAGGGTGTGAATATCTGAATCCGCACTAAGCTAGCCAGTACCGGGATTGCGGACCCTTAGTTCACCCCGAACCTCAGGTCTGGTGCATCACCCCGACCTGTCGTATTCTGGAAATTTTATACGAGGGATCGCTGATTGGTTGTTTTGATCTAGGCTTCGGCTAGATCTTGAGATACTGACCTCACGTAATAGGGAGTTGGAAAATTGACGATGCATGTGGAAAGGATGATTTGATAAGGCTCTGCCAGAATTGAAAAATGCCTTACCAGTTCAGTTGATCTGCCTTTGTTTCTACAAATGTGTGGCCATGTACATCGACTGATGACCCCATTTTGACATTGGTTTTCAAACCTTCCTAAAAGGAGGTAGGTAGGACTTTGCTCGAAAGCTGCTGCCTGCTGCCTTATAAGCTAATGTTAACTTAGCTGCGTTGTTTCATCTCGGTTGAATTCTCTTAGCTAATACTTGGCATCCTTGTTCAAGGCCGCTAGAATTTCAGAGATTCATAAAACCCTTCGACGCCTTTCTCATTGAATTGGGGAACGTCGCATGTAGGTTGCTGATTACTACATGGCAGTTAATTCGCCATGGAGCCTAAATCGAAACCGCCGAACGAGACTCTAGACACGTCCGCTCTCGACGAAAAGGCGCAGCCGCCAGCTACATCTGCCAGCAATGCGACAACTGAAGAAGAAAAAGCTCGGCGCGATGGCAAGCTACGGCCCGAAAGAGAAGCCGCCTTTGGAGATTATATCGTCAGTTATTCGTCTACCAAGATACTAAGAATGTCTCAAAATTGCTGACTCTGAGACAGAGGATCTTCAAATATGCCAAATTTTGGGATCTAGTCCTCATGGTCGCTGCGGTCATAGCAGCTGCAGGATCGGGTATCGTACGTCCAGACTTCTAACTAGACTTCCTGAAGATTGCGTAAACTAATGGCTTGTCTGAATCGAAGACTCTCCCATTGATGAATGTCGTATTTGGTAAGGCTCTCCAGTGCTAGGATAAAGTTGTCAAAGCCGCTCATCACTTCAACAGGTGCATTGGTCGGCGACTTCACTGGTTATTTTCTCCCTGTTCCCACGCAAACCGAGGCTGAGTTCCGGGCCTCTCTGAATAAGAATGCGTAAGTTCGACTAGACATCTTCTAGGATGATGGCTGATACTTTTATAATAGACTATACATATTTTGCCTATTTATTGGGAGATTCGTCCTGACCTATGTTAATAAGGTACTGTGATGGTTTCTACTTGTGCTTTGGAGCATCTACTTATGTTGATAGTTTGCTTACCGACTGATTGGTATTCGAATGTCCGCGGCAATCAGACTCGATTATCTTCGCTGTCTGTTCGGTCAGACTATCCATGTCCTGGACTCGATGCCTCCGGGTGCCGCCGCAGGTACTATTACGACCACGGCAAACACATTGCAACTGGGGATTTCAGAGAAGCTTGGAACCTTCGTCGAGTTTCTGGTGATGATCATCGCTTCTGCTATCATCGCCTTCGTCTATAGCTGGTCCTTGGCTCTGGTTACGTGCTCCGTTATCCTTTTTATCCTCCTTACTGTGGGTATCCTGCTTCCGTTCTACGTCAAAGGAACTGGCAAGGTTACCAAGGCCGAGACAAAATCGTCGTCGATAGCGAGCGAAGCTTTCTCAGCTATTCGAATGGTGGTCGCATGTGGTGCCGAGTCCCAAGTCGCAAAACGTTTTAACGTCTGGGCCGATGCAGCGAAGCGACATGGCCAGCATACGACACCCTTCATAGCGGCACAGTTTTCTCTTGTTTTCTTTGCATTCAATGCTGCCTTCGGCCTTGCATTCTGGTACGGGTCTAAATCGTACGTTGAGGGTCGACTCGATTCGGTCGGTACTATCATCGTGGTACTTATGTCGGTGATGATGATGGTTCTTTCCCTCGAACGTGTCTCAACGCCGCTCATCGCTATCAGCAAGGCCACAGTAGCTGCCTGCGAATTCTTCACCGTAATCGATGCTCCGCGACCAAGTGTCGGTGAGCTGAAGGAACCGGACGTCTCAGCGAGTAGTGACATTGTATTCAAGGATGTGGATTTCGCGTACCCAAGCCGACCTCATATCAAAGTCTTGGATCAACTTAATCTCACGATTGAGGCTGGGAAGCTCACGGCTATTGTTGGGCCTTCTGGATCTGGTAAGAGCACAATAGTCGGCCTGATCGAAAGATGGTATACCCTACATGACCAGTACATCATTGCGAAGGCCATCGAAAAGGACAAGAAAAAGGAGCAAGAGGCAAAGAAGAAAGGTAAGGGCAAGAAGAAAAGTGGCGAAGACTCGGATGACGAAACTCCTGCCGCCGAGCCCGAAGAAACTGGTCCAGCTGTTGAATTAAAGGGGTCGATCTCTACCTGCGATCATGAGTTGGACGAAATCAACCTGAAATGGTGGCGATCTCAAATCGGACTTGTACAGCAGGAACCTTTCCTGTTCAATGACACCATTTACAAGAATGTCGCATATGGACTGATAGGTTCGGAATTTGAGAATGAGACCGAGGAGCGTAAAAAGGAGCTAGTAAAGGAGGCATGTAAAGAGGCCTTCGCGGATGAGTTCATCGACCGGCTTCCCGACGGATACGACACCCTCGTCGGTGAGAGTGGTACGAAACTCTCGGGTGGGCAGCGTCAGCGAATATGTATCGCTCGTGCGGTTATCAAGAGACCAAAGATCCTCATTCTCGACGAAGCTACATCCGCAATAGATGTCCGAGGCGAACGTATTGTCCAGGCCGCGCTTGACAAGGTATCGCAGAACCGAACAACGATAACTATCGCCCATCGACTTTCGACGATCAAGAAGGCAGACACAATTGTAGTTTTACAAAAGGGTAAAGTTGTTGAGAAGGGAACCCATGATTCTCTCTTAAAAGATGAGAACGGAGTCTATTATGGTCTCGTACACGCCCAGCAACTTTCGTTAGGGGATCCTGCCGAAGCTAGTGACTCTGACGGCCCGGAGGAAGAGGATATCGCTGCAGTACTTAGCCGCGAAAAAAGTGTTGCGTTATCTGATGCTGGAGCAAGTATACCACAAGCGGCCGGGTATAAGATGCAGGGTCTTTTTGGGAGCTTTGGACGATTGTTATATGAGCAACGATCTCGCTTTCCGTTCTATGCGATTACAATCCTAGCTTCTATGTGTACAGGCGGTAAGTTCGCTACATACACTTTGCGACAACTTCAATACCGGTTGCTGACTAGCAATACCAGCCTCAACTCCCATGCAAGCATACCTCTTCGGAAAGATTATCGTCGTGTTCTCCTATATCGGCGATCTCCCTAGGTTTACATCCGAAGCTGATTTCTGGTCCTTGATGTGGTTGGTACTCGGCATATGCACGGGTGTCTCCTATTTCGTTCTTGGTTTTTTCGCAAGCAACCTTGCCTACGTAAGTATCATGTTATTCTGCAAACTAGGTATTTATACTCACCTTGTGGATGTAGTACATCTCTTCGACATATCGAAAGCAATATTTCGAGGCTATGCTTTATCAGAAAACTTCATTTTTTGATGAAGAGCCGAATTCGACCGGCTCGCTAACAGCGCGGATTGGAGGTGACCCAAAGCAATTAGAAGAACTTCTTGGTCTTAATATGGCCATGGTTTATAATTCGTACGCACTCCTTGCCCAAATAGCTTTATTGCAATTTCCTGA
The DNA here is from genome assembly GCA_023628415.1 of Hypoxylon sp. PDH2405. Lineage (NCBI taxonomy): Eukaryota > Fungi > Ascomycota > Sordariomycetes > Xylariales > Hypoxylaceae > Hypoxylon > Hypoxylon sp. PDH2405. The sequence goes on along the minus strand of JAMAKT010000004.1, from coordinate 753,886 downwards.
CATTTCTAAATAGTTTCTTCACCTTGATCGGCTCGTTGGCCATAGCATTTGCCTTTGGTTGGAAACTCGCGATTGTTGCCACCTGTGTCACAATGCCCATTGGACTCGTGGCAGGATACCTTCGATTCAAGTATGAATTGGAGTTCGAGAAGATGTATGCGGAGGTCTTTGCCGAGTCGTCTAAGTTTGCCGCCGAGGCCATTGCAGCCTTCCGCACCGTTTCTTCGCTCACTCTTGAAGATACTATCGGCAACCGCTACGAAAACTTGCTCAACAATCACGTCGTGTCGGCTTACAAAAAGGCATGGTGGAGGACGTTGGTCTTCGCCTTTTCGGACAGTGTCAGTTTGGGCTGTCAAGCGCTCATCTTTTGGTATGGTGGAACCCTCCTGGCCTCACGGGAGTACGACGGTCTAAACTTCTTTGTCTGCTACATGGCTGGTAAGTAATCGAATGTTATTTGTTTTGATCGCTTCCCTAGAAACATGTATATCTGGCGTCACTTGAAGCCCAGATCCTCCAAACACCCCAAGCTCCAGTTTAGGTGGAAGAGAAATACTTACTGACCACCCTCCGCGATTAGTGATTAACGGAGCCGAAGCCGCCGGTCAGGGATTTGGCTTCGGACCAAATGCCGCACAAGCTGCAGCCGCTGCTAACCGTATTCTAAGCATCCGTGAATCCCGTAACAAGGACATAAGCGGCGAGGGTGCGAAGATCCCGGATACCGACGGTGGCATCAAGATCGAGCTCAAAGATGTGTACTTCAAATACCCCACAAGGAACGTTCCCATCTTTAAGGGACTAAATATCACGATTGAGAAGGGCCAGTTTGCTGCATTGGTCGGAGCTTCCGGCTGCGGCAAGACGAGCATCATCGCCCTCTTGGAGCGCTTTTACGACGTCCAGCGTGGTCAGATCTTAGCTAACGGCACCGATATCGCGGAAGTCAACGTGTACGACTACCGCCGCCACCTCTCGCTAGTGGCGCAAGAGCCGACATTGTTCCAGGGCACGCTGCGAGAAAACATTTTGTTAGGCGTGGACCCGGCCACAATAACCGAAGATGAGCTACACGCCGTGTGTCGCGACGCGAGTATCCATGATTTTATCGTGTCACTTCCTGAGGGCTATAACACGGAAGTTGGAAGCCGCGGCGTGTCCTTGTCCGGAGGGCAGAAGCAGCGCGTAGCCATTGCGCGTGCGCTGATCCGACATCCTGACGTCTTGCTCCTCGATGAAGCAACTAGCAGTCTAGACTCGGAGAGCGAGAAGCTCGTCCAGAAGGCGTTCGAGCGCGCCGCCAAAGGCAGGACTATGGTCGTCGTTGCGCACCGTCTCGCCACGGTGCAGAATGCTGACGTCATCTTTGTGCTGGGCGAGGGTAAGGTGCTGGAGCAAGGATCACATCATGAGTTGCTTAAGAAGAGGGGCGTTTATTGGCATATGGTGAGTCAAGTCCCCCATTTTCCTCTGTGGATATGTCTGAGGATCATTGCTAATTTCTATTGTGCTTTTAGTGCCAAAGTCAGGCTCTTGACAGATAGACGGCGTTGGCTATATACCCGTATATATGCATGTCTATATATACCAGTTCTGTTTGATATATGAGGCGGAATCGTTGCATAGAAAGTAAGGGAAAGGGGAAAGCGGCTATAAAAGAATAGCAGCATATCAAGTTCAACTTAGAGAACAACATACACGGCTTTCCTCATCAGCTTGTTCGCATATGTATATATTTAATACCCTTCCAGCTCTGTTTTTGTATAGTACCAGCACAACACCATTTTCGTATACATAATACAATCATTCTCATCCTTTTGAGACGAGAGGACTTGCACGAGCCGAGCTTCTTAACTGCGTCCGGGGAAAGTGACCTTCGCATGTCCGGCTCCTAAAATGTACCGAGCTACCTTAGGTACCACGCACTAGGCCTCTTCAACGGCAAGGTTTTCAACGGATCAAGGAAGAGTGTCTTTTAGGGCATATTTCTGAGTATGAATTAGGAATAAAAATTGTTATTTGTTCTATTAGAGGGACTACTTACTAATTTCGAAGTCTGAATCAACCGTACAGCGGAGCTGCATTTGATGCTCTATGGCCACGCAGATCTCAATCGGATCTCCATGGGTAAAGTTTGATCTTGGAAAGTTGGTGATGGTACTCTTCCTACCTTATTAGCTACCTAGTTACAAGCAATAAGGCTATTATGGTAAAGCCATGCATTTAGAGATAGAGTTCCGTAGCCCCAGCGGGTAAATATCAACCTTCTCATCCATGAACTTGTGTCTATCTCATGCCGTATTCCCTTCGTCAAGTGAAGCAAGAATGCCTAGGTAGACACTTAGTTCTTGAGTTGATTAGAATTGGAGGCGTTTGCAGACTGAGCGGCAGCCTCTTTGCGGCCGGCGTAAACTGCATCCACCAGCATGGCAATGTGAGCGCAGTCATCTCGGAGCGAGTCGATTCGCTCGGAGATCTTCTGCTCGCACTCTAGGCGTTTCTCGAGCGCTGCTACTAATCGCCGAAGTTGCTCCTCGTTATGATCGGACCTAATGGATTTACATGTTAGAAGGAGAGCAGACCTTGATCGCTATAATCGGTCGACTGATTTGGATGAGTGCCGTCAAGGAAGTGGGCTGATCTTTATGTCACAAATACATACATCTTCTGAGATTCATCCTCGAAGCGCGCTTTAATCTCGTTACGCAGATCGCTCAGTCTGTCGATGAAGTCCTTCTCGATGCTCTTCTGGATCTCGGATCGCTTCGACTTCCATTTATCCTGCGGAGAACACAGACGATATCAGCATCAAGCGGCTTTCTAACGTCTAGCCCTGGTACGTTGTGCTAATGAGGGAAAAGGATGGCCATACGATGCTTTCCATAGCCTGTGGAATACTCGCGCTTGGCGTGTACTGGTAGTTTCCAAAGCCCAAGTCCACCTCAGAGCCCGAATCGGCTTCGGTCTGACTGGGTTCCTTGCGACGAGGTGGCATGGCTTGATATGATTACTGAGGTTTGGTGGTCGTATGTCTGGAGTAGAATATAGTCTATTGTATCAGGTGAAAGACAAGTTATCACGTAGGACTCGGGTTCTAATAGCTGCGGATTTGCTTTGTAAATTCATGTATTTATTCAGCGCTATCGCATCGAAGACAATGCAGATAAGCTAGAGTACCGAGATTTACATTCTGACTGCTCTGGGAAATAGACATTGTCCCATCGCCCTTGCCCTTCGTGTTCATCCATGATTGAGCTTTAGTGAAGTACTAGGGGGACCTTAGATAAGCATTATGGGAGGAGCAACCAGCAATCCCAAGATCGAAAGCTTATTTCGCAACCGAAGCTACGAAGAACTAGGGAAAATAATCAGATTTAAAGAATGGCTTTGAAACTTGATTCAAATGTGTCTAGGTAGTCTCAGACTTATATGACCGAGAGATGGGTATGGATGTTGTCCGATAATGAGACCTTTATGCCTGCACCTTATCTATAGCTTATCTAATTATTAGTATTACATAAGAGGTATGATCTTACCCCACAGTGGACCTGTGGAACTTGTAGTCCCGGAATTTTCATTCTGCCGAATTGCCGCTTATCGGTTCGTACCTCTGTACATTCACTTATCGATCAGAAAATAAATGAAATCCAAACCCCACGAAAGTTTGACCATCGTGAAGTTCTCTGGTGTCGCGTAGAGGCCAATTCAATCACAATGGGTCTCGCAGGGCCTAGGAAGTACGGCAGCCTTGATGAAGTTTCTCGTCGTACTGTTGCTAATGTGTATGTCTTTATAGCCGCCGAAAAATCCAGTTCGACCCAAATAACACGAGATGGAGCCGTGACGAGACTACTTTCGGCCAGAAGATCTTGCGTGCGCAAGGATGGGAGCCCGGCAAGTTTCTAGGCGCGCAAGATGCGCCGCATTCTCATCTTCACTCGGCTGCGAGCGCGGCGCCCATAAACGTCCTTATGAAGGATGATACGCTGGGTCTAGGAGCGAAGCCCAAGCACAAGCAGAACACTGAATGTACCGGCCTCGATGTCTTCAAGGATCTTCTCGGTAGACTGAATGGCAAGTCTGAAGAGACGATTGAAAAAGAGAGACAAGTCCGGTCCGGCATCAAGACGAATTTGTACGTCGAGAGGAAATACGGTCTTATGAACTTCGTCAGTGGAGGACTTTTAGTTGGAGACCAGATGAAGGACTTGGTCAGCACGAAAGTCGAGGACCTTGTTCCCGTCAAGCAGGAAGAGAAAGAACCGCTCGCTACGTTGGAGGATGTTACTGCCCTGCCTACGAAGAAGCAGAAGAAGGAAAAGAAATCCAAGAAGCGGAAAGCGGAAGACCCGGAGTCTACGGACAGCCCCGACACTGTACCCGACAAGAAGCGGAAGAAGCGGTCGAAGGATGAAAGCTCGCGGGAAGACTCGGCTGGTAGTGTGGAGGCTGAAGAACCTAGCAAGAAGAAGTCCAAAAAGTCCAAGCGAAAAGAGGAGGATGTGACCGAGCCAGCTGAGCCGGAGAAGGGAAAAAAGAAAAAGAGTAAGAAGTCAAAGAAGGATGCCGAGCCCGAGGCTGAGAACGATGGCACTCCTGCGGGCTCAGAAGACGCGCAGGTAGAAAAGTCCAAGTCAAAAAAAGAGAAGAAAGAGAAGAAGAAAGAAAAGAAATCGAAGAAGCAGAAACAGTCCGATGCTACAGAGTCTTCAACAGAAGCTGCCCTTTCGACAAGCGCCTCGACTCCTGCTCTAGTTGCCACCCCACAAGACAGTGGTGTGTCGACGCCAACTGGGACAGGCACTTCAACTCCTGTGGGCTTGTCCGCACGGCATTATGCCCGATCACGCCATATCGCATCTAAACGCATGGCTATGGCCGATATGGCAGCACTAAACCAGGTAAGTATCGAGATAGAACCATATCTCGCTGAGTATACGCTAACTATCGAGCAGATTTTCATGGTAAAACCAGTTTGATAGATTTTGAGCGACTGGCGTAGGACTATCTAGGCCTTGATACCCAATAGATATGATTTAACATTAGTTTTCATAATGAGGAAAATAGTAAAGCTTGATCCAAACTTGTGACATGATGCATTTGTAATCAACCTGAAATTCCCTTAAACCGCTCTATATAGCGTCGCATTTGATTCAAAGATCGTCGTTTAACTGGGATATTATTCGAAATGAGCGTATTACTTATTGAGTATAAGCATTGGAGACCAGCTACTGCAACTTGACGTGCATATTTTAGCTGGGGTGGCTGGATTAGTCCCGATTTATCTTACGGTATCACACAATCCTTCCTTCAGAGTTGAATTTTGCTCTGGAAGTCTAAAGCAGTTACGTTGTCCCTATGGAAGCTTACATTTAGCACATCCATTCCTAGAATAACCACCTAGGAGTTAGGCTTATATAAAAAAGCAGTGACTGATGATACTGTTACTTGGTTATAATACTACAGCGGTGAAACAATGACGGAGGAGGCGCCGGGCCTATCGCGCCGGACCGGCTCATTTTCGCCTCAAGATCGGCAACAGCGTCCACGGGAACAACGCCACAATTCTCTGCGACAATTTGCTGAAAATGTGCGACATATATCGCCTCAGGATCAAGGACGTGTCCACTTTGTGGATGAACCTGAGGAACTTGGTCCGGTGAGCACTCTTTTATGTCCAGGTTCGGCCCGCAGCTCAACAAGCGCCTAGTATGAGACCGCCAGCTACCCGTATGGACATGTTCCAAACATTGTCCCCATCAGGCGCATGGGTGATGAGTATATGAACCATAACTATGCTTATGGCCGACCAATGCCCATGCATCCGGCTCCGTATTTTCCGTTCCAGGGTTCTGGAGACACAGCGGCCTATTCAGCACCGTGGTCAGATCGGAGGTATAGCCGTCGTTCTACAGCGGAGTCGTATATGTCTGATCGTATTCAGCATGGTGTTCCCATGATATATGGACGTGGAAGAGTCAGATTCACTGAGCCGGAAATCATACCTCGCCCCTCACATTATTCGCCTTCGCCATCACCAACCCCACCTACGCCCTCGGGTGAGTATACTAGAGGCGAGTATCTTTCTGATTCGGAAGACGAACATGGAGGTCCATATAGTACTGCGACGTCGACTTCCCGTCGTACTCGGTCTCGTTCAAGGTCGAGATCGAGGCCAAGACATCATCGCAACTATCAGAGCTCATACGTTAGCGACGTGGAGGAGGACGAGGAAGAGGGGTTCGATGAACTTTTAGGAGGAAGGGTGTTTCAATTTGTCCCTTCTAGAGCGTCTAAGTCGCCTTCAAAAAGCGGTCACAGTATTGACACTGATGTTTCGATTGAGAAATCCGAGGACGGGGCCCTCAATGCGAAGGATGATTCAAGTATCCCTGGGACTACCAACATCCTTCACGTGTTCCAATCGCAATACACTGGAGATGCTGTCTCGGAGGGAACACACACGGCGAAGCTAACAGTGATCCACGACCCCAAGAAGCAAAGACAACCCCTTTTCAGATGGATGTAAGTGGCTTGGGATTGTAGACCAACTAGATGCTGACATAGTCCAAGGCACTTAGAGCAACATATCATGAACCTTGACGAGCTTTCTGTAAGTTTGCCTAGGTAGAATTCACTGTAAGTTTAGGAACTGATAGACCCACCAGACCGAAATATCAAGAATCCCTGCCATAACCGACACCGAACGCAACGGGTTTGCCAAGCTCCTCGCCGAAGTGAAGAAGGGATCCGTTAAAGTAAGGCCGACATCCAAGGGAAACACCGTGCGTCATATGGATCCAAGACCTGTACGAGTGACCATCCCCCCTGATGGACGCAATAAGGGCCAAACTTCAAGATCTTTGACTTGGTTGTGCCTGCCATATTTCTCACTTGAGAAGTATTCGGGGCTTCTTTCTGCCAGCACGGCTTCTTCGTTTCCGATAGAGACTCTCCTGCAATCGGAATATGCTCGTACAACACAGGAGCGCGACATGCAACAGGCTGTTTGCCAAAATGGAGAGGTCCCCGAGGGCTTCTGCTTTCATATCGCTCAGCTGTGGTGCATCGTGCTGGATAATTGTAAGCTGGTCCCAGAGAAGCGTACAGGTTATATTGAGCTAATGGCTGAACAGCCTTACTTATCACATGTGGCCGGATGTCTCATACGGCGTTACGAGGTGATCTTGTTCGTATAGTCAACGAGCCCGTCAAGGAGCCTGTTGGGAAAATGAAGACACTGTACGTATCCTATTACGACACCGTACTGTGGGCGCTCCCTCTGGATTCTTGCTTGACTTGGTTTGTGAGTTGCTCAACTATCTCGTAGATTGAAGTCTTGAACTAAAGCGATTAGGATTTCTCGGTGCACTTTCGCGAATTTTGGCCACAAGCCGTAAGGATCTATCATCGCGGCCACGTAATAACGGAAACGGATTGGCCGCGCATCGTGAATATGGCGAAAAATGTGAACACCAAGGTCGTGCTTGACCTTCGTATATGGTGATTTCTCTTTGCACCTAGTGTATGAAGGATAAGGCTGACAACGAAAAAAGGTCTCATCCGCTTCCACCAGCTGTTGGTGTATTACAACCACTTGAGGAGGAAGTCGAGGATCACGATAAACTAACCCCGGAAGCAGTACAGCAGAGAAATGAGAAAATCAAAAATAAACCTAAAAATCGTACTGACAATAATTTCCACGTATTCTCTTGGTTGGAAATGAACCGAGAAGACACGGACCGTACAGAGTTGGATGCCGATACACTGGATACACATCTCCAAGAAGCCGAGGATTATCTACTTAGATCGATGTCAATGAGGGATCGAGACGCATATCAGGACTGCAACATTTCTTCTCAACGGTCTGTTCACGCATACCTCAAGGGCAACAGACGCGGAGCCGAGAAGACCGAAGACATTCAGGAGAAGAGAGCATATGAGAGCAAAGTTGATCTCTACAATGCAGCAGATATCGTCTTTGCTTTCTTCCTCCCGCAGAAATTGGGTGACGATATGCCAATGGTAGGAAAGTTCTGGGGGGCTATTGAGAGCCTCGTTGAGGTAAGTACCGTACTAATCACACTAGGAGAGTGAAATACTGATTCTACTTGTGCCTACCTACATAGATACCAAAGAAGAACGCCGATGATGACTCCCACCCCCAGCGAACACGACTATTAAAGCGTGGTGAAAGTGCAGAAGATAACGTATATTCGCTTAGATCAACTCTGAGAGGATTTACGAGAGTCGTACAGTCATTTCAGAACATTCTATCCCAAGCTCCGGCATCCCTTCGAACAAAGGTTGAGGTACCCGATGACCTAGTTCGTGCTTGGTTACATTTAGTCATCGCACTTATTCAAGCATCGTTAAATGAAGAGGCTTGGAATGAAAATATGGTTGTCGCGGAAGCTTTGATGCGAAGAGGGATGGATAACATCAGTGAGTCAATTATCGAGGACATCTACGTATTGTTTCTATTGTGTAGCTGTGAGTTTCAGGGGGCACAGGAAATCTGATGCTGACGTGGCTGTTGTAGTGGATGAATTGCCCACAGAAGACTTGCTCTCCAGGTCCGTTGTCCAACCCATGGAGCTGGTCGCATTGGTTAGTTTGAGGCTGCTTCAAGACTCTACGGGGACGTATTCGAGCATTAACAACACTTATTTCGATTATCTCAAGGAACTCGTAAGTTTTTCTAGTAGTTTTTGCCATTTACATTCTGATACAAGGTCATCCTAGGAGAACGAAATTACCACGAAAACCTCCGACCGATCACATCAGTTTCGCATCACTCTCTTCAAACAAGAGGTCGCGGTGATTCGCCGAGTCGTTGCCTCACAGATGAATGTCATAGATAAAATGACTGCGACTCAAAGACCGGGCTGGGGTGACCAGACCCGTAGAGAGAGGGAGATGTTGGAGAGGGAACGTGAAAAGTCAAGAGCTGAGCCTACTGCTGCGCGATCGCGACCCTATGAAAAGCAAGGCGTAGCATACGTGGACAGAATTGATGCGTCGTCCGATTATCATAATGCTCACTATCACAGGAGTGTGCCAGGACTTCATTTTGTGCCGGCCCAGGACCCAGACGCCTTCTCTCGGCTGGCATCCACTGATCCTGGAGGGTTCAGGGAGCTCCTCGGTCGCGAATGCAGATCCTGGTTGGAGCGTAGGGATAGCGAGTTCTTGGAACTCGATATCGAGGCGTCAAGGCTGGAGAACATGGTAACGTTCTGACGTATGGCGAGTAGTAAGACCAACACATGCTGACCCTCTCGCAGAACGCCAACAAAATCGAAGTCACAAAAGATCGACAAGAAGCAGCCGTTTACGCTTTCACCATGGTCACCATTATATTTTTGCCACTGAGTACCATCAGCTCTATCTTCGGGATGAACTCAAGCGACGTGCGCGACATGGATCTAGGGCAGTGGGCTTATTGGGCAGCGGCCTTACCAACAACTGTTGCTGTCATCGTCACGGGGTTATGGTGGATGGGTGAATTGCACAACCTTATCAACTGGCTGAGAGGCCTTCCTTCGCGCAGGAACACAGGTTATGCACGAGTGTCCCCTCCGGCTGCAAACGGCGTCATATACTACCCTCAAGCAGACTACCCGGGAATAGACCCACAGGGGATAAGACCATATAGCCGGGCTGCACTGGGACCGCCGGTGCCGCGGACGTCGTGGAGGTACTAGGTTCCATTTTAATCAGGGCTTTGTCCTCCCGGTCTTCAGCTTCCTATCTAGATCGGATTATCGTCCACGTAGCAAAGTCGCGCGCACAAAGTCCGCCTCACTTAACCTGAGTTACTGCGGGTGGCGTCTGGTTCTTCAACGAAAAAATTCGCAGCGGGCGCTGCAGATCCCTTACACCACATAATTTATCAGACATGTGCATGCAGCTTCTGCCCGTGGTGCATATATTCCCTTGTTTGGCGCGAGAAGGGGACGGGCCCCGCAGCAGTTAGGTCGCGATATGGATGTGCATCGAAGAAGTGGCCCGTCCTATCGCGTCGTGCCACTCCGCTGGTAGCGCCCCGATAGGAGTTCCCAGGTCCCCCATTCGCCAATTGCCCATAGGCGCACGAATCCCCTCGGCTTCTGATCTGATGTCGTATAGGTGCCACTCCGTGATTGGGCAGCGGACCCCCCTCCCGACGAAGAAACCCAAGCTTCTTAGCTCATGCCGCTGGGGAGGGGGAGGACGTAAGCTGTGAAGCTTGGACAGCTCAACAAAACCCCCCGCGCGCCCCATGCGAAAAAGCTCTGGCCTCCGTTCGGAATCGAGATTTGGGGGTCCTGGATCCGTTCAGCCTCGACGGCGTTTTGTGGAACCTTCCAGTCATTTCCAAGGACGATGTGGACTCTTCGCTGCGAGTCGTTGACTATTTGGTCTGAAGGCGCAGAGACCGACAGTGCTAATATATGGGATAGGGGGGATAATGCTACATGGCTTGCGTGTGCTACGTCATTAGATCTTGATCTTTCGTGCTGATGGTATGATATATTATAACCAAACTTCATGATACAGCGTCATTTCGCCTCTATGTAAGCAATTCCGATATGCGAATAATAGTATCAAGACATGGTTGTGTCTAGGCGGATGTTGTCTTGGTATGCAAAAGACAAAATACAAGTACCTAAACTTAACAGTATACCGTTGTATAGAAAGATCCATAGTATTCTAAAGTATATACTATACCCCTTATACTACATCTATATACCTACCAATTATGAGAATCCTGGCTTTCCATTTGTTTATGACTAGCACACTCCTATTGGTATCCAAATTAGGTACTTACCTTATTTGACTCTATATTACGGCGCATGCTTCACTTTTTAGTTATTCATAGGTGCGTGATTAAGCAGAGGTGCTATAGCAGACTGTTACGATAGGTGGATGGATCTTTACTTCAAACTTGTTATGGAGTCATGCTACCACGAGTTCTAGATATGATCTGAGGACGGGTCATCTGGATATTACCAAGTTAACCCTATTTAGGACACAGTTTGTATCCACTCTACTCCATCATAGTGTAGGAGAACAATATGTTATTGCTTGACTCCACAAACGTTATAGCGACATGATTCTCGTTGCCGACTTCCTGCAGTATCTTTTGTAACTACCGTACTTGTAGGATAATTTTTTCATTAAGATTTTCCGAAACTCATATATCTCAGCTCTCACTTTAGAACTCTCCTCTCTAGTATCCATAGGTGAAAGATTTGTTTCATCAAAATTACAATATCAGGAGAAAATCTAAACGATTATAGCTACCTACCAACGTGCATACAAGTATATAGAAGAGTTCGTAGACCAAAATAGGTTTAGCACCTCTTTTCTACTCTTGCTCGAAAAACGAGGCGAGATGACCATTCACGCCCCGTCTCAGGCTGTCACCGTCCAAACGGGTTAACGGGCTTCTTACATCCGCCTCATTCGTCATTCGTCTCTAAACAAGTGTGTCACAGCAGGCTGATCGCTTAATATAGAGGCAGGGTCTCATAAACTTGACGTGATAAGTTAGGGAAAGGGCTGCATGTCTGAATAGCACAAGCTAGAATTGTAAGCCTCATTGGAAGGGTTTTAGGAAACTGGAAGCTTCAAAGACATCGCTAGCGGCACCGGACCTCGCATCAGCTCCCGCACGGTCAATATTATTTTTTGTCTTTTTTATTTCGATTAGGTCTGTATCCTCCTGTAAAGTAGCACTGCATCGTCAAGCAGTTGCCCGAATAGTAAACATTGACTACAGTATTATCTCTGCTCAGTATTCGAACATGGAGTGTACATAATTCGGAGGTAGAGGTTGGTTAATTTACAAGGCCCATACTACTTGTGTAACATGGCCATACTAAGAGCCCTACTGTCCCGACATTATGGGTTCACGTCGATGGTCCTCATATGGATGATGCTACTACCGAGAAACTGTGGCAGTAAAAGGGTCTTGGTAAGGTGACGTAGCACAGCGAATAGCATAGCATATCAGTTAAAAACAAACATGTCGTAAGTGGTATTGTTGATGAAATAGCTGTAACGTGCGGTGTCGACGGCATTTGGCTAGTCGACGACCCCACCACCCCTTAAAAAAGTCCGTAAAGCTGCAGACCAATGTCGACGTGTGCTAGGTTGCTCGTGATACCATGCTACCCTTGTAACACTGATGAGATTTTACGTCCTGACCGTGGTCTCACAACATCTAGGAGGTACAAGATTGTGGCAAAGTTTCGGAGCCTAAGGTCACGTCGTCGCCACGGGATGAGCGGTTGGGCTCGTGTTAGTGTGCTACTGACACAACCGCACATAACAGCCTTGGAATCGTTCGAGTACTTAACATTGTGCTAATTCCCACCATTTCTTGACCCCATGAGTTCTTTCTGTTAGAAACGATACTTGGACGAACTTATATAATAGACTTCTAGAACTTGTTCTTTTTTGGTGAGGGAACCGGTCACACCGTGTGTCGTACCATCGAATTACTTCTCCAAATTCAAGCCCAAGCCCACTTACAATTCGGCACTGCCCCCCTGTCACAGCCCAATAATACGGAATTAGCGACCTGGACCCTGCAGCCACTGCATTACCTATCGATAGACTAGCGGCCTCCAAAACGATTCGAAAATCCGGTTTAGATAGCCGTAGATTGTTGTGACGTAAGCGGCAGTGCAATCACGAACTTGCTCCACGTCACCCATATCTAGATCCTCACCCCCCTCATCATGTTCTACTACACTTCAACAGGTTAGCAATCCTTAACCATAGCCAAACCTCCTGGACGTTCTACTTGTCCATCTATTCCCCCCGCATCAAAAAATACTTTATTGAGAAGTATTTGCAACAAATCGTCTAACGATGGAGACCTACGTAGCTCCTCGCGAAAAGCGCTATCATAAGTACAAGAAAGTTCTATACTTAGAACCGCCTATCAACGGTAGTAAGACCGTCCGTACACGAGTCACTACCATTGTGCCTCCTCCGGCACCCGCTCGCACTCCGTCTCCGTCTCCACCTCCAGTAATGCTCCCCGAGCCGAAACCCCAACCGCCACCGGTATTTGTCGAGCCACTGCCGCCTCCACCTCCGCCTCCTGCTCCTGCTCCTGCCCCTGTATACTACCCACCCCCGCCACCACCTGAGCCAGAGCAGACGGAGATCGAAGTCATCGCCGTGGACATAGATCCAGATCAGTCATCCACATCGGGCAGATCGTCCAGGAGTAGCTCCTCTAAGAGCTCGTCGCGGAGCTCCAAGTCGTCTCGCAGCAGCGGCAGACATGGCCGGGATCGCGAAGTCTATATCGAGCGCGAGAGGTTCGTCCCGGTCCGTGTTCCTGTGCCTTACCACGTGCACCACGTCGAGATCGAGCAGCCCCAGCAAGACAGCTTCCGCTACATCGAGGCACCCAGACGTTACGAGCCTTCGCGAAGACGGAGCCCGGACCACGAGATCGTCATTGAAGATCATCGACACCGAAAGTACATCCGCGACGGCTGAACGAAATGTGATTCGGCCTGTACTATTTACTTTGTCACCTCAATTACCTCGACCAGTGTGTCGCATATTTCAATTAATCAAACCTTGGCGGAGTCTGGATACACTGTCATATTAAGATTGTCATGAGACTACGAGTACGAATGCGTACGGAGTACGGCGATCATGAGCTATGTATAATGAAGCTTTTATGCTTCGGAGCCAGGTGTTGGAACCACATATCGGTACGGGAACATGGAGTTTGGAAACACATCTGAGTTCACCTGTACACATCAAGGGGCATTTCGATTGTCATTCAAGCAATTTTTTGCTGAAACATAATGTATATCAGGAAACAGTGATACTATCCGAGCTATGAATGCTGGATGGTGTGTGTAATTGACGCTGAGACTAATGATTAGCGGTCTCTATTAATAGCCTACAGTCAATCTGAGAACTTTCACTGAGATAATATACTAAGCATTCAAGAACATATACCGGCAAGGCTCACTTGTGAACTCCTGATTTCACCAGACGATTTTGGTTCATATTGTAATAAGTTTCCTAGTGTGACACCACCATGTTCCAATCCTCTTAGCAGTATATTAATAGCTCACTTCCTGAGAGTCGCCATTAAACTTTCCATCACACATGATAAATATAGTCTACCACTCTTTCAAGTGCATTACTATCAATCGCCCGAGGATACGTGGAACCCTCAATTAGAGCGGCCGCAAGAAAACTATATCTACTGATTATTACATGTACCGTTTGCCTGTTGAGAATGACTGGCCTAACTTGGTACATTGTAACACAAGATGGCTTGAATCAGCGTATACACTAAAGTACATGAAGCAAGATTTGAATTGAATAGGTACTAGATACCTAGTTACATCATGAAGCTATTCAGTACCCACATATATGGTGACTTAGCCTCATACCTGGCGGTTTGGACCCTGTAGATCATCCAGACCTCTAGGTGATCAGCACCTTAGCGACTCAGGGGTCCAGGGGCCATATCAGAGCCTCAAAATAGATGGCGAATTAACCAATAAAACAGAAAGTTTCTAATTATCTGATTTATCTTCTTTGATGTATATGCTGGGCCGGCCGGATAGAAATCCCGGAAAGCGCCACGTGGAATGACTCAACTACGGCAGCCTAAAGTGACGTCTTGAGATGACACATTTATCTAAGTCCTGTTGAGATAACCGTAATACCTATGAGCTTTCAGTTAGCCGCCATCCTGAGCTAGATGAAGCTGCTCATAACTTAGGTGTGTTCGAATGCTCTAGTATTGTAGCTAATCAGACAAGTTAAGCCTAGATATACAGGATAACATTCTCTAAAAAGTGGATGAAAGGCGAAGACTCGGATAGAGGTAAGTTTATAACATGTAAGAGTGACATCGCATCCGGTGAAAATATGTGTTTTACATGGCCGAAGACAAAATAATCTACTGGTTACCTAAGGTAGAAGTTAGGTAGGCTTTGTCTACCCTGATCCAGGTAAGAATCCTTGAACCTCCCTTTCTGTACTTGAATTCTTATCTATCTAGTTCCCTTCAGCCTACCAGAGAAGGTTAAATAAAGTATTTAGATGACACAGATCCTTCACCCCGGGAATAGAAAACTAGCAAGCGGTTCTCCTGCCTCAACAATCATCAACCATGCTGTCATACCCAATGACTCAGCCTTCTGCTATCTTCTTATTCGGTAGGTACTTATCCGCAATGATTTTCCTAGAGTAGATGTAGACGAAGCCTGGTACAGAAGTACTCAGCTAATACATTATTTCCATGATAAAGCCTTATTACTACTCCACTCCGGCGTGGTATAGAAGTTAGCAACGAAATTAAATCGCATATTCACACAAATAATTAGTAAATGACCTCCTATAACCTCTAGGGGCTTACACACTTAACACAGTCGTCAGACACCAGACACCAGATGGGAAGCCGAAAATATAATGTAGAGTTATTTGTGGTCTTGTCTATGCCAGTCCGGGACGTCGAATAAAAGTCATCATGCTAATATAATCGGAGAATAGGGCCATGGCTTCCTCGTCAGAATTGCAACCCCTTTCTGCGGGTAAGACTTCCCGATGACAAAGTTTACAGGAAATATTTCTGTGCAGTAGGCATCGACCGGGGCAAATCGGCCGGGGCCGGTTTGCGTATACTTCTTTTAGACAACAATTGAACATCTCGCACGTACTTAGGTTAGTATTTATGGCAACTTCACTTCCACATCATCTGTCCCTTGTTTCCCAGTTACTGCAATCTCTTCAAGGTCGTGTTTTTCCATCACTCACTTCACATACTTGAGTCCCATTGAGAGTCAGGTTCCTGTCACCAGCACCTAGTCATGTATCTCCTTGGACAATATTATAAAAGAGCGGGATTTTTCTTTCAGCTTTGGACAAGGCCAGCTCCTTCACTCCATCATAATACATACACGCTCCTAACCTCAATGGCAAGATCTCCGTTTTTATCCTTCTTGACTTCCCCAACTACAAAGCAGAAGCATAGCACATGCAACGTTGCTGCCTTCCTTATGGCACCACTGTCCTGATACAGATGGTGCAGGGAAGGATATCAACTACAGATATACTGATAAGTGGAAAGATCAGAAGTATCAAAATTCTGATAGCTTCCATATCTCAGCAGCTACGAGAGGATCGCAGCAAAATCCAGGTACTGATCCTTGCCCATGCCGTCTCAAGTTCTAACATTCTGATTGGTCCAGATCTCCGACGTATCGGACCTCCGACAGGGCCAATCCCTGTACGCAACCTCGAAGCAACATGTCTATAATCACTCTGCCGAACTTGGAGGAGGTTAGCGACGACATTGTCGCGCGGAGAGACCTCGGCTTATCTGTTGGGACGGAGATACTGATATAGACATCGAGCTTTCTCCGCGCCGTCTCCAACAATAACCTTCTCATAAGTCGTGACCTTGAATGGGTTGAACTTTCGACACCTATACTTCTTAGCTTCACAAACTTTGCGCAGGTAAGGGGAGACCTACCTACTTGACCGCGGCTGACAATGCTAATCCATATGTGACCAACGGCGGGATCAAACCTCATAGGAGAGGGTCCATGGCCTCTTATGAGAGAGTTTGAGAAGGTTAGGGTCAGCAAACAACCAAATACTTCTCATCACCAGTCATCAAGGTCGAAAGTCAAACTCAAAGAGTCATATTGGTGGGCCCTCTATATAAGTACAAGAATCCCCGCATGCCTTGGGTATCAAACCTGAACACCTATACCGTCCTTAATTTCAAGAACCGTCTTTCCTCCTCTTCCTCCTGTCATCCCGTCCGCGAAGGAAATTAACGACTATCATACTGTACACTGCGGACAGAGAAAAGAGATACCCCAACTGGCATACAACGAGGATAGGACTACCGCCCGACCAATTGACAACAACGGAAATGCGAAACCGAAACTCATCTGTCGATCAAGGCTTTGATCCAGATGTGTGAGTCTGGATGGCCTTGATGTCAATGACATACACGAACAACTGAGCGATGCCATTCCAAAGTTCGTGGAGATGTGTGTGTGTGTGGAAATAAAGTACAAGAGAACAAAGTCAACGAATCAACGAACCAACGAGCTCCTTAGAGCAATCACCAGGAACGGCAGATGGTACGCGCTCCGACGCGCTGGCCTACTGGGCCCCTTCGTTGGAAGGGTCACCAGGCTGCTGGTTGTCAGTGTCTGGTGCGGTGCCTGCCTGAGTAAGGTCGGTCAGCCACGCAAACGGTTCATCTTGCTGCGCGTCGCCGAGGAGGGTGTTCAGATCCTGAGGCTGAAGAGCGGGATCCTGGGCATCGTTGGTAGTGGGCAGCTGAACCCACAGATTGGGATCTACGAGGGGAAGACCCAGGTCCGATAGTGAAGTGTCTGCGGCGGTGGTCAGAGAAGTATCGACGTCACCCTGACCTTGAGGAGGCTGAGTCGGGGCAGCGACCTCAGTCTGCGTTGCCTCAGTCTGCATCGCTTGGGCTCGAGTTACGGCGGGGCTAGGATTCTGGCTTGGGACTTCGATCTGCGGCAGGGAAGCGAAGGGATTGCGAATGGGTACATGGGGATTTCCTTGCATGTTTCCCTCCAGCACCGCAAGACGGAATTGCAAGGAATCGTTCTCAGCCCGCAGCTGGAGATTGATGTTTGTGAGCTGCTGGACTCGCAACTCCAGTGCTGCTCTGTGTCGTCGAATTTGCTTTATCTCCCCCTCCAGTGCCTGTGCTCGCTCCTCGCTCTTAGCGAGTAGTTCAGCCTTCTTGGCCCGACTCTTCTGCGCAGAGACTCGGTTCTGCTCTCTAGTATGTGCCTTCTTGGCTTCACCCAGCTTCATGTTATAGTCCAGGGCTGCTGTCTTCTCTTCCTCCGACATGTCTGCTGTGATCTTCTTCTCCTTCATCCCCGATCTCCACTTGAATGACTCCTGGTTCGTGGGATCGGGGGTCGGACGGTTGTAAGGCGTCTTGGCCCTGGAACTACGCTTGCGGGTGCTGCGCCGACTACGACCGTGGGAGATAGGAGATTGGTCCTGGCTGGAAAGGGGAGAACTGATGTTTTGACTTCTGCCTGGATCGGTTTGGGGAGTGCCCCGGCTGGGTCGCTGCGGTGTACTTGGAGCCGGTAGTATTGGAGTTGGGAATAGTGGCACCGATGGGCTAGCTGAGTGCGTGCCGCTCTGTGCTGCGGATCGGAAATTCGGCGTGGCCATGACAGGAGGGATAAGTGCGGACTGGTAGGGACCAGTCGCGCCGGTCTGTCCAGGTGACCATTGATTTGGCTGCGGGGTTGACATACGACGCATGGCTTGAGTTACAGAAAGTCAGTACGCGTCTGTCTTCCAGTGCTTCATATGATTTTACTTACTACTCTGTTGCTGACCATAGGTATATGTCGAGCTGGTTTGCGCCGACGAGCCCGCAGAACCCATGTTGTTAGTCCAGCTGCCATAGCTTGGATGCAGCGTAGGCGCCGCAAGGGTCGAAACAGGGTGCATGGATGTTGGTATGGGCAACAGTGAGCTTGCCATCGAAGGAGCTGCGCTATACAAGTTTGGCATCGCGCCAAACTGCGACGACGACGAGGTCGAAGTCGGGTTCACACCGGCATAGCCACCGACAAACTGACCTGTTCCAAGGTTCGGGCGAGGCTGCGTGGTCATATGCTGAGGTTGGATATCTTGACGTTGTCGGTCGAAGTACTGAAGCTGGTCTCTCTCTGCATCTGTACGCGGATGCAGAGGCCGATTGAACGACCTGCATCGCGTTAACTCTGCCTATACAATAAGGGTTCGCGTTAGGGTATTGGAAACTCACCTGTCGCCGTCACCGGGATGTTGGTTCTGACTCATGTTGGTGTTGCTGAGTATGGACGTTACTGCTGATGGTGGTTATTGCAACTTGGGAAACTCTTGTGGACTCAAGACAGTGAGTGGTGTTGAGTGGTGTTGATGTGGAATAGGGGGAGGGTGGAAAGAGTAAGAACTGTTTCGCGGTTTTATATGGAAGAGAAGTTACCGCGACAGGACCTCACCAATCTGGGGTAATATTTCCCCTGACCAAACAGCCCTCCGATGACGATACCTTCTTCAAGTCACCTGAGTTTTGACTCTACTTCAGATGACGAGTCGACAAAGACTGTACGAGTTGAAGTTGTCTATGTGGCAGCCAACCTCCTCAGAGTCACACAAGAGCAGAGGCTACAGCAAACGACCCGACATAAAGAGAAAGTGATCTTGGATATTGATGACATCGGCAGGCTTGATGGAGTTATTGAAGACTGTGTTGTACGCGATGAGGTACTCGCCTCGAATGCACGCGCCTTTGGCTGTGAAGATTTTTCATGGAATCTCCTAACGAATGTACCTGCTGTACCAAGGTATATCAGGGGCTTTGGCGCGTGCATTTGCTGGTCGTGTCGTCGATGGGACAACTGCACAGGAAGGAAGGTAGGTAGGTATCGGCTTGGAGCTCGAGCGGATTTATTACGGCTGAAATTTCTGCTAATTTTGTAGCCTTCCTATTGATTAACTTACATCTAGTTTCACAGTTTATGCCGAGGAAATCTAAGGAGTACAGCAGGTACAGTTGTACCTGCATGGTTGGTGGTTGAGGCTGAATGAAGCAATGAGTCCAGCAGTCTTCTTACCTTTTTTCCTAATGGCTTGGGTAGCTATCAGCAGGCTCATAGCCAAACACTTGGAATTTGCCCCCGAGAATTACAATGCTGTAGCACCTAGCTGGGGCTTCCAAGGATAAAACGGCAAGTTCAAGTTTTCTGCTAAAGTGGGCTGCAAAGTACAATCATGTCTTTGCCTTTCTAGAAACGTCAACCTCGGATGATACCTGCTTATTGATAGGTCTACCAAGATATTTGAACCCCCCGAGAGCGGAACGCATTCGTCATATTAGCATTAGCTACTGTCCACGAGTGCTTGTTTGTTTGCTTTGCAGGATAACATGTTCTGCTACCCGGTAGTCTGTGGAGAATAAGGACCTCTTTCAGACACTTCTCTTAGAGCTTTTAGTTGCTGCTACAGAATTACTTGTCGCCTTCCGTAACTTCGACTAATTTTCTAATCGATTTTTAGACGGTTTTTAAATGTAAAATAACAGACATACAAACAGGTATTTAGGTCGCGTATTGCTTATTTTTATTCTATGAATTCTAACCGTTGATTCAGGGGCTGCTGGTCACAACCGCGTATAAAACCACAGAATAAACACCTAACTATTCCTAACACCATAATATGGTAAGCGAGACAGAATAATAAGAACAGTACCAGAAATAATTCAATAGGACTCGCTTTCAGACAGCCACACAGGTCTCGCTATATGTCGATACATAGCCTAGAAATTTGGCTAAATTCTGGAGAAGTTCAAGCGATTGAAGCTTGGAAATCTCTTCTGACGTTGTGGAAGGCTGGCTGCTCCTATACGTATCTGACTAGGTTGTACCCCTTTCTTCCATTTGAGTCAGGGTTTTCTGCCTTTCTAAGTGAGGACACTTCCTCTTAGTCAGGGAGTTTCCTGTTATTTCAGGGCATTTAATGCTAGGTCACGACATTTAAATGTACATGTTGCTCATTGTTTTCTATCGGCGTCCCTACTATCACACATCTTAGGGGAAAGTGTATTCTTCAATTATCATGATCGAATATCATCATTACTAAGAAGATAAGTCATTAATGCCAATAATAAAGTAAAAGTGGCGAGCCGTAATCTCAGGCATACTACGGAATTGTTGAAGCTATTTATTCTTACTTAAAACCTACCAAACGGGCACAGAAGCCACAGTGTGAAAGTCGTGACATCTTCGTTCTGCTCGCCGTCTTCTTGAACTTGGTCTCCTCGTAACAATTGTTTCAGAAGTCGTCGTAGTCTATTGTTGCGTTCGGGAGGCGATGAGTGGGAACTGTAAGGGAGCCATCATAACGTGTGGAAGTTGCGGGAGGTGTGGGATAGCAAGTGCATTCGCTTTCCGAGGCCGAGCAGCTATAACAGAAGCTTGCTCCATATGCACACCTATAAAGGATAAATGTTAGTTATATATTGGTACCTTTCTCCTATTTCCCTCCCTTTTGTAAGTCGTGTAAAAGAGAGAGATAATGAAGAGGAAAGGCAACAAGGGGGAAAGAGGAAAAGGGGGCAAAGAACCCCCTTAATGCTGTTACAACCGCCGGTTCTCTTGGAACTCTGTTGCACTGAAAACAGTGCCTCTATATTTCCTGTTACTCCCAATTCTCGAGATCCAACGGGCAGTCCTCAAGACAGTCGTATTTGTGGTAAGGCTTTGAGCACTCGGTGCAGGTAATAGAGTCGCATTCTCGACAGGCGGTTAGGTCCTGAAGTTTATGGCCATCGGTAATGAATTCGCCACAGTCGGTATTTTCGCAGTAGGTGCGGGCGTTGATATTAGTCTTGCTCTCGATGCTCTTCGCGAAGTAGCTAGACAAGATGTCCTTGCCAAAAGCCATAGCTAGTAGCAGTGCTGGCACGACCGACACTCCGCATCAGCAAGAGAGTAAACTTTCTTTCTTCCTCGAATAACACCATGAATATCACGCATAAGCATTCGACGCAGAATTCGACGCAGCATGTGTGCTGAAAATATACCATTTTATGCGTTGAGGTGGTTGGGAATTGGGTAACGGCAGGCCGGGTATTGGACTACATGATCTCGTGGAAGAGTGGGTTCAGTAGGTAGTGGCGTGGTGACTTGTAGAGTCTTTGTGACTTTTTAAGGCTTGAAAGTAAGAAGTAAAAGGAAGTTAATGAAAGTGAAAAAGAAGACAGAATAAGAGAGGGAAGTTCGTTGAGATGAGATGAATACAAGTCGGGTAGATTCTTCTTTGAACGACGAAAAACCCAAAAGTTCAAAAGAATGATCGGATAAAGTGATAGATAGATCAAAACTTAGGAACTTTGCATTAACATTGGAAGAGACGCTGTACGCGTCGTTGCTAAGGTATCGAGATACGCGTTCAGATATTAACCATTTGATTATCCCTCAAGTTGCCCCATAACGACACAGAGGAATATTCTAACAGCAGCAAGTTGCTTGCAATTGAGCATTCAGGTAGGCAGTCTTATGTTATCATATATGCCTCTTTGGTACATAGTAGGGCATTAACATGTGCGAATAACTAAGCGCTTTCGATATTACTTATCCACGGTACGTACTTCTGTTTAGAAATATAACTATTATTCATGCTATATATGTCATGGGGAAGCTCTTCCTTGCCACTAGAATCCAGGGGGAAAGGGATATTGTTCACTTAGTAGTTACATTTGGTGCTCCCTCGTTTTCCAATAGGCTCGCCGAGCGAATTTCTTTGCCCTCCTCAGCTTCTCTACACTGTTGCTTTTCATTCGTTTCTATTCCAAACTCGGTTTCTAACTCGGTGCGCATAGGAATCTCCTTCACTACCAATGCGATACAGAAGCCCAAAAGCGAAAACCCAATGCCTACTTGCCAACATAAACGGAGACTGTCAACGTATATACTCTTTACCTGAGCTTTCAGAGTCGGATTGTAATCAAACGAACTTATAAAGCTTCCGGAGGCTAGACCATATGCGCCTCCATTAGACAGCATATTCTGCAGTGTCTCGTTTTGGAGACGACCCGAGATTTCGTTGACTCTGGAGTTGAAAATAGCTGCAGGTATAGCGACTCCCCACACGCCACCGAAGCTGCGTATGAAGGCCCAGGTCGCTGTCGCTACAGCTTGGTCTCGTTCCTTGAGCGGAGACTGCGCTGCTGGGAGCGTCGTGGTAGTCAAGAACCCGGAGCCTGCAGCTCCAATACATTGAATACCGGCCCAGTACGCATGGGAGCTATTCTCATCAAGCAATGAGAACAATCCATACACGATGGCGAGGAGAGCCATACCAGCGAAATGCCACGGTCGGTAGCGGCCGAATTTGGCGAGACCTACGGCCGCGACAATTGCAAAAGGCATAGATATAATGACAGTCGGAAGTAAGTCAACACCGGAAGTGACAGGGTCGGCCTCTAATACGGCTTGGAAGTATAAAGGTAGAAAATAGGTGAGCCAATATGAAAGGATAGAATGTATGAAGGTAAGTCCATAACTGCCAAGGGACGTTCTGTGGAGGAACAATCTGAGAGGCATTGTAGGTTCTGGAACCTTGGTCTGAATACCAAGAAATAGGATCAACCCAAGGAACCCGAGGATTAAAGGCACCAGCGTTCTCCACGATGACCATGGGAACTGCGTACCGCCCCAAGTCAGAGAAAGCAAGATGGCAACAACAGAAGCGACCAGGACGGCATTTCCCCCAATGTCGACGCGCTTTAGAAGATTCCGAATACTATCTTTCTTATATCGTACTCTGAGTGTCAGTGCCAATGCTAGCCAGGATACGGCGGCAATGGGAAGATTGATATAGAACACCCAGCGCCAAGACACTCGTTCAGCAAGTAAGCCACCGATAAGAGGTCCAAGGACAACAGCGACGGAGAAAGTCCCAAATATGACACCAATGAACTTAGACCGTTCACGTAAAGGTACCAAATCGCAAACTATCATATCAATCATGACGTTGATACCACCACCTCCCATGCCCTGCACAGCACGACCAGCGATAAGAGCGCCTAGATTTGGCGCTGGGCCTGAGATTGCGGAGCCAACAGCGAAGAGAAACACAATCAAAAGGGTTAGACTGCGTCGACCAAAGATATTGGCGGTCTGTCCGTAAAGGGGTTGAAATGCTGTCGACGTTAGGAAATAAGCATTTGCGATCCAGATATATGCATAATCGGTGCCGAGATCGCCCACAATCGAAGGTAGGGCAGTAGAAATGGCGGATATATCCAGGGCCGATAGAATTGACATGATGGAAAGAGAGCCGATTATCCCCTTGGCATGTATGTATTAGCCCAGTTAGTTTCGTAGAGCATTGGACCAAATTTACATACCCAGAAACGCCATCCATAACCAGGAGCCTGTTGTTGCGCCATGGCCAAAGGGAAATCTAGTTTCTATAATGAGGAAGATAACTAAAGCAGAGGAGAGACTCGCAACTATTGAGATATAAAAATACATGAAAGCCTTGCATATCTATGAAACAAAGAGCTGGTCTATCTAGGTGACTTCCTGGACCAACCAAACCTCAAATCATACCTTAATTTGCCTTGCTCCAACATGAAGTAGCAGGTATCTATTACGTCCTGGGAAATTTCCACAGGACCACAGCTATAACGGTGATACCATTGCTCTTTGGCTACGGCGCATCAACTCTCATATCCCTTACGTCCAACAATATTATCGTATTAGCAAACACCAACAGTCCGAGCGCGGAACCCGCGGTACTGGTATCATCCATATGTTCATGTAATATCTGATAGCCTACTTAATACTTGTTCTCCTGTTACTTATGTGATTGATATAGATAGTAAATACTTGTGCTCTACTCGGGCAACGGGACCGTATTAATGATCTTGCCATCCTCTAGATACACCGTCTCGAACCCGCCAAGGACTACAGCTGATTCCATATTGACCCAATCTGTCTCCAGTGGCGCAATCTTCTCGGCCCAGTCTGGGCTTGATAGCGCGTTCCTCAGGTCATCGACATCATGCACCCAATACGAGGAGACCGCAGTGAAGTCTCCCATTTTCCAATTGCTGGTCCTTCTCTCCTTCACTTCCTGATCAAATGCCTCGCGTATGACAGCTGGTGTCAGATACTATAGGAGGGCATTAGTGAGTCGGATCCTTTATATCCTTATATAAATAAGAGTGAGCAGAGTACCATAGAATATTTGACGATGTTGTATTTTTTAAATATCGCGATGGATCGGGGCAAATGTTCTTCTTCGTACCACTTCTTATAAGCCTCATCTGAAACCCCTTCCTTTTTATAGTGCATAACAGAGAACTTGAGGAGTGGTTTCTGTGGCGAATTGCCTTGGTTTTGTGCCTTTTGCTCAGCCATATTGTCTTCTTATGCCCGAGGAGCTTTTCCAGACTGCACCAAGTGTAGGTAAAGAGTAGAACTAAGATTGGTGAGGGGCCCGATCCCCTTTATACCATGAGCAATATGAGCAATATGCAAAGTCAGGGCTAACATCCTTTTGTTATGTCATGTTCATCCCTTGCATGCTTGCCGGTACCTAATATATGCTGCAACGGCTTTTCCAACAAACAATCATATACCATTCTAAGAGGGAGCCAAGTTATGGCGGGGATTGGTTCAGGTAATATGTTAAACCCAACAGCATGGATGTCATTAACCAACATGAGTGTTTTGTTCTATCATATGTCAACTCTGCCATCCGCCCATCGGCTCTAGTAGATGTGTTTCCATATGACTTTGGCCGGGTATAAAGCGAACTGAAATGCCGAGAGTTTTTATAATTATTTGTATGGATTCTAATGAGGCAGATATGTACGATTACCCCCTTATTCATACCCACTAGAATCTGTAAATGCTGCTTCACTTATCACAAACACATTCAATACGAAGTTATCAATCATGGTAGCGGTGTAGACGGGTTTCAAAAAGACAAAGTTACACATTGATGATTCTATCTAATAAATGAGTTGCAAAGCCTTTGACGTATTCCAGACTGCAAAAACTGCTATATACGGAGCCTGACAAACACGTATTCGGCAGGGGATTACTATATCGGCAGCTTGAAAAGTAGCATTGGGATCTTGTTTTATCAGAGTATAATAATAACCCAGTAACTTGCGCGGATGGAAACCTCCCATTGAAAAGTACCCTTGCGACCGTACTCCTGCTACCAGAGAAAAAGTGCCGAGTCAATCCACAGGGCTAGCTACCCGGCACTACGACAGGATAAGTCTCAACGGCGTCCTTGGCACGATACAACGCGTGCGATCGCTCCATGGGGTTCGAAAGCTTAACCATTATCCACTTATGCCGGTAGTTGCGGTAGAAATGGCCTATGCGCCTACATGGGTGATACCCGCGGGTCCTCCTGAGAAGCATGTGAATATCATCATCCTGACTTCCTGTGGGGGGTCTAGGTCGCATCAGGCGTAGCCCTGCTGGTCCATGATCGAACTAGGCCCTATGGCGATGGTATAGTTGGGACTTAGCCTCCTTGCAACTGGGTCTATCTACGAGGCTGTTAGAATCCCTAGGGATTGGGGGTCTAGGGTTACTTTAGATCGGGATATTCCATCGACCACGATCTGAGCTAGATCTCTGGTGCCCACATACGTACACCCACATCCTCGAGATTTGACCCACCGTGGTGGCGGCTTGGGGGTTTCACATGTCAGAACAAGGACTTCCAGAGAGCCGTGTCTGTCGAGGTCATAGTTCAGAATGCGTGATTCAGAGAGAAAATCTGAAAGCCGAGGCAATCTTTCAAGTGCCTGAGCATTTCCATTCTACAAAGACCTGGCTGCTGCTCGCATTGATGCCTCCTGCGGTCGAGTTTTGAAGAATTCTTCGATCAATTAGGTACTATGTTGTTTTGCCTTCTCAGGCTCTTGTACCTGACGGGATGTGCGGACCTTCATTATCCTTCCTATTCGTACCATCCCTTCTGATTGCCTCTAGTAAATGCAACGGCTCTCTTACAACTTCTAATTGTCTACACGAGATATACATCATGAACCAGGAATGGACCCCAAATCGCGAGAAACACCATGCCACACCAACATATATAGAAAGCAAGCCGAATAACCTATTAGGGTTTAAAAGGTCGCGACGGCAATAGCGATAGCCTGCGTCTCCGAGTGAGAGATAGACACGCTAATCTCCTTTACACCTGCCTTCTTCGCGGCTTCTTGGGCATCACCATGAAGCTATAAACGATTAGCAAATGTGCGGCAATGGGATGTCATGTAAAGTCACTTACAGAGACGATGGGAGCACCGTGCTCGTTGGGCAGAACCTCAATATCCTTCAAGGGCGCACCAGCACCCTTGCTCTGCACACCTAGACTCTTGAAGACAGCCTCTTTCGCGCTCCAGCGTCCGGCGAAAGAGCTTTGCGGGCTTGGTGTCTTTTGGCAGTACGCAATCTCCCTGTCGGTAAAGTTACGTTCGATGAACGTGGGATTATCGATGTTGATGGCCGCGATATCCTCTACATCAACACCGACCTTGTTATTCTTCCCGGTCTGGAGACTTCGAGCCAAGCTCTCGACTACCTCTTTTGTGTTTTTTGCCTTGAGAATATGGGGCTGGGCGGCTTGGCGGGCGAAGTCGGCAGCGTAGGTGAGCTCAGTCGTCTTTCCATTCTCCGTAACCCTGGCGTCGGGGTTTAGAAGGACAGAGGTGAGCTGATCCTCACTATACGGCGCGTGATCCTTAGCTTGGAAGATAGCGTTATTGACTATACCATTGTGCATGTAGCGATACGCTTTCTTTTGGCGGGCAGTCACCTTAGCACAATACTCTGCATACGTCTCCTTGTCAAGAGTAGCGAATAGGTATCTGGGATGCACACCAATCACTTGAGCACCCTTCTGACCGAAACCAAACGAAGTGAGCGAGAACGCCTTTACGCCGTCGGTCTGGATGCTTCGACTGGGGTATACAATAAGGTCAAACTTCTCCATGTCTTTGTCGACGTTGTCAGCATTACGGTTACCAGGGACAAGACCACTGTTTAAAACCTGCAAACAACCGTTGAACATCCAGGCTCCAGCGGCACCTTTCGGGTGACCAGTGAGGTACTTCTGGAATATGCCCAAAACAGCATTGCCTTTCTTCCGGCCGAGATGGCGCAATTGCTGGCAGATGACCGATGATTCATTCTTATCATTAGCCTTGGTTGATGTACCATGGAAAGAGGCAACATCTAAGTCGTCAATCGAGAGACCCCAAGTAGCAAGGGCACCCCGCAGAGGAGCGATGCTATTATCTTGCTTCCAGAAGTTGTTTCCAAGGCTGCGCAATACTTCTCTCTCCTGTCTTGCAGCTTCTTTCTCGATGTGGACGGCGCGGGCTTGAGTATACTCCTTCTCGTCGAACTTGTGACCTTGGGCCCGCATGGCAGCAGCCTCCTCGTATAGGTACTCTAGCTCAGACTCTTTCCAGTTGCGGATCTGCCTCTTGCGAAGCTCGATTTGCCTGCGGCGGTACTTCAAGTCTAACAAAGGAGAGGGGAACTTGCTGGGAGCCTCCCGAGCAGTGGTTAAGAGACCCTGTCCGGGTGCTGGCACAGAACGTCCGATCTTATCGCTGGCAGTAGTTGTAAGAGCAAGGACACCATAGATCGGCACACCCATATCGAGCGCCAGTTTGGCTGTCATGATGACTTCAATACCGCAACCTTGAGATTCCATGAACCCACTTCTCGTGGTGGTAGTTGGGCGGGACATTTCCTGTGGGGTGCGTCCATGGGCGAGTTCATCAACACTGTTGCTTGTTGCTTTCATATTGGCGAACTCATACGAACCCTCTTCACCAAAGTCATCGAAACCACCGACTAGGCAAATGCGTGCTTTACCTTCCATAATAGCTTCGTATCCGTTATCTACGGATTCCACCGCTGTAGCGCATGCTCCAACGGGAGTCTTAATGGGACCAGATGAAGATAACAGAAGCATATTTACCCAAGCAGCCATGGTGTTGATGAAAGACTCTTGCAAGATATCCTTTTGGATGTCCTTGTCCATCTTGCGCTTGGTGTACATTCCGTTAAGAGCATTCATACCACCTTGACCGGAACCAATGCAGTTACCAACTTCGGAGACGTGGACGTACTTGTAGAATTCGTATGGGTCGGTGATACCAGAGGCGAGGAGGGCTTCAGCGACAGAAACAAGAACATAGAGCGTGACACGATCAACTTGGGAGATGATGTCGTCGGGGACACCATATTTCTTGGCATCCCAGCCCGTGGGAATTTGTCCAGCAA
Organism: Hypoxylon sp. PDH2405; assembly: GCA_023628415.1. Taxonomy (NCBI): domain Eukaryota; kingdom Fungi; phylum Ascomycota; class Sordariomycetes; order Xylariales; family Hypoxylaceae; genus Hypoxylon; species Hypoxylon sp. PDH2405. Next base: position 725,003 of record JAMAKT010000004.1, on the reverse strand, counting down.
CGAGGCGGTCGAACTTGAGTGCCTTTGGAATCCATAAAGTAGCACCCTTCCGTAGACGAATGGTGTACTCGCCGGAGTCTGGAATCTCGAAAATTTCGCACTTATCGCCATGCTGCCTCTTGAATTCCTCAGCTGTTTCCTTGGATCCCTCAAAAGGCTCGAGATCCTCTTCTAGCTGGATCTCGTGCAACATCATCTTCTTGTTAGGATCGTATCCATCGAACAGCTCAGGTTCAATGAGACGGATACCTGAATGCTCAAGAATATGCTTCTCGTACTTCTGTTTAATATCTTTGTCTTCGACTGGTTCCCCGGTCTTGGCGTCAACCCAACCTGAGTAGGGCTGTCCCTTAATTGGGCCATTGTGGTTTTTAATGAGTCCCATGATCCACGCCATCTCGACGCAGCCTTCGAGGGAGAACTCGCCATAGGCTTCCATTTCCCAGCGGGTTCGTGAGTTACCCCAGGGTCCAATTTCAGCAAAACCAGTGACGACCACAACTTTTTCCAAGTCAACCATGCCTTTAAGGCTCTCATTGAGAGGTTCAATTTCCTTGTCCCAGCTGGGAAGAGGAGGGAAATCAAATTTGATGTTGGCACGCGGCTCAATGATCTTCTTTCTATACAATGCTTCCGAGTTCTCACCGTTTACGACCTTGTTCTCAATTGACGTCTCTTTAGTGACAGCTCGGCGAACCTCGCTCGTCTCCATGATATCCTTGCGCAGCCGTGTCATGGTGTCATTCAGGTTGGGAATAAATTGGAGACCGCCGTTCAGATCCGCAAACACAGGCTCGTTCTGGCAGAGATCCACAATAGCAGGAGACATAAGCCCAAGAAGGTTGAATGCCATCTCCTGCTGGGAGAAAGTGCGGACACCAAATTGTTCAACGCCTTCGGCTACAATATTGTTACCGGACATAAGACCCGTACCACGGGTCCAGCCAATGACGGCACCGCAGATGGTGAGGTAGTTGGCCCAATCCTCAGAGTGCCAGCGGTTGAACAGAGTCTCTAAGCCGAGCTTAGACTCTGAGTAGAGACCATCGCTGCCGAAGGTACCGTGGTTGGGTGACAGAGGAAGCACAACTTGAGCGGGTCGAGTCTCGAAACCGCGCTCTGCCTTCTGTGTTTTCACGCAACCCAAGAGTCGGATGAGGTTTGTCAACATGATACGGTGAGCAAGCTCAGATTTCGAGTCAATTCCGTCGATTTGGCGGCCATTCTCAGAAATGGCAGCGAATGGAACGATGTAGTCCAGGTCCCATCCTAACCCATTCTTGGGATCGTAAATGTAGTTGACGAGTGCTTCGACATCTTGTTTACTGCCTTGGTTGAACGGAACAACAACGAGTTGCGATCCTCGGGCGCCAAACCTGGCGTACATCGCCTGGTAATACTCAGTAACCTGCCGTGAAAATCTACTCGTTGTTACGATGACTCTGGCACCTCCGCTTATTAAGCCCTGGAGAACCTCGGCACCGATCGAACCAGCACCCGCACCAGTCATGAGAACATACTTGTCCTGGTAAGTGACTCCAGATTTGGCAGCCTCTTCCAAGCAGTCCAAGTAGATTCCCGTTAGTCTTTTACTGTATTCCCAGCCGTGCAGATTGTGGCGTTTGAGGTGCAAGAATGGAATGGTCTCCATCTTGCCCTTTCCATTTTGGCCATTGGCCTTCAAGGCGGGCTTCTTGATCAAACCATTTGCCTTTCCTGTATCCTTAGGTAAGATCTGGCTCTCGTTCATGGCTAGCGAGCGAAGAACATTGCCATAGAGGTTCTTAAATTCGAGCTTCGCGGTCTTGGACATTTTGTGCTGCTCCTTAATGAGCTTGACGAGACGTCCGAGATCATTCTGCACCTTGGTCCGATTGCCGTACTCGGATATTTTCCCGCCTTCTGCCATCTGCCTGACGTAGTGCTCAAGCTTACGGCAGCTCTGTCGAGGAACCTCTTCGTAATTGAGGTTGCCACGGGCGTCGATGGATGTGTGAGGACCGGTTGGAATGGCCACATCCTTATAAGCGGGCGGAACGTTCAGAACATCCTTGCAATTTTCAATTAATTGCTGTCCGAGCTCCTTCGCAAGCTTGTACGTCTCTCCGCGCTCGGTAGGGCAGTTGTCGATGTGGTACTGCATGAATTCGAGTAGCAAGGGGTTCGATTTGCTCATAATCCGTATGCATTGGCTGACAATCTCTCTGTCAACAGCTTGCAGTCGGCCAAAAATAACATCGTAATACATGCTTAGGGCGTCTTGTCGTGCCCAGTTCCAGGAGGAATCATATGTGCGTGCTTTTAAAGGACTAAAAACAGGTTCGATGCCCGCGGCATAAAAGTCGCCGTGTTCAGCGCTCCAAAGGTCCAGTTGCGCCTGCAACACCTGTTGTGACTCTTGAGATGTCTGCGCAGCTTTGTCACCTGCTCTAAGATCCATTTTCAGGTATCTTGCCAGCAACTCCAGCTGCTGCTTGAACAGTGCACGCTGGTCTTTGGTAAGAGCATCGATGGCAGCAGGGTCCATCATCATACCTCCAGATCCGCCGGCGGCAGGGCCGGCAGCTGAGGCTGTAGACAAGCTAATACCGGCGTTTGCAGCATACTTCTGTGCCACATCATCCAGGTATGCCTTGGCATCGTTCTCGGAACCCAGACGAGCTGCTGGCTCCATCGTAATGGCTAATATGAGGGCTCCATCCTGCCTACCAGGGCCTAGTCCCCATCGTGTCTCTAGGTACTTCCGTGCAGAGGTCATATTGAATCCACCAGGCATCTTTGAAGAGATCAAACGGGCAATCAGTGATTGAGACTGTTTTCCAAGCTGGCCGTTGAATGTGGCCTGCATTAATCCTGCTAATTCGTCGATAGGAGTATCTTCCGGCTTTTCAGGAGTTGACCCAAATTCCTTTCCAAGATCTCCGAGGATCTCGTTCTGGAGAGTGGATTTACCTGCAACTCGGTCAGTCCCAGATGAGAGTATTTACCATGTAATTTGTACTGACCTCCAACTAAGTCCTTAATCGCCTTGCTTAGAGGTACTTCTAAGAACGGTTTCTTTAACTTCTGTGCAATCAATGCTCTGACTATCTCAAGCGCAGATACGGGCACATCGTCCACAGCCGCGGCAGGACCTGCGCTGGGCGCGGGAGCGGGAGCCGCAGCAGTAGGAGCAGCTGCCGCAGAAGGTACCGGTGCAGAAGTCGAACTCTCTGCAGCCGCCGCAGCGGGTTCCGGTTCCTCTTCAACTGGATCAACGTCGTAATAGATCTCCTTTGCATCTTTGTTATAGCACAGGATTTGTCGTTGGATGGATTTCGCGGCGTCGAAAGCTTCATATTTGGATGCAATTGTCCTCTTCGCCATTACACCTAGGGTATCCGCAGGTCCAACCTCAACGATACGCTCAGCCATCTTCTCGCCAAGGAAGACATCTTGTGTTTCAATCCATCTCACGGGGGAGGCAAACTGGTATGCGAGGAGTTCGACGAGCAAGGTGTGGGCAAGCTCCTGCTCGACTTCGGGACGCATCTTGACGGTAGGGTGGTAATACTTGGGGAAAGGTTTCGAGGAGTCTCAAGGAAGGGAGTGTCGACAACTCCACTGGGTATCTCGGCCTGTTTGGTGGTACGTCGACGAGGGAAGTTAAAAAGAAGGATGTCGTCTCGTCCGTGTTCGACTAATCCCCTTCCACTTTTTTTTGAACTCTAGTCCCTTAACTGAGTTAGGGGGGAAAGCTCGAAAGAGCAAATAGCACGGTTCGACTGGAAGGATGAAAAAGGAGCGTTGACCAAAGCTTGACAGGTACGGTAGAACAGACAGTACCTGTTAAGACAGAGAAAACCAAGAGGGATGTGGGAACAAATTACTGATGGGTGGACTTTTGGCAAATTGATTATTTGGCACCTCCTGGTATTGTAGATTATTCAGGTATCGCCGGTAAGTGGTTGGCGATCACTTTTGACAAAAGTTGTTTTGCCCGAGAGACAGGCATATGAGGTACAAATTACGGAGGTACAAACAACAAAAACGGTTAGGGCGGTAGCTCTCGTACGGTAACAGGTAGGATGCGTGAATGCAGGCGGAACGAAAAGACCTTTCCCAAATGTTGAACTGCATCAATGGAAAATTTTGGCGGGATCCTGGTACCTAGGTCGTGGTTCCCCATTCCCGGGCCAATGGCTACACTAGACTAATTGGACCAGATGTACCTGAAGTCCACCCTAAGCTTTCTGGACAGAGGGAGGGCTAGAGCATTCCCCACGCTACAACAACCCTGCATCGAGCCTGTGGTGCCACCGCAACTGCTGTGCGATACTCCAGGCGCGCTTACAGGGTAGGAGGCACCTCTGACCTGATGTCTGCAGCGCCGCATTAATTTGCTCCATCGTGATTCGCTGTGAAAAACATTTTTGCTCCACCATTCCTCAACCAACTTCCAGGCTCTGCCTATCGTAGCTTAGTTGCCTTCGAGACCCTTTCTCCACAAAGAGCCAGCACGCAAAGTTGGGGTTCGTCGTTTCTTCTTTTGCCTCCCTCGTTAACACCTAATATCGTCTTACGCCTGATTTTATCGAAAGCTCGTTTGAACCGTTTAAACAGTTAATAACCTCTGCTTTATCGCTAGCTTCTCGAGCACAGATCGAATTCAGGGCTGAAGACTAGACCGTCTGGCGGCCTTACCCATGATTTAGAGGTAGTCAATCGTCATCCGACTTTAGTCTCATGCAGGCTCGAATAGCTTACGACGAGTAGTATTGCAGGGAATCCTGTTCCGTCATACCAGGTACCACGCAACGTCGCGCCTGGGTGGCCTTGGCGGTCGTTTGCCTCGCTGCTAGGTAACCTTCTACCGGACCAATGCCCTAAGTATAGGTACTTCTCATGAGCATATAGGTACTACATGTAATTTGAACAACATTTGAACAGCATGAATCGTTGAATTATGTTCACATTCTAGGTTATTGCCTTGTAAACTTTGAAGCTGATTCCCATCCCCTCCCCCACCAAAACAGGATATAAAAGACAAGCTGAGAAGACAACCAACCAGCTTGTGTAAATGACCGTATTCAGATGATACTCTGATTTATGAGACACTGCGTGTCTGTAGGAGATCGTGAAGAATTATTGGTTGCCTTCTCATCCTCACAATTTAAAAGAGAATCTGCCTCCCGTGGCGTTGCGTCATCTCACCCTCCGCAATCCAGAATGCAGCCTCCTGATGACATGCATGGAGGATTACCTCACAGGCCTCGGTTGAAAGAGACATTGGTTGTAATGATTAGTAAATAGACCACTATTCCGAAACTTTTGAGTCTTGTATTACTTTGAGAACAATTTGTTGGATGGAACACAGGAATGAAGTTGGCGAGAACATGAAGGCATGTCCATGGATGAGCCATGTTCCTTTGATCCGAAGACTTTCTCGCTTTTCTAATCATACCTACCTACCTAGTTCTTTCTACCCTCGTCACCATTGGAAAGCCGGCATGGTTAACCATGTTCTGATCATAGTCTCTACTCAGATAAGGCTTCACTTAAAGGGTTGAATATATAACGATGTTGGAATGGGATGAAATGGTATGGAATGGTATGTAGGTAATAAGTGGACAGAGAGATGCCTTTTTTTCCTCTCTTCCAGCTTGCTGGAGATGTTATAAGATACATGTATGCAGATGTATAAGTCTCGGCTCATACATGTATTGAAGATATCTGAACAAGTACAGATACTTAATTTGGTAACAAGCTAGAGTAGTGGGTCCACCCTTCACCAGGGTCGCAGGTGCACGCTAGGTACATGTAGTTTAAACAAGTGTGGCACCTAACCAAACGGATCCCCAACAAGAACTTAAATTTTTTTCTGGCGAGGGAGCTTGTCCCTGCAACGACAACATTAGCCCATTAGCTTCGACGTTGTATCTGGTAAAGGTACGTTGAGAAGGACCAGACAGGGGCGCCGACGCTTGCAGTTGCCCTTGTGCCACAAACATTGAATGCTTGTTTCTTGATAGGAAGCCCCTTCAATTGCATCCAGTCCATCACGACCCTCACCTTTCTTATCGAAGCTGGTCAATCGTAACCTTCTCAGCTTCAATCCCACAAACACCTCCCAAAGTTCCATTCCCGCGGCAGGTGAACCATTCTCGTCCAGTCGGTCATTCATTAGTGAGGCTCTTGGTTGTCTATCGGACGCAGCTCTCTTTTTTGCTAAAGCTCTTTGAATTTTTTTTCCCCTCAGGTTCCCAAGAGCATTACATCTCCTACTCTTTACTGAGTCTACGGAGGTAATCCTAATAGTAAGATGGGACTTTGTTGTAGTATATAATTCTTTTGTACTGTGATGGCTAACATAAACCAAAGCACCGATTTTAGGCGTCTGCCTCACTAGCAATTCCACGATACCCCCCTAATCATGTATGGTACCGGCGGCACTGGCCCTCAAACGGGTGTCTCTACTCCTCGATCATCGTCCTCCCTTCGACCTCTGACCCTTGCCCATGGATCGCTTGAGGCTTCATTTCTCGTGCCTACCGGCCTCCATTTCCATGCGTCACAGCTTAAAGACCGATTCACGGCCGGGCTGCCAGCACCGACAGATGAGTTGGCTCTAGACGATGAGCCTTCATCCGTAGCCGAGCTGGTCGCAAGGTATATGGGCTTTGTTGCACATGAAGTCGAAGAAGGGGAGGACGATGCACAAGGCTCTTACGAAGAAGTTCTAAAACTCGTTCTTAACGAGTTCGAGCGAATGTTCCTGCGAGGGAATGACGTCCACACTCTTGCGAAGAACCTACCAGGCATTCTCGCTAAACAGATAACCGTGGTGAGATGTTATTATGCAGCCCGTTCGGTGGCGAATCGGGCGATCAGGCCACACGAATCCGCCCTCCTAAGGGCCGCCGACGACGGGAGTGCCGTCATCTACAGCATTTTCGGTGGTCAAGGAAACATCATCGAATACTTCGACGAGCTCCGTGAGGTATACGAGACATACCCTTCCTTTGTGGGTGAGCTTGTTACTACGTCTGCAGAGCTCCTCCACAACCTTGCTCTGGACCCAAGGGCGGAAAAGTTGTACGCAAAAGGGTTGGACGTGATGGAATGGCTTCACTCGCCGGACACGACCCCCGACCCCGAATATCTAATTTCCGCGCCGGTTAGCTTGCCTCTGATTGGATTGGTACAACTTTGTCATTACCAAGTCCTCGGAAAAGGCCTCGGCGTACACCCTGGAATACTAAGAGACCGCATTCGCGGGGCCACTGGTCACTCACAGGGTGTCATTGTAGCAGCTGCCACTGCTGCTGCTGATTCATGGGAGTCATACGAAAAGCTGGCCAAGGATGCATTGACGATGCTTTTCTGGATCGGCGCTCGTAGTCAACAAGTGTTCCCCAGAACCTCGTTGACTCCAGCTATGCTACAGGATTCGATTGACAACGGCGAGGGGGACCCGACACCCATGTTGAGTATCCGCGATTTGCCTCAGAGCGAGGTTCAGAAACACATTGACGCTACGAACCAGTATCTTCCCGAGGATCGTCACATCGCCATTTCCCTCATTAACAGCCCTAGAAATATGGTTGTTACTGGCCCACCGATTTCTCTCTATGGTTTAAATTTGCAGCTGCGAAAGGTTAAAGCTCCAACGGGTCTTGATCAAACTCGAATCCCTCATACGCAACGGAAAGTCCGCTTTGTAAACCGATTTTTGCCAATCACTGCCCCTTTCCATAGCAAGTATCTTGCTGATGCCACCAAACTAATCGATGAAGATCTGAAGGATATATCGATTGATTCCGCCTCGCTGGGGATTGCCGTGTATAATACGTGCACTGGTGCTGATCTGAGAGATGAAGTCGAGGGCAACATTGTGCCCTCTCTGGTCCGTATGATCACGCGAGATCCTGTAAACTGGGAAAAGGCAACAGTTTTCCCCGAAGCCACTCATGTTTTGGACTTCGGCCCAGGTGGTATTTCGGGTCTCGGTATTTTGACAAGCCGCAACAAGGAGGGTACAGGCGTTCGTGTTATCTTAGCTGGTACAATCGACGGTGCTGCACAAGAAGTGGGCTATAAGTCCGAACTCTTCGATCGCGACGAGGAACATGCCGTCGTCTACGCTATGGATTGGGTAAAGGAATACGGACCTCGATTAATCAAGACTTCGGGCGGCCGTACTTATGTGGATACCAAGATGAGCAGGCTGCTTGGTGTACCCCCGATTATGGTTGCCGGTATGACGCCGGCCACTGTTCCCTGGGACTTCGTTGCGGCGACTATGAATGCTGGGTATCATATCGAGTTAGCTGGTGGAGGTTACTATAACGGCAAGACAATGACTGAGGCTCTGTCCAAGATCGAAAACGCTATTCCAGCCGGACGAGGAGTTACGATTAACTTGATTTACGTCAACCCCCGCGCTATGGGCTGGCAGATTCCTCTTATCGGTCGTCTCCGAGCGGAGGGCGTCCCTATTGAAGGTCTGACCATCGGTGCGGGTGTCCCATCCATTGAAGTTGCTCAGGAATACATAGAGACTCTCGGCCTAAAGCACATTGCTTTTAAGCCAGGCTCCATGGAGGCTATCCAGGCTGTTATTAATATTGCCAAGGCCAACCCAACATTCCCTGTTATCCTTCAATGGACTGGCGGCCGAGGAGGTGGCCATCATTCATACGAAGATTTCCATCAACCGATCTTGCAAATGTACGCCCGCATCCGACGGTCAGACAATATCGTTCTGGTAGCTGGCAGTGGTTTCGGCGGCGCTGAAGACACATACCCGTACCTTACAGGCGAATGGTCCAAGAAGTTTGGTTACCCACCAATGCCTTTCGATGGCTGTCTCTTTGGCAGTCGCATGATGGTCGCAAAAGAAGCGCATACAAGTAGAGCCGCTAAACAGGCCATCATAGACGCGAAGGGTGTTGGCGATGATGAATGGGAACAGACATACAAGGGACCCGCCGGTGGTGTCATCACTGTCCGATCAGAAATGGGTGAGCCTATTCACAAGCTTGCTACCCGAGGTGTATTGTTCTGGGCAGAAATGGACAAGAAGATTTTCAGCTTGCCAAAGGAGAAACGTGTTGCTGAGCTGAAAAAGAACCGGGACTATATCATCAAGAAATTGAACGATGACTTCCAGAAGGTCTGGTTTGGTCGAAATAAGGCTGGTCAAACTGTAGATCTCGAGGATATGACGTACGGCGAGGTGGTACGTCGAATGGTGGATCTCCTCTATGTCAAACATGAGTCACGATGGATCGACCCATCATTCATCAAGCTGACGGGTGATTTCATCCATCGTGTTGAGGAACGGTTCACTCATAGCCCTGGTCAGCCATCTTACTTGCAAAACTATTCTGAACTTAACGAACCTTTTTCAACTGTCGAAAAGATCCTTTCCCACTATCCCGAGGCCGAAACCCAAATCATTAATGCTCAGGATGTTCAGCATTTCTTACTATTATGTCAACGTCGTGGTCAGAAGCCAGTGACCTTTGTCCCATCACTTGACGAAAACTTCGAATTCTACTTCAAGAAGGATTCTCTCTGGCAGTCTGAGGATCTTGCAGCTGTCATAGATCAGGATGTTGGCCGTACATGCATTCTGCAGGGTCCCACCGCGGTCAGATACTCGACTGTACTGGACGAACCCATTAAAGACATCTTAGACGGCATTCACAACGCTCATATTTCCAACTTGACACGGGACGTATACGCTAACAAGCCCGAATCCATCCCGACTATTGAGTATTTCGGCGGAAAGCTCATCGAACCTGAAGTACCATTAGACATTGAAGGCCTTACAGTGTCATATGATCAACACAAGAACACCTACCGACTATCTTCATCACCTGGCGTCGCCCTCCCCTCGGTCGACAGCTGGCTTGCGCTTTTAGCCGGACCAAGTCGCAATTGGCGTCATGCTTTATTCACGTCTGAGGTTTTGGTACAAGGCCACAAGTACCAGACGAACCCAATGAAGAGAATATTTGCCCCGGTTCGTGGTCTCTTCGTCGAGATTCTACATCCAAACGACCCAGCCAAGACATCAATTATCGTCCGCGAGCAGCCGCGACACAACCATTATGTAGATGTGATTGAGGTGAAATTGAATGGAAAGAGTGAGATTACCGTTAGCATGATCAAAGACACTACTGCTCTCGGTCAGCCCGTATCGCTACCACTTCGGTTCACGTACCACCCCGAAGCTGGATACGCACCAATTCATGAGGTCATGGAAGGACGAAACGACCGTATCAAAGAATTCTACTGGCGCGCATGGTTTGGTGACGAGGCATTAGACCTTGATGCCCCCGTCACCAGCAAGTTTGATGGAGGACGGACTACTATCACCAAGGAAGATATCAACGATTTTGTGCACGCTGTTGGCAACACCGGCGAAGCATTCGTCGACCGCCCCGGCAAGATAATGTTTGCCCCAATGGATTTTGCCATTGTTGTCGGATGGAAGGCTATTACGAAGCCGATCTTCCCTCGAAAGATCGATGGTGACCTCCTCAAGCTCGTCCATCTTTCCAATGGCTTCCGAATGATGCCGGGTGCCGATCCTCTCAAGAAGGGTGACGAGGTTAAAACCACCGCTCAAATCAACGCTGTAATTAACCAGGACTCTGGCAAGATGGTCGAAGTCTGTGGCACAATTTACAGAGATGGTCAAGCTGTCATGGAGGTAACATCGCAGTTCCTATACCGCGGTAATTATACCGATTATGAGAACACATTCCAGCGCAAAATGGAAACACCGATGCAAGTCCATCTCGGTACCTCAAAAGATGTCGCGGTCCTAAAGTCGAAAGATTGGATTCAATTTGATAACAGTGAGATCGAACTCCTCGGTCAGACATTAACTTTCCGTCTTCAGAGCTTCTACAAGTTCAAGAACAAGACCGTTTACAGCAGTGTTGAAACCCGCGGTCAAGTGTTGTTAGAACTTCCAACTAAGGAGATCATTCAAGTTGCGAGTGTCGATTACGAAGCTGGTCTATCTCATGGTAATCCAGTTATTGACTACCTTGAGCGCCACGGCTCTTCTATCGAACAGCCTATCAACTTCGAAAACCCTATCCCTCTTAGCGGAAAGACACCTTTGCAGCTCAAAGCACCAGCTTCAAACGAAACTTACGCCAAGGTTTCTGGTGACTACAACCCCATTCACGTTTCTCGCGTTTTCTCCAGCTACGCCAACCTTCCTGGTACCATTACCCATGGTATGTACTCTAGTGCTGCCGTGCGAAGCCTAGTGGAAACTTGGGCTGCCGAGAATAATGTCGGTCGAGTCCGTAGCTTCCATGCTTCTCTCGTTGGTATGGTGCTGCCTAATGACGATATTCAAGTCAAGCTTCAGCATGTAGGCATGATTGGTGGTCGTAAGATTATCAAAGTTGAGGCAAGCAACAAGGAAACCGAAGAGAAGGTTCTTCTCGGAGAAGCCGAAGTTGAGCAACCCGTCACAGCATATGTCTTTACCGGTCAAGGTTCTCAAGAACAGGGCATGGGTATGGACTTGTACAATACTAGCCCTGTGGCTAAGGAGGTCTGGGACAGGGCCGACAAATATCTCCTGGACACCTATGGTAAGTTACTTTCATTCTCCTGGTTGATAACTATTAACTCCTTTCAGGCTTCTCTATTTTGAACATCGTCAAGAACAACCCGAAGGAGCTTACCATCCACTTCGGCGGTCCCCGAGGCAAAGCAATCCGTGAAAATTATATGCAGATGAACTTCGAGACTATTGCCGCAGATGGTTCTGTCAAGTCTGAACGCATCTTCAAGGAGATAAATGAAAAGACGACTTCGTACACATACCGCTCTCCCACTGGCCTTCTATCAGCCACCCAATTCACACAACCGGCCCTCACTTTAATGGAAAAGGCCAGTTTCGAAGACATGAATGCCAAGGGTCTTGTACCAAGAGACAGCACTTTTGCCGGCCATTCTTTGGGTGAATACTCTGCTCTTGCTGCATTGGCAGATGTGCTACCTATTGAGTCTCTGGTCTCAGTTGTCTTCTACCGTGGATTGACCATGCAGGTTGCCGTCGAGCGAGATGCCCAAGGTCGCTCCAACTACTCAATGTGCGCTGTCAATCCTAGCCGAATTTCGAAGACGTTCAGTGAAAGCGCCCTTCGATATGTGGTTAGCAATATTGCCGAGGAGACAGGCTGGCTCTTGGAGATTGTCAACTACAACATTGCCAATATGCAGTACGTCTGCGCTGGTGATCTGCGTGCGCTAGACACCCTTACTGGCGTCTTGAACTTCTTGAAGTCACAGAAAGTAGATATCAATCAGCTTCGCCAAGATCTGAGCATCGAGGAGGTGAAGGCACACCTTGTCGACATTATCAAAGGTTCCGCTCAGCAAACTTTGGCCAAGCCTACTCCTCTAGAACTGGAGAGAGGGTTTGCCACTATACCTCTCAAGGGCATCGACGTGCCATTCCACTCTACATTCTTGCGATCAGGCGTCAAACCCTTTAGAAACATCCTTCTGAAGAAGATCAACAAGACTTCCATCGACCCCGCGAAGTTGGTTGGGAAGTATATTCCTAACGTGACGGCTCGACCGTTCGAGCTCACCAAGGAATATTTCCAAAACGTATACGACCTCACTGGGTCACCGAAGATTGCGCAGATCTTACAAGATTGGGAGAGTTACCAAGACGATGTCAATGGCGTCAATGGTGTGAGCGCTCCCGTACAGGTCAATGGCCACTGAAGACTTAATGTGTGACATGGATGATTGGAATGAGCTTCCGGTTTAAAGAAGCCCGGCGGTCTTGATGAAATGGCATCGTGCTGGCGGTGTCTTAGATTCGTTGTATTTTCTATTTCTGTGCTATTATGTTGACGACGTTCGAATGGAAACTTTGCTGTTGGGTTTCCATACTCGTATATAGATAAGGTGTAGACTCGGAGTTTAGCCTCTTCAAACCAATGAATACTGAATGATTCTAAATTCGCCGATATTGCATTTAGTGTTCCTTGAATCTATTTGCTATAAGCAGTGGTAGGCATGGATCGAGGAACCAGTAGAGGAAGGGGAAACCTCGAGAGCTACGAACGTGGCCCCATTCGGAGTTTACGATCAAACTAGCTCGTAAACCATAGTCGAATAGAAAAACAATTCTACTCGTATTAGACGTCTTGATGTTTACGGCTCGGCGCTCTATGACATTAGAACCGAGACCGACTGGAAATTTCAATATAAAACGAAGGACATACATACTACTCCTGAAGCAGGCAGTAACATTTTAAGAGAGATCATGATTTCTGTCTTCAATCTATGCAGATCGGCTAGCCTAGGCTAAATGGTTCGTAGGAAGATACGAAGTATGCTGCCGCAAAATCAATGCTAAGATGCAAAATGGGTACTCCTTTCACCCACATACAAGATCCTACAATACCTATGATATCCCGAAAGCTGAGTCCTCGTACCACGCACTAGACTTTGGCGTTCGTTCTCGTAATATCATGCCTTAATTAACATCACGTCCCCCCAAACCCGTCAAACTCCCTTAAAACTAACACATTCTTACCTCATATCGTCATAGCTCACCATCCTCCACCATCCCTAAATCAACCAGCTTCTTATAAATAATCTCAGCAACAGCCTTCATCCCCTCCGCCCGCGGATGGTACGCACCCCCCGCGTAAAACAGCTTCCACGAAAACCCCGAAACCCACGGCTCCGGCGCCCCAATCGCATGGTCCTCGCTCGGCGCTGCCACGGACACCACATGGCACCAGTCCTCGCGGCCCTCCGTCGCCTTCGCCGTCGCTTCTAGTAGTCGCGCGGCTACCGCCTTGTGGTGTGCCACGCGGTCCGAGTCGAACGGCACGTCCTTGCCCGCCCGCGTGTGCGCGCCTAGCATCGTCAGGTACTCGACGACTAGGACCTGGGCCTTGGGCGCCTTGGCGTGGATCGCGTCGAGCACGCCTGCGTACCGCTCTGCTAGCCCCGCTACATCGAGGTTCGTGGTGGCTACCGGCGCGCCCCCTGTCCCCCGCACCGCCATGACGACCGTGCCGAGCCAGGATGCGGAGAGCGTGTCCTCGAAGAGCCCGCCGATGTATCCGATGTCGTTGCCGCCGCCCAGCACGAAGACTACGTCTGAGTCCGGCGGTAAGCCCTGGATTTGCGGCGGGAAGATGTGGCCGTCGCAGTCTTGCGGGTCTGTTGTTAGGTTTAGGAGTGTGGCGCCGCTGGCTGTGAGGTCTGTTAGCGAGGACCCCGGGATCCGCTTGCAGACTAGGTTGGCGAAGTTGGCGCCGGACCGGCCGGCGTGTTCGTCGACGCACGGCGGGATGCTGGGGCCGGCGGCGAAGGAGGAGCCTAGGTTTGCTATGCGGAGGGGCATTTTTGGTGCTAGTGTTGGTGAGAGTGATGGTGGTGGTGTTGGGATGAGGGGTGGATAAGGTGGAGTGTTGATGGACCTTGTTGGGGTGTTAATGTGTGAGATCGGAGATGGATGGTATCGCTTTTCGCATATGGTATCCAGTCGGTGTTTCAGGTTTTGTCGTGACACTGCGTACGTAAGACAAGTTACAACGACAACGCAACGCAGTGACGACAGCCTAACCTGGGGAATGACGAGACTATTTGGGGGTCGGATGTTTTTGAGGTTAGACAGTGTTCGATGCCGGGTCCGGGGGAGTTTCTGTCTCTGCCCCTCCCCCCCTTTTCTAATAATAAGTCCCGCTGTTCTAGGCCTGGTTAACCGGAACCCCTCGGCTCGGTAGTATCCCCCAAAACACGGGCCAATTAGGAGGCGGGGTATCGTATTATTTCCAGTCACACCGCTTATGTATTCCGAAGACGTTCTGCTTGCGAATGCGTACAACTATTTGCTACAAGCACCTCTGATTTTATTACGGAGCGTGGTAAGCTTGATAATGATGATATTTACCTAATCTAATAGAAAATAAACGCGACAAAAAGCAATAATTACGAGCAAAATTGAATAGATGTCTCACTGTTCAATGGCCTATCTTGAACTGAAGCTTACGCAATTCATTTATTATTATTTAGTCGGATTTAGGACGGCCTTGAATTTTATAGACTTATGGGTTGATTACCGGGTAAGGTCTATATAAGGAGTATGGACAAGTACATGTTTCCGGTGAGTGAAGAGTAACACTGTTCTGTTAGAATTACAGGAACACACGGCCTGAAATATCGAGTCTAGTATCACGTTACCTTAGATTTAAAAGGCAAGCACTCAGACGTAATGTTGTCCATGTAAGAGGTTGACTAAGAATGACATAAGTTATGAGAAATCATCATCAGTTTCATGTACCCCTAAGGCTACCTGCCTCTATAACAGATATACTCTTTTTGCTACTCAATATACTTCGAGACGGGGAGTATTGTGATGTGATGTCTCCGCGCGTTAGCGAAATAGTTGAGATTAGTGACTCGTGGTTTCATTCGATGTTATATGGGACGGCAACACCAATCCTTGACTTGAGTACCTGAGGTACCTATATTCCCTCCAAATTACCTAGAAGTAATTGAATACCAAAACTATAATATTGCCACTGCAAAGGTCCATACATTCTGAACTTGTAGCGGTGTAGATGTCCGCTTTTTAATGTGAATTATACTACCCAATTATGCTGTTCGCAGCATTACAATCAGATAGTAGGACCACTCCGTGTCTTTGGATGAAAGAGTTTTCATTGAGGCACAATCTATCTGTTTGCAGATTCTTTCATGCATTGGATTGTCGAAAGTTGGGATGGGATAGCATTGGAAGCTACAGCTACCCTCGCTAAAGTTGCTGACAATAGCGATTGATAACCTAAGCCTCAGTGGGGGTTGATCCCTGTCAAGGTACCTACAGGTTAGGTAGGTGTCATAGCTGGCACCAATAGGAACCCCGCCTGCCGCGGGTGCCGGCGTTGACCGGCTTCTATCGGACGTGACCAAAAAAACGCTGTGCTCCGGTGGACACTTCCGTCAGAGATACATAGACACGTTGTCTAAACGGGTTACGGGTCACTACATCGGGACAAAGAGTAAAGTTCGGTAGCGCCCTTGGTCGATGCAGGAACGCCATCTCGCCTAATCTAGAAGATTGCCTTATCTAGCATTCTAAAACGAAGCTAGTGCTCCCTTGGTAATCGCTTACCTACCTAAGGTACCTACCTAGTCTAGCTGTCTAGGTATAACTTCTTAATCTTTCCCTCCTTGTTTATTTTTCGTGTTGTGAGGATGGAAATGTTTTGTTGATTCGAGTTACGTCATTTTACCGTATCCGTTCTAAATCCTAGAAATTCATTCGCTCATGTTGAAAGCTTGGTCCCCTATGAGCTCATATCACCGTTTGGCCGGGTCTAGCAAAGGTTGGAGTTGATGTGGCAGCTGTGGCAGCTGTGGTTGAAGGGAAGAATTAGGCCGAATTGGATTGGATAAATCGTGGTTTCACTAACCGGGTGACGTCTCGTCACGCTACTTGCTTCTGATTACAACGCGCAATTCGAATTACAGTAAAGTCGCGTGCTTGAACGGAACCTGGTATCCTCAAATACCGGGTCCATATAAAATCAGAAGAGGGGCAACCCGGGGAAATTAATCAGTTGAGAAACTCAAATGGAAGAGCACGCCGTCATGGCTCCTCCAAGGACTGAGAAGAACCAATTATTTCTGGGCATGTTCATACACAGCGTCAAGCTTGGCAAACTGCAATACCTTGAAAATAGCGCTGTCTGCGTGGACAAGTCCGGCAAGATTGTTGCTCTCGAAACGTCTTGCGACCAGAAACAAGCCGAGGAGAAGTTATATCCTAGATTGGGCTGGAACGCTGATGATGTTACTGTCACTATTGCAGAAGATGGCCAGTTTTTCTTCCCTGGCTTCATTGGTAAGCTTATACGCACCCTCTTTCCTCCTCGGCCTTTTTACTGATCAGAAACAGACACGCACGTCCATGCGCCGCAGTATCCCAACGTGGGCGTCTTCGGCAACTCTACACTGTTGGACTGGTTGAACACTTATACCTTCCCAATGGAAGCGTCCCTCTCTTCTCTTCCTAAGGCGCGGAGGGTGTACACGCGGGTTGTAAGGCAGATGCTCTCCTATGGTACCACCACCGCCGCCTACTATGCTACGATCCACGTGCCGGCCACCAACCTCCTCGCAGACCTCTGCCACTCCATGGGCCAACGCGCCTTCATCGGCCGCGTATGTATGGACAACTTAGGACCGGATTATTATCTCGACGAGTCACCCGCCGCGTCCCTTGCCGCCACCCAGGCTAGCATCGACCACATCCGGAATATCGATCCCTCCTTCGACCTCATTTCCCCTATTCTAACACCCCGCTTCGCTCCAGCATGCTCACGGGAGTCTATGACAGGACTCGGCAAGTTACACGATGAGACAGGCATCCCGATACAAACGCACATCTCAGAGAACGTCAACGAGATCCAGCTCGTGCGGGAGATGTTCCCAGACTGCGAGAACTACGCGGACGTATACGACAAATTCGGCCTGCTCGGCGAGAAAACCATCCTGGCACACGCCATCCACCTAACCGAGGAGGAAGCCGATCTCATCGCGGGAAAGGGGTCCAAGATCGCCCACTGCCCCTGCAGCAACTCCGCCCTAACAAGCGGTGAGGCGCGCGTGCGCTGGCTGCTGGAGAAGGGCATCGGCGTGGGCCTGGGCACCGACATGAGCGGGGGCTACAGCCCCAGCGTTCTCGAGGCCGCGCGCCAGGCCGCCTTGGTCTCGAATCACCTCGCCATGCCTATCGGCAAGTGGTCCGACATCCCCCCCGAGGAGCGCCAACACGCTAAGCTCAGCGTCGAGGAAGTTCTGCATCTAGCGACGCGCGGCGGCGCCGAGGTCGTCGGGCTCGCGGACAAGATCGGCGGGTTCGAAGTCGGCAAGGAATGGGATGCGCAACTCATAGGCCTGGGGTTCGTAAGCGAGACGCTGGATGAAGACGACATGACGGATACGGGGAATGTGGATATCTTCGGGTGGGAGAAGTGGGAGGAGCGCATTGCGAAGTGGGTGTTCAATGGCGATGATCGGAATGTGAAGAAAGTGTGGGTGAGGGGCCGGCTTGTACATGAGCGGAAGTAGATGAATGGATGGAGGGAAGGAAAGGGAAGTTGGTTGGTTGTGAGTGTGTAAATAGACCGGACCTGCATAGCATGGCATAGCATAGAAGTTCATACGGACTGTTTACGAGTGGATGGATGCGATAGAGTAGGTTAGGTATATACCCCTTTTACCACCAATACCGGTAGTTCCTGTAGAAAATCATGAGGTTCTTACCTGCAGTCTTAATAGTAGTGTGTTACTAGGTGGCAGATAATATTAGAATAGGCTTCAGTTTGTATATGACATGGAATTTGTATGTATTATGAGGCATCTATGTAAGCTTATGTGGGTATCTAGACGGCCGAGTCGCAAAGCAACATATACGATTCCGTCTAAAGCAATTCCCTAGCCAACGGCAGCCACCATCACCAATCACTATGCGCGCAATATCTCAGTAGAATGATGACGTTGGTGTCGCGATGCAATGGGCATGCGACCTAATATACACTATGGGATTCCCAACCCGTTCGATGCGAATAAACCCTTTTATATGTGCAAGTGTACATCCATCTACCACCACGCGAATTACTCGAAGGCATTGAGAGGCCCCGTACGATCGCGATCACGTATAGCTAATTAGGTGGAGTATATCTAGTGTGCAGAATTGCTAGCTCTTAGCAGTTCGTAAAGAGCCTGGTCGTCCGCCCCAGAGCCATAATTGTGCCCCGAATAATTAGGCACGTTCGATCTATGGCTATTATACGTAGCCTGATTCGAACTTCCGGCGCCGCTATAACCGCTATTTCGGTTATTGCCGTAGCTATTCTGATTCGTGCTGTTGTTGCTGTTGGTAGCATTTATGCCGTACCAATTCTGCTGCGTCTGCTGGTTGGTGTTTGGTTGTTGCGTCGAGTAGGACCTGTAGGACTGAGACTGGGACTGGGAATGGGGTTGATTATAAGGGGCGCTTTGATGGGAGGTTCGTGAATCGGTAGACCTTGTCCCATAACCGTGGGACGCGGGAGTGGTTGATGTCATAGAGTAAGTATTGTTCGTATGCGACTGGGTCTGCGGTTGAGCAGCTCGAGTCTGTGAGGCTGGCCACTGGTTCGTCGTAGTGGTACTGGTGTTGCCGTAACTGGTCGATGAGTTGAGTGCTTGAGAAAGGGGATTAGATGGTCGAGCGGCCTGAGTATAGTCATACGCAGGTGCCGACGAGTACGACGCTGACGTCGTAGTAGTTGGGTTAGGATGGTATGAGCCTGGCTCATACGCGATACGGGACGAGCCAAGATCATTACTTGCACTATCGTATTGACTATTGGTCGAGTTATCATAACGTGCATATGGGTCATAATTCGGAATTGAAGCCGATGGAGCCGTTTGATAGGATGTACTAGTGGCGGCCTGGGGCGCCTGAGGTGGAGGACGAGACGAAGACGCAACGGGTGTACCTGATTGCGACCTATGGCCCTGCCGGGAATTTGTCCTGGCCGCAGTCTGGTATGGTGATCCAGACACATGTAAAGGCTGACTGGCTTTTTGCACCGCAGCCTGTGATAAAGCCGTAGCTTGGTTTATACCATCCTGTGTCTTCTGGTTGACGTCTGAGGCAGACTTGCGCGGTTTTGATCGCTTGGCTTCTTGCTGCTTGGTCATGGTCGGTGATGCCTTGGTGGTTTGCCCCATTGTAGACGGGACATTCCAAGTAGTCATTTGCTGCGGGATGGTTGGCGCTGGGACTGGAGTTTGTTTATTTTGACCAGTTGGAAGGCTACGGCGGCCAGAGGTTGATGCGGTTCGCCTCTTCTGATTTGTCACCGGGGCTGGTTGTTCAAAGGTCAACCCCGATGAGTGCTCAGTCTGCTGCGATGTGGATGCTGATGGATGTGTTAAATTGGGAGAAGACTCGAATTCAGTCCCGCGCGTTTGGGATTCTGGAAACGTTAATCCTGGCATTGCTGCATATTCAGATGACGGTTGAGGATTTTGCGGAAAGGTAAATCCAGTGCTATGATCCTGGTAGTAGTGCGTCTGAGGTTGTGCTGGAGGTTGCGTAGTAGCGAGTTGATGCTCAACAGGCCCTGATAAGATGTTTGGGTCTGGGATGAACTCTTCATTATCGGGATCGGAGGGTGGTGGTACAACGGGATGCGCCGGGTGTTCCATTGGGTCTGGAGCTGTTGACACTGGTGTTGTTGCTAGAGCTTCGTTTTGCGCCTGCCACTGTTCGCTCTCTCCAGGCACATCGGAATCTTCAATTTCGTTTTCGACAACTTCAGCATTTATCCCGGACCTCCTCTTTCGAGGCTTAGGCGGCAAGTATATGCATTCTATACCAGCTTCACGACATATAGAACAGCTAGGATGGTCCTTCGTACACTAGGAGGCATTAGTACCGGGCTCTAACTTGGTGAATGGGTTATCCGTCTGCTTACCTTCTTTTTCCTCTTTCTGCAAGTTTCACAGCTGCCTCGTGTCTTTCTGACCGTTGGTTTAAGAGTGGAAGTCGTTGTTCCAATTTCGCCATTCTGCTCTACCGGTACTACTGCACCACTGCCAATGGGGACTTCTGCTACTGGCCCATTGGATTTTTTCTTCCTAGGGCGTCTCTTCTTCGTAGGTGTCTCAGATGTCCCTGGTGTAGCTGTGGAGCCTGGTATGATTGCAGGGGTCGTATTGGCAGAGGGTTCCGCGGCGGGAGTGGAATTTGGTGATGAAGGTTCATCCGTCTTCTCTGGGTGAACAATCCTTAACTTTTCCGCACCGTACATAGCCAGCATCTCCAGTGAAGTTGCCTGCAAATCCGGTGCCTGGTTTGCAAATATGCTAAATTGTTCTTTAGTCAGCGTCGCAGGATCAACGCCCTTTCCAACCAGGAGATCTCGCGCTGTCTTTTCTCGTCGTGCCTGTTCATCAGGGGGTACATTCAGACTGGCCATAAGCTGTATACCATCAGGGTCTATGATCTGTGATTCGGCGCCATTCTGATTGGGTTGATTCTGTTCGGGAGGAGGACCCTCCATCGGTGCTTCTGGCGCTTTGCCCTTCTTCTTAGCGCGCTTTTTACGACTTCCCTCCTCGCCTTCAGCTGGTGGAGGTCGCTTTGCTCTCGGTGTCCTGTGATTGTTCGCATTGCCATTAGTGGCCGGCGGAGGTGGTAAAGAAGGCGCAAGGAGCTCTATCAGCTCATTGACGGTTTTGTGAATAGGCGTGTGATTGTATTTGATGATTACACTTCTTGCAGACTTCGAGAAGGCGATTGTGAGAGTTCCACGACAGTCGAAGGCAGGACGAGCTATGACGAGGTTAGAAGATTTGCCCGTAAAATGACTGATTGTTAATTCTTACAAGCATTGGTCGGATCAAGACTGCCTGGTCCACTGTAGCTGCCAATTGCAGCTTTCCCAGCGTTTTTCGCATTCGCGCGATTCCAAGCCTGCAAGGAGTCTTTGCAGATGTAGGTAAATGTCCAACCTTGTGCATCCTTAGAGACGTTCCTAACTGTCCATGTGCTACTTTCGACTACCCCCATCGCACTGACTATATGCTTCGCGACAGCTCGCTGGAGTACTGGGTCATCGGCGGGTTGGTTTTGTACCGTTTCGGAGACATTGACGGGTCGCGTGATGGGTTGTTGTGGTGACTGGCCGTCGGGTTCGCCAGCGCCATCAGGAGAGCCATTTTCGCCATCTTCGTTCAGATGAAAGACTGAATTATGTCGGAGTTCGAAGGTAATGGAGTTGTGTTCGGCGCGCGTATTGGAGGCCTTGGAAACCAAGCTATGATGTAATTTATCCTGTACTTCTTGAATAGAACTACAGACGTAGTTTCCTCGCGGCGAATCCAGGAGGACATCCATTTCGCCGACGGCTCAAGGCGATTAGAACTATCTAGTTCTGTTTTCCCCAGGCCTGTCGCTCAGATCGCGCGATGCGACGACGACGGAAATACATTAAAATAGTTGCAGATGCAAAGTGGAGAGTCTAAACGCGGTTGGAGGTTGGGAACAGTTCGCGGATCTAGGCGCAGCTTGGGGTAAGTGTGGCTGAAAAGCCAAACACATAATGTGAGGTAGGTACGTATGTGGGGTGGCTGGTGAAAAGGCGGGCACGTAGGGCAGGTCCGTCCGAAAGACATTTGACCCTTAAAACTCCGAGCCTAAGTATCTTGGTACATCCATGGATGAATCCATATTACATGTAATTCATAGCATCTCTATCACTAACGCCGAAATTTGGTTTTACACATAGTCTTTTTACCCTGACTGATGGTTCATCCCAATCCCCGAAAGTTACACATTATCCTCGATCCATCCCTCAAGCCTCTCGACGAGTACTTTCTTCACTCCTTTAGTATCAATCGAGCGATCAACAAGAATTGGTTTTAATTCGGCTACAGTTAGTCTTGATAACGTGCCGTCGTTGTATCTCTTCTTCAGTTCGGCGTTAGTCATTCCCGCATCACTAGTACTAGCTTTCGCTGTTGTTTTCCTTGGTTTCTTCGCGGGCTTGGGCTCATCTTCGTCGTCGGCTTCCATCTCCCGTTTAATTGCCTTAGCATCTCTCATCATGCTTAGGATATCGTCTGCTGTACGCGACCACTCCTGGATGTATTCGCCGCACCGGTTGTGGATGGCCTTGTATTTCGGCATAGTGGCATCATTAGGTTTGTCAGGTACCTCTTCCTCTAGAGCCAGGGCCTGAAGGATCTTGTAATGCCACTGAAGCGCCGGATTTGGATACTTGGACGGATTATACGTGGCGGTTGGCAGTTGCAGGTTCCCAATGATCTTGTTCATCCTATCAGTCAACTCATCCGTAGTTCGAACTAGGTTGACATTGTCCGGGCCTTCACGCAGGTCGTCGGCATATGGAATCGGATAAAGCCATAATCCAGCAGGTATGTAATCTACTCCGGTCTTATGATCTGACTGTGCCCTGGAGGGAATGATAGCAACTAGCTGAGGGTTACCATTCGTCCGAGCAATATGCCATGCAACACCAATCTTTTTGGAGTTAAGTAGTTTCTGCCACAGTGCTGTAAAAACACGCGTGGAGCCAATGTAGCCTTCCTCACTCGGGAAAATGAAGGTCGACTTCTTTATCGATGCCCAAACCCCTAGCTGTGATCTGTCTTTGAAGCCGATTATGCGGATTATCGGGCCTCCAAATTGTTTGATGGACTTCTGCTCATCCTCGCTGAAATAGACATATTCGCCCCCGAATTTATAGGCTTTCTTCACCTCGCCCGACTGAACTGTTCTAGCACTGTCTTCGGCCATACGAGTAGTTTCGCCAACGGCAATTTGCGCCTTCTCGCCGTCTAGCCAAACGTAACAGCTACGTGCTGGCTCCTGTTTTTGAAAGATGTTGTACCCCTTCACTGAAATCTGAAGCCCGGGGCCAAGCTCGAACGGCATGTTGCTGAAATATGACCGCTTTGGCGTTTGTTTGGAGTTGATGTTGGAAATCAACGAATTAAGGAGAGTAAGGCCTCCTCCGGACTTAGACGTCGAGATATTCCCTGGATGTGCTTCTTCAATAGCTGGATCTCGATAAATGATGTCCTTGATTATGTTAGTAAATAGCGCAAGTGGCTTAACGTTAGGTGGGGACTCACATCATAGAACTTGCTGAAATCGAACTTCCCATCATCACGAGTGACTGCGAATAACTCGATAGTGACGCCTATATCATACAAATCCTTGGCACGATATACCGCGGGTTCTTTAAGCTGTTTGTCGTCACTATGAGGGTTATCGTTGTCCGTGATGATGAATAGCCTTCGGGATCCAAAATTTGGAGCCTTGGTGGTGAAGAGATTGTTCGCTAGGAAGAACAAGCTCGACATCTGGACCCCCTCGCTAGATGGGACGAGAACTTCATCGGCACCTTCGCCTTCTTCGACAAGAGCTTTGAGGCTTTTCACATCTTCGGCGGCGGGGATATCGAGATCGGTGTATACATAACAGTGAGGGTAGGGAAGATTCTGGTCATCTCGGTATTTCGTCTTTTCAGTACCGAAGAGTATTATACCCATCATGTCTTTCGGGTTGGATATGATTCGCTGCTGCATCACCTGGTATGCGCACTTCAAGGCGGCGTATACAGGGGGATCTTTATCCGCCTTCTTGTCATTTGACTCGGGAGGCGGCCTGAGCATCGACTCACTAACGTCAATAGCGAAAATGAGAGCATCCTTTTGCGCTTTGTAGTCCTAGGAAAGAGTTAGATTCAAATAATTTTTAACGATTCAATCAATACGAAATACCGCTTCGCCAATCTCATCTTCCTCTTCCTCCTCGTCCCTCTTCTCGTAATGATCTGCCATGGTGGGTCCGAACCCTTTACTCAAAGGTCATCAGGTGAAGGAGAATGGTCGCATATGTATGAGTGTATGAAATCGAGAAGTTGGTTTGGTGTTAATATGAGTTGAAGACGACTGTGGCTTTTTTCAACGCTCACTCCGAAACTGCTTGCCTTAGACCTAGGAATAGGCAGCTGTCGCGATCAATCGCGTTATGATGTAAAGTGGGTTTGTATGAAGTAATCGCGCTGTCATGTGACTTCCGGATTACTTCCCAACAGATTCCTGAGTTGCTAGGCAATCGAACTCGATTCATTGGCCCCTCTATTAGACATTCTTCATGCACGATACAGTGGGGACACCCCACTATCTAGGTACCAACTCGAATTCGGGTCCGGCCAGCTCGGAAGGCCCGAGGCCGAGTTTTCTGTCATCATTGAACTTGTCCAGAGCAGCCAGAGGCAAATCTATTGCCAATTAACGTTTTATTCGACCGTCTACGAAGTTCCCTCGAATCATTCTTCGTTTATACGGACTTCTATTGTCGGATTAATATAGAACTTATTAATAAATCTTTTAGGATATGGCGACGCGGCAATTCGTCGCCCGACTGTCGCGTAAAGCAGCTGGTACTGCGATCGCTGGCAGGCAAACAAGAACCTTTGCAACAACAGTGCCTCCTGTCACACAAAATGCGGTTGGTTCGAAAGGCCCGACGGCCATGGTATTTCTGAATATGGGTGGCCCCTCGACAATAGACGAGGTTGGCGATTTCTTGAGTCGTCTATTCGTAAGTCCAAACCATATAGAGCTTCATCTCTCCACGACTTTCTAATATAGAGCAGGCAGATGGCGATTTAATACCGTTAGGCAGATTACAAAACTACCTCGGCCCCCTCATTTCGAAGCGAAGAACACCAAAGATCCAAAAACAATATGCAGAGATAGGAGGTGGCTCGCCCATTCGAAAATGGTCCGAATATCAAAATGCGGAAATGTGCAAGATTCTCGACCGCATATCACCGGAGACAGCGCCCCATAAGCCATACGTCGCCTTTCGCTACGCCGATCCTCTGACTGAGGAAATGTATAACAAATTGCTAGAGGATGGCTTCGGGAATGGCAAGGGGGGGAGAGCGGTTGCGTTCACACAGTATCCCCAGTACTCTTGCTCTACAACAGGCAGTAGTCTTAATGAGTTATGGAAGTGGCGCCAACGATTAGAAGGCAAGGCAGGACCAGGTACAATTCGATGGAGCGTCATCGATAGGTGGCCGGTACATCCAGGCCTGGTGGAGGCCTTCGCCAGCAATATCGAGAAAACGCTAGCACAATATCCGGAAGAACGTCGAAGTAAAGTTGTCTTATTATTCTCAGCCCACAGCCTGCCAATGTCTGTGGTCAATAGAGGTAAGGACAGAAACCACAGACTAAGAAGACCTCAATTGACCTTGTTTTAGGCGACCCATATCCTGCCGAGGTTGCTGCAACGGTATATGCCGTAATGCAACGACTGAAATTTTCCAATCCTTATAGGTTATGTTGGCAATCACAAGTCGGGCCTCAACCCTGGTTAGGTCCCCAGACACAAACCTCGGTTGAAGAGTACATTGCAAAGGGCCAGAAAGACCTCGTCCTCATCCCCATTGCATTCACGTCAGATCACATCGAGACCCTCTTCGAGCTTGATAAGGAGGTAATCGGAGAATCTGGACACGAGGATACTGTCAAGCGGGTAGAAAGCCTCAACGGTAACCCCATATTTATCGATGCGCTCGCAGACATCGCGAAGAGCCATTTAGATAGTGGTATTGCATGCTCTTATCAGATGAGCTTGAGGTGTCCTGGTTGCAAGAGCGAACGATGTGCAGAGTCGAAGAAGTTCTTTGCTGGACAGCAAAATAACACCGCAGTATAGGAGCATATCAACACTCTAATATGCTCAAAGATGTCATGAGTTCAAAATGGGGTAGTTGGGTATGTGTTAAGCCTACTCTTATATCAAACAGTTCACTTGTGTGAGTGTTCACGTGCATATAGATATAACTCACTCCATTCTTGGATCTATGGGAAATTACATTGTACGATTTATATGACTGAATGGAAAATATCTGAATTGGAAAAGCATGAAATCTTTTAGGATTTATGGGTACATATTTGAGTCTACATATAGTCACTGTATCTATATAGACATGATTAGAACGGCTTCAGCCATTGTGTTCGGTATGTATGTATCATTATTAGGTACAATTCCGTATCGGGCTTGTGAACCTGTGTGGCCGTCGGACCTTAGTTGAGTCCGAATCCCCCAACTCAGACCCCAGTACCTACATGGGCGAAACGAAATTGATGCGTCATCGATGTGCTGGCGAGGATTACAACAAGCTGAATCTCTTTTCCCATTTCGTGTTCCAATCTTACATTGGTTATTGATAATCTTCTCACACTCTAGTTTTCTTTTGGACCCTTATCTGTGCATAACGGCATAGATTGTTTGCTGTTTCTGTAAACTCGGGTTTCAACATCACATGGGGAGAGCCGATGTAAAAGATAAGATTACCAATCATACCGGGAACATGGCTGCTTCAATGCTGGCTAAGATCTAGGATACGGGTACCCACATCTGATAATGTGTGGATTTTCCCACATTACTATACTTGTCGAGTACTTAAAGCAGGCGCAATTAATACAGGCATTGACCTTCCTTTCGCGTAAGACGACACAATTAATAAGCCTGTCGGAGACTTAGGACCTGGTGATCCGGCGTACACGTATGTAGCCATTTTGTAGTACCACGTTTGACATAATGCGTATAGCCGGGGATCCACTCAATCCCATAGATATGGGATTCAACTATGCGCCCACCCGTAACTTTCGCATCATTCACATCATTTTCTCCCAACGTCTAGCGCTGGCACACTTCGGACGTTTAAGTGTTCGGGATTGAGTCGATTCGAGCTTTAATTGGCGTCTTATTCACACATCATTGATTCCGATAGACCAATGGACTCTTGAATACTTATAATCAAGCTTCAGACATGGAGCATATATACGCCTTCCCTCCCAACCCTCCTAAACCTTAACTTGTTCAGGTCAAATAATTGACCTCCTTCGGATACCGGAGAATAGAACTACTACCAAACTAGAGTAGTCGCTTTGTCATTAACTACCTATTTATTCGGCTAGCTAAGCATCCCACGGAGCATACGGACCATCCGCGAAATTCGGAATCCTTCAACTGAAACGAATTCCGTAATACCTGGTGTATCGCATTACACCTCGTCGTGCCCTGTCCATTATAACATCGCAACCTACTTGAATAGTGGTGCTACTCCGGGTTGCTGGCAGCGTTTCACAACGTTACGAAATTAGACTCTAGCTGCGCAACAGGCGCACAGTCAAAATGACGAGCGAGGCGCAACCCGTTAGGAGGGATAGCAGACAGATCACTCTCGTAGATGAAGAGCAAGATGGATGGGATGGCGCAACAGAAACAAGTCCGCTGGTCGGCACGAGCTCCGGAGAAAATAGGACAGGAGATGACAGGAATAGAAAGAGACAAGACAGCTGGATAGGTTACGAGGATTTTGCTGACCATCCGTGGTGGCAGACACCCTCGGTACGTTGTGTGCGATAGAGCTCCGGAACTTTTTGCGCTGACTTTTGATGTCAGGTTTACTGGCTGCTCGGACCCTATTTCCTGTTCACGCTTGCATTCGGCGGCATCCTCGTGCCAAAACTCAATTTGTAAGTTGCGTCGGTTCTAGCGCAGTTCAATTCGCAACGCGTCGCTAATAAAAACAACTCGTCGTCAGAATTGTCGACTTGATATGTCGCAATTATTATAGCGAGCGTCAAGCATATGATCCAAATTTCACTTTCACACCAGTGGTTTTAGGCGCAGACAATCCGCAATGCAATGCTCCCGCCGTCCAGAAGCATGTTGCAACTTTCACGCTCATACTGAGCGCTCTTACCGGTGCCTTAAGCGCTCTCACGGCACCGAAGCTAGGTTCATTATCCGATAGGTATGGTCGCAAACGTCTCTTGGTGATTTCATCCTGTGGAGGCCTAGCCAATGAGGTCATTACCATTTTTGCTGCGAAATTTCCTGACACCGTGAGCTATCATTGGTTGATCTTAGGAGCTTTCTTTGATGGTATCATGGGCTCTTTTACAGCGGGCAGCATATTGGGCCACTCTTACACGAGCGACTGTGCTCCGCCATCGAAACGCGGGGTGCATATAGCCTATCTACATGCGTGTCTATTTACTGGATTGGCATTCGGGCCCCTCCTCGCTGGTTACTTTGTCGAGTGGACTGGGTCGCTGGTGTCGATATTTTACGTGGTCCTCGGCTGCCACGGTTTCGTCATCCTGTACTTCTGGTTTCTCCTGCCCGAGTCGATATCTCACAAACGCCAGATGGCTGCAAGAGCAAAGCATCAAGCAGAGACCGAAGCTACAGCCGTGCAGCTGAGATCGGGACTCCCAAGTTCAGTCGAGATTCTCGTTGGCCACCGGGTCGCCTCGTTCTTGGATGACCACATGGGCACTTGGCTGCCTGCAGTTCTGAGCGCCAACCCACTAGCACCCTTGAAAATACTTATCCCAAGTGGACGAAGCAATGGCCGCTTACGAAGGAATCTCATTATTCTCGCCCTTATTGACACAATGATATTGATGTCTGCGATGGGGGCGGGTACTGTCGTTGTGCTCTACTCGGAATACATGTTCAATTGGGGAACATTAGAAGCCTCGCGATTCGTATCAATTGTCAGCATGGTGCGAGTCGTAATTCTTCTCTGCATCCTCCCGGTTATCAACTACGTATTCCGTGTCCGACCATTACGTCGACAAAGGCGTGAAAGTGGTGACACCAATGTAGTCGAGACGAACTCTGGTGCTGACAACCTGGACGTGTGGCTTCTACGGATTGCTCTCGTCAGCGACGCTGCAGGTACCGCTGGGTATATCTTCGTCCGTAGAGAAGAACTGTTCATCCTCTGCGGTTTGGCGACGGCGTTTGGTGGCCTAGCAAGTGCTACTATCCAAAGTGCTGTCACAAAACACGTCCCGGCTGAGCGCGTAGGTTCCCTGCTAGGAGCAATCGGCCTACTACATGCTCTCGGGCGAGTTTTCGCTCCCGCGCTCTTCAACGGCATATACGCCGCAACAGTTGAGACATTCCCACAGGCATTCTTCGTTATGTTAACTTCTCTCTTCGGACTCGCGGTGTTCGCAAGTCTCTTCGTGAGGCCGCATGGTAAGTTCATAGCTCAATTCACTCAACAATACAATGAACACTGACTAATTCCGTATAGTCTACCTACAAGAGAACGGTTACATCGCAGTCCCGGTGCGAGTTCCTGGTGATCCTCAAGATCCGGATATCTTGTCTGATGAAGAACTACCGAGCGAGACCTTACCGCGAATCTGAGTGATATTTCATATGAATGAGTTGTCTCGTATAGAGCCGTATATATGTAAAAATCACATAAGAGTAACGTATTATTGATATTCCTTTATTCATAGAAGCCTCTTCGCGGTACCTATAGAACATCTTGGAGTTTATATATATGTATAGTTGTGCATATTCGTTGAATATCAGCTGGCGTTGGCGGAAATGGATGCTTTTTGGACCACAGTAACATATATGAATGGCCGTGTAGCATGAGTTTTGTCTAATTATATTCTAGAAGGCGTCTATTCTATGTACTGGATGGCTATCTATTTAAGCAATCTATTTCCATCTTGAGCTTTAGGGGCAACAAAACACACTAAAGAGTCAAATATACCTAGAGAATATTTAGAACGCTTACGAAAACACATTCTACTCTAAGTTTTTGCGGCCATGTCAGCGCTGCGCATTTTCTTCAACTCCTACGCAACGCCCAATTCCCCGCTACAATGTCTTTCATTTGCAATACAACTTCGCTTCCGCTCACAAATGATGCAGATAATCTAACTTGTTCCTTAATATATCTCCTTAACCCTCCAACTAACAGCTAGCACTCTAGCCCCGAGGAAGCAACTCATGGCAATGGCATAGGACAGAGCTGCGAAGAGGATTAGCGCCAGCCAGCCCTGTTCCTGACCGCCACCGATTCCTAGCAATGCGCCAGCAATCGGTAGAGATGTCAGAGTCCCGAAACTGCCGGTCATCATCGCAGTTGAGAAGAAGCGGCCGTATTCGCGCGCTTCGCATAACTGGCCGATACACACGGGGTATAGGCCTAGATTACTTCCGGAGGCGAAGCCGAAGGTAACCGCGAAGACGATAAGCATGGCGCGCGAGTCGCCTGCAGGCAACCAGAAGGCGAGGATGGTGACGACGCATAGCGCGTTCGTCACGGTGATGATGTTGAAACGGCCGAAGCGGTCTGCTAGAAATCCCGGGAGGAAGCGGCCCAGGAAGGATCCGGCATTGAGCAGCGCTAGTAGCGTATATGCGTCGTTCGGATCTTGGCCGTGAGCTGCGGCGTATGAGACGATATAGGTCAATGGTGTGAAGATGCCCCACTCCATAAACCACACACCGGCGCAGCAGAAGCTAAACTTGAGGTCCTTGAATAGGGACCAGTCGGGCATCACGCGCACCGGATGCGAGCTCGGCGGTAGACGCGAGCGAATGAGGACATTGGCTATGACCGATAAGAAGAGCAGCATAAAGCCGATGATTCGCGTCGCCCATGCGAAGCCGAGCTTGGGAATCACGGCTTGCAGAAATATGGGAAACACAATACCACCGACAGACCCCGCGGTTGCGGCGATACCGGTGGCGAGACCGCGACGCCGCTTGAAGAAGTGCGCTATCACGCCGTACGCGGGCACGTTGAGCAAGGCGCCTCCTAGGCCGCCGAGGATGGAGTATGTTAGGAGGATCTGGTAGTATTCTATGATCCGACCTGTTAGCTCATGGTTTACTAGGAGTGTATGTATGCAAGGGATATAGATGGTGCACTTACGTTCACACAATCCTAGGAGTAGCTGACTCGCGACGACTAACAGGCTGCCAGCGAGAACTGACAATCGGGGCCCATATCTGTCAAAGATAGGGCCGACCTGGATGCCGAAGAAGAAGACAATGAACAGGTATACACTGAAGATCCAGCCGATAGTCGAGGAGTCGTATCCGGCGAGTTGGTTGGTCGAGAAGTACGACTCGAAGACGGCGGCGGAATTGATGATGCCGTACACCGATATCATGGCGCAGAAGGAGCCGAAGACAACGAGCCAGGCCTTCAGCCCGCCTTCTGGGAAGTCGGCGTCGTCTTCGCTCTCTTCACCATCTGATGATGACGACGACGATGCTCCGCCGGCATTTTCGAACGGGTGGGAATGTCCCCTTTCAAGGTCGCTACCGGAATTGGAATTGGTATTGGAATTGGGATTTGGAAGTTTGTTTTTTTCGTCAAGTTGCTCCGACGGCGATCCAAAGATCCCCGCCGGGACAGTTTGATTTATGAGGCAGCTGTCATCTGCATTTTTCGGTGTGAGGGTCATGGAAGACCTTCTACTAGTTGTCTTATTAGGTACAATTGATGCCGGTGCGGAGTGACCTTAGATCTAAAGCCACTCCCAACAGCAAACTCTCCAAAATCTCTAAAATATGCTTCTCTCACTCTCCTGCGCATACGCTGTGAAGATCTCTTGACGTTGAAAGAAAACCAAACTAAAATTTTGGGAACGGCAAAGGGTTTTAATAGGTCTACTTTTTTTTTCTCCTTAGGTACATGACGAAAAATCTGGGGAAGATAACGATACATACCCCTTGCGATGGCGCTATAACTTAGTAACAGATTCCTCTAAAGACTATAATACGAGCCGATGGGTCTTACTGTTACATAATAGTTTCGATGTTACCGTGGACCGCCAGCCCACAACACCGCTTCTTTCCTTTCCTTTACATTCTCCCGCAGGTCTCCGATGTCAATGGAAAGGCGGCACCTTCCAGCCGGTTAATTAAAGTCTTCCGGTAGACGGAGATCTACGGTAACCGCGGTGCCTTTCTTAGGTCTTAATTTTCATTCGCCAATCGAAAATTGGCAAGCAACTCCATCTCGCACCACGGGTACCTGCGGCAAAATATGGGGCGCCAAAACCTTACAGAGCTCCCAGGAACTCGGTACCTTAAGTAGACAATAGCAAATAATGAAAGTTGAAATTAGAGAAAAGGTTCCTATCTTTATCAAAACTTCTATATCTACCTACCTACTTAGTATCCAAAAGCTGTGAATTAGATAATGTAAAAACACATACCTTAGTTACCTACCTAATTAGATGAGTTCCCTAAGAAATAAGACCTACCTTGTCTCGTGAATCGCCTGTAATTACTGGTGAAGAAACACCTGCAACCTACAATCTCAACGAAAGAGCAGCTGCTAAAACAACTTGCAACCCAACTCACCTGGAAGACAAGTTCACAGTTATTCTCAGCAACTGCACCAATTCAATGGGTCACGTCCCATTGTTCTTCAGTTCAACGCATCCCAGACCGATTTTTCGTCCTATGACAACCATCAGCTGATTACACACTATAGACCGGGTACATGTCGAGAAGATAATTCAGGAAAGGCCCCTTAAAGGCCAATCCACCCATGCCAAATATGGCCTTGCCACTTCCTCACGGTTTTTTGGGGCTTAGAGACTGCTCTTGTATTGGATGATTCTTTCTGTTTTCATCCCATGTCTGCGGCCTCCCTCTCTTTAGGCTCGTAATAGTGATATCCACACTGTTTAGCTGCACCCGATGTTGAGTACGAAGAAGCATTCTTGTCATGTGAATGGTGCTATTGAAGCGGTAAACACAGTCGAATATCCACCAGGGCTTGTGTGACTCACTGCGTTGGCATGAATAGCTTCGAGTTAGTACCGCAGGCTTCCTTGTAAGTGTGAATGTGATGTTGAGCCTTGAAAGCTTTTCTTGATATATACCTGCCTTAGCAGACGGCGTTAATTCTTGAGGTTACCCATGAACCGCAGCGGAAATCGAACAACCATGTCGAGTCACCTGCTACCTCCAGAAACGGTTGATGGGTTAGAACTTTCTGACCTATCAAGGCATTCTTCGAATACCCAGGATGCCAGTGAATATCCCGTTGCTTCATCTCCGTCAGCTTCCCCAAGGTCATCAGAGGATGTCTTGATTTCTTCGAGCAGTCAACATAGGGTAGATGCCAGCACTCGAAGCAACGAATACACCAACTCCACAAGCTGGTATGGTCGTTTCAGTAGTTTCAGATCGGGAGCAGTGCCACCAACGCCATCAGAACGCACAATATGCCCCGAAGCCACTGCCGGCTGGTTTAGCCGGTTGACATTCAACTGGATCAACCCGCTGCTATCCGTTGGGCGGCGACGATCCCTAGAAGCCAATGACATCTGGCTAGTAAATCCGGATAGAAGTGTCGAAGTCGTCAGTGGCAAATTCAAGGCGTCATTTAATAAGCATGCCCAGCATAAGTACGCATTAGCGTTTGCTCTGTACGATACTTTTACCTCGGAGTTCTGGATTGGCGGGATCTGGCAACTTGCTGCCTCCTTCTGTCAAGTAGCTATCCCTCTTGTTCTGCACTTCCTATTGTCGTTTGTAACCGATAATCACGAATCTGCTAGAGCTCTATCCGAAGGGCACGCGGTAGAGGGCCCGTCATTGTCGAAAGGGCCAGCCTTAGTTTTCGGGCTTTTGCTGTTGCAACTAGTCCAAGGTATAGGAATAAACCAATTTTCCTATCAAGGAGTCATGCTAGGTGCACAAGCTCGAGGAGTCCTAGTAGATGCGATGTTCGAGAAATCCACGAAGCTTTCAAGCCAGCCACGTAAGATCCATGGCCCCGAACGAAGCGATGGGATGAGCTCGCTATCCGGAAAACGGCCGTCCGAGAAAGAGATGGCGTCCGCGAAGTGTCAGGGTTTTAATAAAAGCTCAGAAAACGCGGAATCCATCATTAACTTAATGTCTTCCGACACGGGTCATATAGATAAAGCCGCGAAAGCATTCCATCTCGTCTGGACAGCCCCTATAACCATCGTATTAGCCACCACAATAGTTCTCTGCAACCTCACGTATTCTGCAATTCCTGGAATCTGCTTGCTTTTGGGCGGAATTCCGGGACTGGCGCTCGGTGTTAAATCAGCTGGTAGGCTGCGGCCCATACTTAGACAGTTTACCAATGCTCGTGTCTCTTTGACTCAAGGAGTCTTGCGGAATATAAGCTTCATTAAATATAACGTGTGGGAGCCCTATTTCCTCGATAGTATCAAACGGCATCGAGAAAAAGAACTTTCGGTCATTATGAAGCTGCTCGCGATCAAGGATGTCATGCACACCATTTCGACTTGTCTTCCGGTCTTTGCGGCGTTGCTCTCCATTACGGTATACTCAGCGACGGGGCACGAGCTCACAGCATCAACTGTCTTCTCATCTGTTGTTGTTTTCAACACCCTCCGTGGCCCTTTCGCCTCCTTGTCCATCTCTGTAAGACAAGTTGCCGACAGTTGGGCGGCATTGAAACGGCTGCAGAATTTTCTTCTAGCCGAGGAAGTGAAAGAGAATACGATATGGGATAGGAACTTGGAATCCGCTATTAGCGTCAAAAGGGGAAACTTTGCATGGGGAGCGTCCGACCTTCAAAACACCGAGGAGTCCCGATGGTCTAATGAACTCCTTACGCAAAGAGGACCCTTCACACTAACCGACATCAGCTTTTCCATTTCTCGTGGTGAGCTAGTTGCTGTAGTCGGCGCGACTGGATCCGGAAAAAGCTCATTGCTCTGTGCTCTTGCGGGACAGATACCGAAGATTGGTGGTGAAGTCACAATAGGCGTTGCGTCGAGAGCAATGTGTTCGCAAAATGCATGGATCCAAAGCGCTTCTCTCAAGGACAACATACTTTTCGGCAAGTCCATGGATCGCGATATGTACGATCGGATTATCAAGTCCTGTTCTCTAACTCTCGATATCGAAACCCTGCCCGCAGGCGAAGATACGGAAGTAGGCGAGCGAGGCGCTAGTCTTAGCGGCGGCCAGCGTCAACGAATCAATTTAGCTAGGGCAATGTACGCGGGCAGTGACCTAATCCTCTTGGATGATCCTCTGTCGGCCGTAGACGCTCATGTTGGGCGACACCTGTTTGAGGAGGCTATTTGTGGTGAGCTGAAGAACAAAACGAGGATCCTGGTTACGCATCAGCGACAATTTCTCCCCAGATGCGATAAAATCCTATGGATGGAGAACGGCCGCATAAGAGCCATGGATAAGTACTCCAATCTTTTTGCGACTGAATCCGATTTCCGAGCAATGCTAGCGAATACCATGCAAGATGAGAAGCAGGGAAGACAGGAAGACAGTCGGATTTTTTCCGAGGTACCAACGGAGAGCAAGAGAGGGGATGGAGCCCAGAAACATGCGGCTAGTAGTAATAAACCGCTTGACAACGATGAATCCTGGGGGACCAAAGGATACTTGTATATTATTGAAGCGTATATTCGGTCTTCTGGTCACCTTCTGAACGGCTTCATACCGGTTGTGCTCCTTATTTTGGCACAGGGTACCAGTACTTTGACAAGTCTGTGGCTGTCGTACTGGACGTCAAACAGGTTCTACTGGCTCTCGAGAGGATGTTATGTTGCCATCTACATCATTCTAGCCATGATGCAAGCTGTCCTGATACTCTGCTTTGCTATGAGCCTCTCTGTATTTGGTATTCGGGCTAGCCGGAAGCTCTTGGACCAGGCCATTGCCAGGATTGTTAGAGCGCCAATGTCCACCCACGGCTTGCTGCCTCTGGGCCAAACTGTAAATTTATTCACCCAGGACGCTGAAACTGTGGATCAGCAGCTATCTGATTCCCTGTGTAGGTTCCTCTACTCTATCGCCGTGGTCTCTAGCGTGTGCATCCTGCTGATCTGCTATTTTCCATGGTTCCTCATTGCTTTGATTTCACTCACAGCTGGGTTCTTCTATGCGACGGCGTGTTATAGATCGTCAGCAAGACAACTCAAGCGGCACGAGATATCTCTTCGCGGGGTTATGTTCTCTCGGTTTTCTGAATCAATCTCGGGAATGCAGACTATTAGGGCTTACAACATGGAAGGACGCGTCGTCCAGAAGGTTCGCGACGCCATTGATGATATGAACGCTGCTACTTTCCTCGCGCATGGCGCTCAGCGGTGGCTCGCAGTTTGGCTGGACCTTATTGCCGTATCTGTAGTCATGAGTACTGGTCTGTTGGTCATCTTCGGCGGAGGCATAGTGGAACCTAGCATATCAGGCGTTGTCTTATCCGGCGTTCTTGCTTTTAGAATCCAGATCCAGCAGATCGTCCAACACTTGGGGGAGCTTGAAGACTGCATGACCTCTGCAGAGCATCTGCATCAGCACTGTACTCAACTTCCTAATGAGTGTTCGCAGCCGGCGATGATATTAGGTCCAGAAGTCCCTGAATCTTGGCCTACGAGAGGTGGAATTAAGATGACCAACGTCCATATGCGCTATAGACCTGAGCTGCCGATGGTGTTGAAGGATTTAAGCATTGACATACGTGGATGCGAGAAAATTGGTATTGTAGGGCGCACTGGCGCGGGGAAATCGTCGTTAGCCACCGCTATTTTCAGGATAGCTGAGCTTTCGCGGGGGCAGATCACCATTGACGGGCTGGATATCAAGCATATCCCGCTGCCTACGCTTCGTTCGCGTATCTCGATCATTTCTCAAGATACTACACTGTTCCAGGGGACGATCCGATCGAATCTGGATCCCTTTGGTGAACACACAGATGCGGAATTATGGAATGTGCTTCATCAAGTCGGGATGAAGGACAATAGCATGGCCACGACCTCGCCGGGGCTACATCTCGATACCGAGGTTGAAGAGGGTGGCGCCAACTACTCGCAAGGCCAACGCCAGCTGTTAAGCATTGCTCGTGCTCTCCTAAGGAATACGCGTATCGTACTCTGCGACGAAGCGACCTCCTCTCTTGACCCAGAGACAGAAACTAAAATCCAGGATGTCATGTTGAAGGCTTTTTCGGACAAGACCGTGCTAACAATAGCACACCGACTCCAAACGGTCCTCAACTATGACCGAGTCTGTGTTCTCGACTCGGGCTGTGTTTCTGAGTTGGATACTCCGATTAGACTGTGGGAGCGACACGGTATTTTTAGAAGTATGTGCGATCAGATGGGCATCAAGCGTGGCCATTTTGACGTTGCTCCCTCGTCCAGAGTCAAGTAATTGGAGATTTATTAATAGATGATTGATAATGCACATCTAACATGCATGCCGGAGAGAAGTGTCAAACGCCATCTATTTCAAGATATATGAAATACTGCCGAAAGGCGACAGTATTACTAAAGAAAGAAAATTGACTGCGGTTGTTGTGAATGGAAAACGACAATGAGAAAAGGAAAGTGGAAAAGCAGTGTCAAAATAAGGAAGGTGTGGGAATTTCGGGGCCTAACTTAACGACGTCATAGGGACTAAATAGCAACCCGCAACAACCCGCCGCAGCCTGCAGCGACTGCGACCACCAGAGCGTAGCAATTTCAAATCCATCAAACCAACCTTAAATCGTATATCGTAAGATCAAACAATTGCATGTACATATAATTCTCTTATAAATAACATGGCCACCATACGATAGTGGCATCTATTTTACTTAAGGTTATGTTTCGAAAACGCGGTCCAACAATATTAAATCTCATCTTTACTAGCGCTTTTCACACACGAAAGATGAGTTCCCTGCCGACAGGACCCATCTACTTTGGGCCATTTGAGGTCACATCTCAGGTGAGTTGAGCTACATACGGGGCTTTAGCAGTGAATCGCCATGAGTTGTAAAAGAATTATGTGTGAGGGTGGTTCCCAATCGAATGAGAACAGCTCACCAACTATCAACATTATGAGCGTCATCATCAAGATCAAACTAACCATATCTCCAGGTCTTCCTCACAACAACCCACTCCTTCGCCCTGGTGAACCTCAAGCCGCTGCTCCCAGGGCACGTGCTAGTCTGCCCACGGAAGCCATACCGGCGGTTAACAGACCTCACAACACCGGAGATTACCGACCTATTCCAATCGGTGCAGCGGGTGCAACGCATGCTAGCGCGGCACTACTTCACCTCTCCCTCCAAGTCCACGCCATCCTCCGAGCAGAACGGCATCAAACACGACAACGACATCCCCGCGGACGGCACCCCCGAGGCCGGCTCCTTCAACATAGCGATCCAGGACGGCGCCGAAGCAGGGCAAACCGTCCCGCACGTGCACGTGCACGTCATCCCGCGGATCCGCGGCGCCACAGCTAAAGAAGGGCCCGGCCCCGGAGACCAGATCTACGAGGCGATGGCCGCGGAGGAAGGGAATGTCGGCGGGGCTTTGTAAGTGCTTACCTACCTAACCTACCTAGTCAATAGCCTGTAAGTGAGGAATACCGTATGCTAACGGCGGCAGATGGGATCGGGAGCTGAAGAAGTTCCTAGCACGATTCGGGAACCGGCCTCAGCCGGGTGGCAGTTTCCCCAGCATCGAGGACTCAGAGAGACATCCGCGGTCGCCGGAGGAGATGGAGGCTGAGGCGAAGCTGTTTAGGAGTGTGTTAGAGCAGATGGAGGACACGGAAAGTGGATCTGGGTGATGATAGCTTAGATGGAGACTTCTACGCGCTGAGCGCGGGTAGCTTGTAGATGCATGATTGGGATGAATTGGTTCTCATAGCCGCATAGTTGTGGTTTTAGATCCGTATGATAATTTTTTCCGCAGGAGAATAGACTCGTCAACCCATTCACATCAATCATACCATCTTACCGTCTCACTACAACAGGTAGTAGATGTGTTATCAAGCTACGGACCTGAAAATCAATATTCCCGGAGAAGAAGAGAATAAGGGACAAAATGCGAGCGATAAATTAATCATATCATAACGAGCGCTACGTCTTATTAATAAGCAACATACCATTGCATCTCAGACGCCGTAAACTATGCTCATTCGCCAATATCATGACCCAGACCCAGCCAAGTAGTATGTGTATGTAAGCACATTAAGT
The DNA here is from genome assembly GCA_023628415.1 of Hypoxylon sp. PDH2405. NCBI lineage: Eukaryota > Fungi > Ascomycota > Sordariomycetes > Xylariales > Hypoxylaceae > Hypoxylon > Hypoxylon sp. PDH2405. The sequence continues at coordinate 685,554 of JAMAKT010000004.1, read as the reverse complement.
ATGTACATGGACCACTACTACAAGCCTCTAAGCAACTCATCAAGTGAAATAGGTTTTCGTACAGCATTATTCAACCCTTCATGGAACGTAACCCAGACCTTGGTCTCCCCCTTTCCGGACAGCTCATCTCCGGCTTTACTCTGGGGTCTACCATTGCCATCTGTTTCTCTTAGAGCGCGCTTGTCTGTGTTCTCGATGATGCGCCCGAAGAAATCCTTCTTCACTCCTAGCACAGGTAGTCCTGGTACCTTGGAGGCCTTGTCCTCCTTATTGTCATCGAAGATGGAGGGGTCCGGCGCTGCGGCATGCGGGTTGCCAGACCGGAAGCGGGCCTGCCGCGCTGACCTTTCGCGCTCTAGCTTTGCCTTCTGTAATTCCTGGTCTAGCACCTGTCGGACGGCGTAGCGCGTCGGAGCATGTGTGCCATGAATGACCGCCGCTGAGGTTTCGAACGTGGCGAGGACATCGAGGTCGCTACGAAGTTGTTAGTCACGAGTTCGAAGTTCAGCTTTAAAGGATCTGGTGCTCACGGTTCCATGCGGTAAACCCACTGCGGTCCCCTGCTGAATGGGGACTCGCTCTCGATCTTGCCTCTCTGAAGTTCAATGCCAACCTCGGCCAACACGTCGGCAGCTCGCTTCACCATGACCTTCTCGGTGTCCTTCCGGACACTCGCCGTACCTCGTTGGTCCCCGCTGCCTCCAACGACAACAGGTTTCACGTCCGGAGATACCAGACGGATAAGGTATGGGAGGAAGTCTGTTGCGATATCCTCAGGGCTACGGAAAGCACGCATGAGTGTAGGCGGTAGCTGAGCCTGCATCGCCTGTAGCACTGCACGGTTCTCCTTCTCGGTCTCGCGCGCAACGTAGTCTGCCCTTGGTCCAGAAAACGGGAGTGGTGGAGCCTCGTCCTCGGCATCATTGTTGCCCCATTTTCTCTCGTAACCCATATTGGCACGCCTAATTGGCGATGCGAATAAGTGGTGACACGCGAGAATGGACTGAGAAAGGTACGGGGCCAATTCCCAGTCTTGGCTTCCGAAGGTTCTCGACGAACAGGTGTCGTGGAAGTGCATCCACTCATAAGCACAGTCGGGTTTAGATAGGAACGAGTCATCGTTGAACTCGTGGTTCGGGTAGTCTAGAAAGACTTCCGTCATTACCCTGTCCACATCACCACTAGTTTCGACCATCTCCCTCAAGCGCTCTATGCCGTACTTCTTTTGTTGCTCCGAAAACCCGAGCTTTGCGTGTGGTTGTTCGTCTTGGAATTTTGATGATGGAACTGCGAGGAGTACATTACTCTTCGGAAATCCAGCGCCCTCTTGGAAGACACGTGTGACTATGTCCTTCACACTACCTCGTCCTATACCTCTTGCACCACCGCCACCATGAGCCAGATCATGGATAACATTCCGCTCAACCCATTGTCGTGTTAGACAGAGTGGTCCCTTGAGAGACGCAGCCTTAACTCGGCCAGCCACCCATTCGCCTACGACCATTATACCACGTAGGTCTCCTTCCGCAGTGCTCTCTGCGCCCTTTTTGGCGTCAATGCCGCTGCTCATGCCCCAGGCCGCTTCACACAGTTTCCGCGCAGCATCTTTTTCGCAAGGAATTCCTTCCTTCTCGAATACCGTCTTAAGACGCGTAACAACTGCGTCGATTGTAGGTTTGCCAACATGGATGATTTCCGCCAGATTTGATAGTCGTAAGGGCCTCAGAGACGGATGGTAGACATCATTGCAAATCAGGATAAGAGGTCGCATCTGACGAAAATCGTCGCCTTTCTTCTTGCGACGTCCAGAGTGATGGGCTGCTGTCTCTTGTTGTCCAGAAGCATTCTTCTCTCCAATGGTGACCAAGTCTATCAGCGCTTTGATGAAACCACCTTCCCCAGAACCACCAGAGCCGGTCACGACGCCATCTACTTCGTCCACCACTACACACACGGGGCGTGCAACTTTTTGTTTCCCGTCCTGCTGTTTATTTTGTTGCACCGTCTTGACGTTTTCCGTGCCTAGACTTGTGCGTATTCTGTTCTTAACGACGTTCGAACTGCGATCGTCACTGGCATTGATCTCCATAACTTCATAACCTGCTTGCTTCGCGCAAACGTGAGCAAGTGTTGTCTTCCCCAGCCCTGGAGGGCCAGTGAGCATTAAGATCTTTCGGTGCGGCTTTTCCTCTTCGGCCTCAACTTTCCCACCAGGTCGCCGTATACTGGGCCTCGATTTTGCTGCTCCCGGAAAAACAATCGGATCCCATCTCTTCAGCCATCGCAAAACTTGTCGGTTCGTGAGATCGTCGCCAACTAAATCCATGAAATTCCTAGCCCGGTATTTCTCAGTCCACAAGAGTGACTTCTTCGGCTTCTTGACAGTCTCCACAGAAGGCATTGGCTCGTCGGAAACGGGGCCAGGGTTCGAAGACTTGTTGGCGAGCTCCTTGGAAGCAGCTTCTACCAGCTCGTGGATGTCGATACCATAATAACTCTTCTTTGCCCGGCCCTCCTTCGTCTTTGACCGGGCAGCGACCATTCGCTCATACGATACACTAGTATTTGCCTTCCGCTGCTTGATATCAATGGTATTGCCTGAACAGGTCTTGACCTTGAAGTTGCTCTGCGCTTTCTGGAGAGAAAATCGATCGAAAATAGATGTGACATTGCTCGAACTAAGAAATGAGCTCATTACGGTGGGCTGGGTAGCAGTTTCGTCGGTTGTCGGCTGTGAAATGGATTCAAATGATGTTGACCCAGCATCCTTAACCCCAAGACTCGGAATCGTTAATGGAGGTGAGGATGGTTCGGTGTACTCGGCGGCTGCATGCTCGCTAGGACTACTCAACATTCGCCTCTTAGCCGCCGGTATTGCCAACACGTCTTCATTGTCAGAGTCATCGTCAATAAGAAAGCCGCCTTTCGCACGGGGCCGAGGATGAGGATCAGGGTGTGGTTTCGCGCGTTTTGATGCTGCCGTCGGGGAAGAGCTGGCCGGGTAGACTACTGGAGACGAAGCAGAGAGCATCTTTGAAAATCAATTGAGGTTCATGAAGTTCGTGGGTCTAGAAAACACGAGAATATCTGGTTATCTGAAAGTGTTTCTTCAAAAGTGGCTCAAGTACAGGGTTAATGTATGTAAACGGCACGCAGGAACGCGTCTTGATTTCGCGTTACGCGGGGCTTGAATATATTGGACCGATCCACTCTTGCAGGGTCCAGTGTGGGGCTCACTAGTATGGGATACTAGCTTACATAATGACCAAGCGCGGAATAATCCCATATTCCCTATAAAAGAATGGGCTTATGAAATAATACAACCTATGGAACAGCTACGGAATAAGATATTACGTAAGCTAGGCTATAGGGAATAACATGTCTTATGAAATAATACATCCGATGAAGTATTATTACCTAATATGACTTAATATTATTCCTCAACTATTGTTATTCCCTACGGGATTTTCCTCATCGGGTCTTACTCGCTCTCGTTAGTCTATACTAAATGAATAAAGCTCAAGGCAACCACGGCCTTTCGAATAGATACATGTAGGACAGCGACGTTCAAAGCGTGTATGATTGGGAAACATAGAATCTAGCCATCGCTTGCTCTCTCTCTAGCTATGACGATGAAATGCCGCGCCGGATCCTAATTGCTTTCCTCCGGTCGCGGTCGGAATATGGCAAACCATGAACTGAAATAGCCGTGGCGCTATCCGTGCCAGCGATATTAGGAACGGTAAGATTCCAAAAATATGCATCTGAGCATGTCACTGCCACCTTTACCTATGACAATCCAGCCGCCACGTGTTGCCGAAGTCTACCTACTGCGATGTAGCGTCCCGCCACAACAGGCAGACCAGATGCGTAAAAGCGTTCCTAGTATAGTTCAGGGTTTCGAAAGAGCGGGAAAAAAAGTATAACATGCCAGTTGATGATCTTGGAGAATGAAATCGGCACACTTGAGCCTCTGGGAGGCCGAATCAATTCCTCCATCATAAAAACACAGAGCCAGCTTCGTGAGATTGATGGACAAATTATCATTTGTCTTGAGGATTGCGGGAATTGCAAGGTCCGAGAACCACTCCCACTCTGTTTCTAGTAATGAATTTTTTATTATTTTCTGTCATAAAACTAACTTCTTTGACCGTGTATCCGATGGCGGTTCGCCCTGTATCTTAGGTATAATTACTCCGCAGAGCAAAGTGTGAATGAATATTGGCAAGTTTGCGCCCATATTCCTAGGATGCCGAGTGGTCTTTAATGATACCTTTCTTATATCTCAATTAACATCAAGGCCATTTACTTCCTTTCCTCGAACCTATGTCTAACTTAGACACCACGGAGCCCCGGCTTAGCGTATCGCAAGCAAGTTGCGGAATAAAACAAATTTCCCGCACAGACCTCTACCATCCCGCGGGCAAATCGCCATTGGCTAGGAGAAAGGCCTACGCCTGAGAGACGCGTGAGCTCTTCATTAATTTGCAACTCAAGGTCCCATAGGAATGCCCTGAGCACGACTTTAGCCGCTCGCGGTTTGGTATTGAGAAGCAGTTCAAGAACCCTGACAGCATTTATCACTGCGGCTCCATTTTCTTGCTGCGCAACGATCTCCTTGTTATAGGAGTATAAATCGTTGGTCAAAGAGAAGTGTGTCATGTATAGTCTGTGCAGTTTGGCGAGAGGTTCCATGTCCGCCGGAGTCAAGAATATCTCGCAGGTCAGCATTAAAGCTGCATCGCAAAAGCTATTGACTGTTAGCCCGGCTACATTCTTATGTCAAGATGAAACTCAAGGCTTACTCGACAGCAAAGTCCCCAATCCGGTAGTCAATGTACTCGTTCAAGGAACTGAAAGTCATGGAACCCGGCAGTTTCTCACGAGTGTGTTGAACCCAATTCAAGATACCTTGCAAGAAAATGGGCCCCACGATGGGATCTTCTCTGTTAGTTTCTTCTGAGAACTCTTTAAAGATCCTGTTTTGCCACAGTATCTCTACCCCTTTTCCATTAGGCGTAGCGGTATCAGCGAGTGCAGAGTCGATAATTGTCGGTTGCTAGAGTATGACGGATCAGCAATCACCTTCACTGACTTCAATGCTGCCACATACCTCTACGGACTCAGATTCAATGACGTCTGTGGACAATTATCAGCAATCCTTACAATTTCTCCTTAATACTTGAGCATGATAATATGCCATAACACTCTGGTGCCACACGCATAGAAGGCCAGGCGGAATGTTATAGATGGGACAGTGAGTAGTGCTCTTACCATCGTGCATGAAAATTAGCAAATTTGCTTTGGCCATTATTCTTGCTCGGGGAGCGTTGGCTGCAGGAAACATGTTCATCGGAGCCGAGACAGACGTATCAAGAAGCTCTCGTCTCTTGGCTGCTTTCTTGCTCGAGACAGCTAGCTCCGATGGCAAGGAGCCCTGTTCGCCTGGTGCCGCCGCGACGATTTGGTCCATCAATTCTGCTGCTGCTTCCTCTGCTTCTTTCCAATACTTGCACTGGGCCGCGGCGGGCAATGATGTGGGCCATGGTACTCCCAAGGAGTTGGGATCAAAGACATTGCAGTTTTCGAGACCGGGTACGGAGCGTGAGACCGCTTCCCTTAAGAATTCGAAGCTCTCTTGCTTCGACTCTGCTTGAAATGAGATCCCGACTGGGTCGAATGAACAAGTTATAGGCCGCATATTGTGATGTGTCTAGAATGACTGATGACAGGAGTTAAGGGGACCTAGATGTGTAAGAAGCAGAGGGGCGAGTAGCTCTTATACACATTTTAGGATCGTCACTAGTGGTGGCACCCCCTTCGTCATTTGCCAGACGGCGTGTGGACGAAAACACCCAACCCCATTCGACGATCAACGGTCTTGGGGGAGACGCCTGCGTCCCCGATAGATGTCTCCGCAAGATGGCATATGCGTGATTGTACTGCATATTCCCTTGGCTGACTAGGGCCTGTTGCCTTCGAATGGTTAAAGTATGCTAGGCGACGTGCTCGATAACTGAGTAGTGAAAATGCTGCCAGATCGGCCAACGATCATTCCTATTCTTAGTGAAGTGTTGATCCTCAGGGATCTTTTGAGAACCTCTGACTACAACATCAGTGAGCATCATCAAGGTCTAGGCCCTGTCAAAGATCGGTGGATATAGGGTGCTCCTGGTCCCCTTTGACTATCAACCAACTACGATACCCTGCTATTTCGGCTAGAATACTAGAGACGTCGTTGAATTACTTGCATAGCCGAGTGGATCATAGAAGTGCAGGGTTTACCAATTTCTTGTATACCGTATACTGTCGCGTAAGCCGTCAGCGACTACTGTGGGTCTAACTACAACATTCTTAAGTAGAAACGATTCTCTCATCTACATAGCAGACTCGAAAAATGCTCCGAACCCTTGAATGGGGTCAAAATGCATGCCTGAAACTCACTAGTGAGTATCTGCCATATTTGAATCCGGGGAGGCGGCATCTGTGGGCGAGGCTTTATTATACCCAACGGAGGCCACGGCATAGAGTGCATGGATGACTTTACTTATACATATGTAGAAGGAGGTAATAAGTGACGAACCTATCTGTCTCTGAAACTAAATAGTTTCTATGGATCCTCGTTTTCTTATGTCGCGTCTTATAGGTCTACTTGATGAAATTTACCTACCTAGGTAATAATCTAGCAGTGTTATCTCACGATCCGCAAACATGCTTACTCATACCTAGGTGTCTACGTAAGTATGGTTACAGAATCTATGACCCTGGGTCGTTACATTTCATGTAGACGATGCAGGGGATTCCGCGTATCTTGCGGAACAGGTGATTATCAACGTACCTATTAACAAGACGTAATAATATGCGATCTCCCAGCGGCCAATGGATAAGGTGACTTTGGATATGGACTACCGGTAGGGCTTTCTAACTAGAGGTGTGGGGCCTCACCATGGGCCGGTCCCTAGCTCCCGTTGTGGGGCCGAGTATAGTGTAGTTCGGACAGGGATTATCTACGGTTACTAAGGTATACATATAGGTAGGGGTCAAAGGGTCAACTAGGGGGCTTGCAGATCAGTACAGGTTGGGTACCCCTAGGAAATGTCGGTCTCCGACTTCCTGTTTAATAACACGCTCTGTTTTTATTGTATTGTTCCTATAGTATGGCCTGATATTAGGTATTAAGTGTAGCTTACCTGCTATTATCTAATTGTGGTTCCGAGACGATTTATCGTCTTATTCATGGTCGGCATGCAACGAATTACACGGTGAAATCATAGGCTCTCTCTGCGCTGCAGATCCAACACCCCTGCTAGCAGCTTAGTGAATCCTTCTGATCAAAAATAAGCTCACATACGCATAAATATCTAGGTATACAGCCGGGGAGGAACCCGTTCGAGAACATCCGTCTATAGTGCCATGCATTAGGTATGAATACACTAAGGCAATGTAACAAGAGTATATCATCCCGAATCCTGCGAATATGCCAGTAAAGTTCCGAATGATAAACCATGTCATAGACATGGTCCGTGGGGTTCATGAAGAGCTATATGTTAGTTGTCTTATAATCTAATGTCCGTGGTCATTCCATCTAGTCTTAAGCGCCCAAGAAATTATTGTCACGTAACACAGGTTATGGGAGGGCATTCTTAAGTAGCGCACAAATCATCAATAACTGGCTTTATTCTAGTAGTATTGTATAACTAGAACGTCCAAATAAGCTTAATGTTTGCGCCGGATTTAGTGCTGAGGCTGAAGAATCACGCATAGGCCACTTGATGCTCAGGTCTATCCGGTATGTAAGGTATGGAAATGATTCGATAGGATCTTACTCCGATCAGATCGTGAACCCCCGCTGTACGGTATTCCCATTCCCCCTCATATCCCCACAGGCCATGATCTGTATTTCCTAGCGAGTATTTTAGTGCCCATTTCGTCTCCATTTGCAAAGAGATTTGTTACACCTTGACGTGAACGAACTACTTAGTAATAAAGGCAAGCTACTACAAGAACAACGACCAATCACATGCTTCAGTTTGGATCTAAATTATTTTTCAACATGTGGTTGACCAGTCTGCGGCCTCCGAGCTCGGTTACGTTGAGTAAAGATTCTTCGCCTGGTGCGCTTTCTTATGTAGCAAATTCTATCCATGGATATCAGAAACCCTTACCTCCCCAGTGTTCGGACCGCGTTCCTTACAAAATGGGTCGTCTTAAGTCTCCTGAAATTATCACATCAGCGGTCTCCCTTAACCGAACTTCGGACTGATCCGGTGACTACCTCCTATCCAAGTCTCTTCTGAGATCCAAAGTAGTTATTCTTTTGGGTCTTCGCCTCTTCGCTACCTGCTCTGAGACATTAGGACGCCGCGGATGGCCAATTGGTGTTATTGCTCGGTGAGTTTGCCCGGGTTGGTCTCATTGCAAGGCCCCAATCCTCATCATGTCTCATAGCGGGTCTCTTTCGTTTTGTTCCGTAGCTGGTACTCCCAACTCCAATATATGGCCGATTAGCGCGGCATAACACTGGATTCCTCCGCAGGATATGCATATCACATCGGTTAGTCACAGTCCTCTTTTTTAAGATCCATTGCTTCGCATTTTCCCAAATCAGTTCCCTGTGACCTCCGAAGATAGCGCTCCCCTCCTAGTCGCATTGTTTACATGGACACGCGAAGACGATTGCTCTCCTGGTATCGACCGAGCCTTTCTGCGAGATTCGGATTTGCGTCTGGTAAATTCCAAGAACAGATTACCACGGAACGCAGATTTTAACCCTTGTTTTCTTAATTGATCACTATTGTGACGTGTGCGCTGGCTGCTTGGCTTCCTTGGCCCCAAGGTATGCGAGTTTCCCAACTCCATTTACTGTATTAGAAGTCGATTCCGCGGACTTCCTTTCAGTCGAGCCTTGCGGAAGTCTCTTAGCTATTTTTGGTCCTGAGGAGCTTCTACTCGTATGACTTGTCATGGCGCAGAAATTGTCACGTGGCGCACCTAAGATGAGGGAAGAGAATATGTTATACCCGAGTTTTACGAGGGCTATTGTGTCGAACTGAAGATCTTTATTAAGAATTTCCTATCCGCCAGTTGCAAAGTCGGGGCCGCAGGACAGAGCGTTTGTCTTAACAATACCGCTAAATGGGTACCATTATTACAAATTGACAGTTTACGTAGTTAACAAAGAAGCCACACCATTATGCGGCAGGAGGCCAGATCATATCTCATTCTCAACTTGTCTTCCGATCGTCGCGTTGTTGGGCAGCATAAAATCTGCCTCTAAGGGGTTGTGCGATGACCATGCTCTATAATCTAGAGCTTTAAGATCCCATGGACACAGCTTTTGAAGTTGAGGGCCTGGTGACTGGAGTGCCCCTAACCACACAGTTAAGATTGCCTCGGCTAATATCACTGTCCTCCGCACATCGAGGACGCTTTCTTCTTCATCACTGTTCATCTTCATGGTCATTAGGGTAACGAAACAGCCGGGAGGTTTTAAGTGCATTGTTCTTATGTTCCGATCTAGTCGTGTTTTTTTATCCTTTCTGATGTGCTGATCGACTCTGCCCTGCAATCCACTGCCGTACTTACTGGCCGAACCAACGTATAAATATCGGTCATTGGCTGCCTGGACCGAATAGCGAGAGGTGACCAGCCTAGCGTACACTCCAGCATCCGCCGATATAACTGGGGATAAATGTTCGAGTTCGTCATAGGTAGGAGGTTTCAAGCCTCCGAGGATCTTCTTTACATCTTCTGGGATCCCTACTGAAATAGGGGTAAGCCAGTGGTCAGCAGACTTCTCCGAAAGAGCCTCTGTCCAAGTCGGTGTCTTTTTAGACTCCAGAAGGCCTTCCCAAATTTTGAACAATCGCGTGGAAAAAAGCGATTCTTGTAACCAAGATGGCAACTCCCGGGGGCCGTCCTCCACCACAGTGGAATTCAGGATCGTAGTTCCAAGCTGTCGAAGCTTTTTGTCCACGTTTGGCTTTGTTCTTCGGAGCAGCATGGCCATCTTGTTCAACGGCAAGCCTTGATTTCGTCGTGAAATTAGCCACTGGGTCTCGCCATCAGACCATTGTCCCCTTTTATTTTTTCTCCTTTGTTGCTTCAGCTCTTCCTCTCCAAGTAGACGTTTGGCTTCACGCAAGATGAACTCTGGAGTTCTGTCAAGGGTTATCGCTAGGTCAACGGGAGATTGGCCTTGCTGGAAGCATAGTTTGATCTCTTCGTCTCTCGCCTTTCCAGGCAGTTTCTTGGTGGACTCAATGGTCTTAAGCTTTCCCGTTGGATGTTCGAGAGTGTTGCTGATGTCTTTGTCGCATCTAGTATTCTCCATAATCTTGTTGCGTTGGTCTCGAAGCAGACTCTGCACAACTGAACCTGTGGCAAATTGCATGAATGCATCTGTGTACTCATCACTTGTACCGTGTCTTATGTCGTGTCTCATCGTCCCGGCGTACCTCTGCAAAGCATTCACCAAACTCTCTCCGTCACGGATGGGAAATGTCCATGCCACATCTGCTGGTTCATCATCTTCACAAAATAGGACAGAGAAACATTCGTGTTTCTGGCCTGTCGCTGACTTTTCCGGACTTTCAGAGAGCTTCTGAGTTAATGTGTATGGGTTGTGCCTAATCTGGACCCCTGCAACGGAGATGACAGTCGATTCTTCGAGGCTTTTAAAGAGTAGATGAGTCGGGGTACGCGGATTACCTCCCATTTCGAAGCCTGAAACGGAGACTATGGATGCAACTTGTGTATATGGAAACATTGAGCGCCGGAAGGTGAGGTGTGCAAATTTACAATTCGGCGTGCACGTCTGCATGCATCTTCGAAATACATTGACTGACGTTTTAAGCAGCATCCTGCAACTGGTTGAAGAATTTATTGCTCAGATTATTAAAACCCAACAAAGCAGGTCAGGTCGGATATTTGCTAAAGGTGGATTTCATGCCGCTTAATATGCTTCGCGATGAACGATTCATATTGTCATTATTAACAAATTCATCATTAGATGTATGTAGGACCATCAGGTACTTTATACCTAGGTACTATTAATAAACCGTGCTCGTGCTCCCCTTTAAATAAACATCCTTAATATCCGAAAAATGGAGCTAAATAATCCGATAATTTGCCGTTCAATTGCTTACATAAGGATATGCAGCTTTTACGTATCGCGCTTTTTAGTTTCGAGCCAAGACTTTCTATCTCCCGTCGCCTCGCAACAAGCTTGAATCCTGGCAATTTTCTAACGAAGGTCGACCACCTCAATACTTCACTGTGCTTACAACTTCTGATCATCAACGGTTTCCCATCCAACCTCACGACCGCAAACGCGGACGGCACCGTCAAAATGCCTGTCGTAAAGGGAGGAGTGTGGACTAACATTGAGGATGAGATCCTCAAGGTCTCCGTTTCCAAATATGGTCTAAACCAGTGGGCGCGCGTCTCGTCACTGCTACCGCGAAAGACTCCCAAGCAATGTAAGGCGCGATGGAACGAATGGCTCGACCCAAGCATCAAGAAGATCGAATGGAGCAAAGAGGAAGACGAGAAGCTGCTTCATCTAGCCAAGTTGATGCCAACGCAATGGCGGACCATCGCTCCTATCGTCGGCCGTACCGCGAACCAGTGCTTAGAACGCTACCAGAAGCTCCTCGATGAAGCTGAGCAACGGGAGTCGGCTGGCCTCGGTCTGACTGGTCCCGAAGGCGGCGAGACCCAAGCCCCTACCGCCGACGATGTTCGACGACTGCGACCAGGCGAGGTTGACCCAGATCCCGAGAGCAAACCCGCAAAGCCCGATACTATCGATCTCGATGAAGACGAAAAAGAGATGCTGAGCGAGGCGCGTGCTCGCTTGGCGAACACGCAAGGAAAAAAGGCAAAGCGGAAAGCTCGAGAACGCCAGCAAGAAGAGTCACGCCGACTCGCTACCTTGCAAAAACGCCGTGAGCTGAAAACCGCCGGCATCAACATTAAGGTGGTGACGCGCAAAAAGGGGCAAATGGACTACAATGCCGACATCCCATTCGAGAAAGCACCGGCCCAAGGCTTCTACGATACTACGGAAGAGCAGACGCGAAACGAGAAACAACGGGCGTCATTCGATCCTCGAAAACAGCAGCTCGCAAGTAAGCGTAAGGGTGAACAAGAGGATGAGACTGACAGGAAGAGACGGAAGAATGATAAAGATGCACCATCGGCTTCCATGCAAGCTGCTTTGAAGGCCGGACAAATGCAAAAGATTCGAGAGGCAGAGCAGAGCAGCAAGAGACGAGCGCTCGTGCTTCCATCCCCCCAAGTTAGCGATGGCGAACTCGAGGATATCGTCAAGATGGGTATGATGGGTGAGCGAGCGAATATGCTTGCTCAGGCCAGCGAGAATGATGCTACTAGAGGACTAGTAAACACGTACTCCACCCTGAACGCCCAAACACCGATTAGAACGCCTATGGCTCCCCCACAGGAAGACCGAGTTGCAAACGAAATAAGAAATATCCGCGCTCTTACGGAGAACCAGTCGGCTCTGCTTGGAGGGGAGAATGCCGATCTCCAAGAAGGGTCTGGTTCAACAGGATTCGAAGGGGCCGCCCCTCGACAGCAAGTAATGTCGACACCTAACCCCCTAGCTACGCCTCTACGAACTGGTATGAACGGAGTTGGTGCTACACCGCGAAGGCCTGGCCAAACACCACTACGGACCCCTCGAGACAGCTTTGCGCTCAATGTGGGTGATGGTGGAGAGATGTCCATGGTTGGAGGAACTGCCAATGACGCGCGACTTCGGGAATTATCAATGAGGCATCAGCTGAAGCAGGGTCTTGCGTCCCTACCGAAACCGAAGGAAACCGAATGGGAGCTTGAGATACCTGAAGACCAAAAAGAAGCCATGGTGACGGATGAGCTCGAGGAAGATGCGGAAGTGCGGGATCAACGAGAGCGGGCCATCAGAGAAGCTCAGGAACAACTAGAGAGGAAGAGAAGGACTCAGGTCATGCAAAAAGAACTGCCCAGACCCGAGTCTGTCAATTTAGACGCTCTTGTACAACAAGCATCTGCGATATCCGACCCGATAGAAGCCCAAATTGCTAAGGAGGCGGCCTTGCTTATCGCAAATGATGCTGTGAAGTTCCCTGTTCCTGGCTCAAAACCAAGTGTGGGACCTGTCCGACTACAACAAATTGATGATGCCTCTTTGGCGGAAGCACGTCTGCAGATCCTGATGGAGGTCAAGGATAAGCCCAAGCCCGAGGAAATCCAGGCAACATGGGAGCGAGAGGGCAGCAACGCTCTTCTACTCGGTCTAGGCTGCTACGAAGACGATGACGAAGAGGAACAGGTAGCAACTATGAAAGCAGCTTTCGAGGTAAGCACTACAGAATAACCCCCAGTTTACTTGCTATGCTTTCGGAGATACTTTTTACTAACGATTATTTATATAGGCAGTACAAGAATCTACCATGACAACCGTAGAGAGGTGTGCAAAACTTGAAAAGAAACTCACACTCCATCTAGGAGGTTACCAACAACGAGCTAAGACGCTCCGCTCAAAGATGGGCGAGGCGTACGAGGCGCTCGAGAAGGCTAGGTTCGCTCTCAGCGCGTTTAGAACGCTGGCCATATCGGAGGATATAGCCGCCAGGAGCCGGCTAGAGGCGCTTAGGGAGGAAGTCGGTTTTGTTAGTCGCAGGGAGCGCGAGGCACAAGAAGCGTATCGCCAGACCAAGGAAGAACTCGACGCGCTGGTGGACGGCGTCAATGGTTATCACTAATTTTATCATCAATATTGGAACAGGGGTGATCCGGAACATAGAGACTGTATATTATATGCATGGCTGCACACTACTGATTGCAAAACGGCAGCAGAGTAAATGGGAAACGGATCAATCCAAATGGCCTGGCTTTGATTTGGGAAAGTATACCTAAAATGACAACTGTAACCTAGTATAAATGCCCCAACAATGGAAGGTCTATAGAGAAATGAAATGAGAACGCCGTCAAAAATAAATGCTGAGACATGACCCCTAAATGCGATCCCCCCTTTTACCACGTTTTCATCACTCTACTCGCTAGGTACAATTACCCAATACCTACCTCCATCCTATCTCCTCCCCTATTTCCTAGCCCCCAATCTCGGCAGCTTAACAGGCACAATCAACAACACGCTAACCGCCGCAAAACCCACAAGGAACAAAAACGTAAGCCGCACAGCGGACTCATAACTTGCCACAACCTGGTCCTTCAACAAGCCATCAGGCAGCGCAGCAACCGCCTCGACGCTCTCCCGCACCTTCTCCACCAACGCCGTCTTCCATGCTTCACTCTTACCCTCGGGTACTGACACGTACTCCATCAAATACCGCAGCAGCGCGTTCTGCAGCACGAGCGACGAGAACGCGACGCCGAGAACACTGCCCAGCGCGCGCCACAGCACCAGCGTCGACGTGACGACCGCTTGCTCGCGGTGCTCGCTCGCGGCCAGCACCGCCATAAACGTGCCCGGGAACTGGAACCCTTGGCCGATGGACGAGGGGACGAGGCACAGCAGGTACGCGAAGAGCGGCCAGCCGCGGCGCATGGAGGCGAGGAGGGCGGTGCCGAGGAGGTAGAAGAGGGTGCCGAGGGTTAGAGGCCATTTGAGACGCCGCGTGTAGGAGATTAGGAAGCCGGTTAGTGTGCCCGTGGCGCTGGCCGTGGCCACGGGGACCACGAGGTATAGGCCGGATTTGGTGGCGCTGGTTAGGAGGACGGCTTGGAAGAAGAGGGGACTGGTTCGGCGTTAGATTTTTTTTGTTTTCTTTCTTTCAGACTTTTCTTGCGAAGATTCGTATGTAGAATGCTTGATATGGTGGCTTCTTTCATATTTTCGATGGATCCAAAGATGCGAGGACCTGGTAGGAAAAGAAGAGAGAGAAAAGGCGAACGGAGACTTACGTATTGAATAAGATAGCGTTGAGCAGGAAGGAGGCGATAAAGTTGGAAAAGATAATGTTGGCCCTCGGCGAACTATGTAAGAGAATTAAGGGCATAATGGGTCGCTCGTGTCGTGATTCCGCCCACAAACATGTCGGAAAGCAAATGCCGAAGATGATGAGCGAGGCAATGATGAATGGATGCGACCCTTTTCCCATTTGTTAGTTTATGGTCGCTTCCTTTCACTACCGGAAGTACTTACAAGGTAACACATTGCCTCCAAGGTTCTAGACGGTCCAAGTTAGCGATCCGATTTTCCGAACAGAATCCACGAGTCCGAACGTACCAAGCCTAATATCAAGAACGTAGTAGACGTGGTCAAAAGTACAGAACCCCTGAAATCAAACGTCTTCATGCCTTCCCTAAATGTCTGGTGCTTGTTCTGCAAGCCGAGATCATTCGGTATAGCTACAAAAGCTACCACAAAGCAGATCACGATGGGAAACACCTGGATACCGAACTCCCAGCGCCAACCGAGACTGTCAGCCATGAACCCACCGAGTGCTGCTCCTAACGCAGAAGCTAGTCCATAGACAATGTTGACATAGCTCTGGTATGAGCCTCGACGTCTGTCCCGGTTAGCGAAAATTTTCCAACAGCAATCTCCCCCAACTATGCGTATTTCATACCAGAGCCCAAGGGGAAACTTACTCTATAGGCACCAAATCACTTATAATAATACTCCCCATCCCCAGCACACCCCCGGCGCCCAGTCCACACGCCGCCCTCGCCAAAATAAAACTCGTCATGCTCTGCGCAAGCGCGCACCACATCGTCGCGGCCGCAAAAATCACCGTCGTAGCCAAATACGGCGGCTTCCTACCAATAGTATCCGAAAGACGGCCGACAACGGGCTGGAAAGCCGTGCTCGTGAGTAGAAACGCGGTGGAGAGCCAGCTGGCGCTGTTGGAGCTGCGGAAGTAGCTCGTGATGACCGGGTGCGACGACGCCATGATGGTCCCGTCGAAGCACGCCACGAAGTGCGTGAACATGATGCTCAGGAACACGATGTAGAAACGCCGCCGGTCCGTGTCGATCAGAAACGCGGGCATCGGCTTCTGGTGCGCCGCCAAGTTGGCTGCTTCCAGGTCCCCGCCGTTCGTGTCGACGTCTGAGAACGGCGACTCCGGGGGTTCCTCGTAGTGCCCGTTTAGAGTCGGCCTGGGTGATATCGACACGATGCTGCGGGTGATTGATGCTTGCCTCGTCTTGCTCCAGGATTGGCGACGCCCCCTTAGCATGGCCGATTCGAAAGCTTCCGGCGCGAGACCAGACGCGCCGGAGGTGTAGCTGCGAGCGACCAGGAGATCCGCCTCATTGGGATCGAGGTCGTCGCTTTCACTATCATTATATAAGCCATCTCCGCGAGGGATGGCTATAGGCTCGGGTTCTTGGGTATATCTGCCCCTCGAATCCCCTAAAAGTGCCGTCCGCTCGCTCAAGGGTTCGTGGTCTTGCCCCTGTGGTCGAGCGTCATTGTCGCTAGTTGTCATGACGGTCGTGGTACGTAGTTCCAAATTGCGCAATACCGCCAATGGATCTTTCTAAAAATTCAAACTGAGTGGGGTGACTTTTGGCTTTGCTGAGTCGCCGAGCTCATCCAAGAACTAACAATTGCCAATAACTTCAATATGAACTCTAGGTAACTCGAGTATATTTTACCTCGGTAGTACAGAGCTGTCTTCAATGGCCAAAAAAGAAGGGGAAAAAAAAGAAGTATTCAACAAAAGCACTAAAAAACCACGACAACTAAGAGAGCAAGCAGTGAATGAGTTCAATTAAATATTAATCCCTCTGAATCAAGGGAGCCAAGTCGGTGAGAGCAAAGCATAAAAATTGCATTATCGGTGGAAACTGTATGGGACTCGAATGGGAATGTTATACTACACGATAGGCGCTCCGTAAGGCAGCCAACCGTGGTTCTTTTGGCTCTTTTTGGTTTTACAAAAGTGGACGTTAGGTGGACGTTAGGTGAGGGTCGTTTCCCAAATATGCGGGGAACCGTTCAAGCGCTCGAGGATCCGCCTGGATCGGAAAAGTGAATCTCGTTGTCCGCATGACCCCGGCCGGATTCGGCGCGGTAAGGATCTTACTAGTTAGTGAATAGTCTGAGCCTCACCAACATCTGTAAATTGTAAATACTGGAGCGCTTAATGAAGAAATCTCCTCATAGCGCGTGGATGTGGTGTGGCGGTGCTTCATGGACTTCTACCATCTCCTAACTCTATTCTTCCTAATGTGCTTCATGCCGGAGTTGGCGACACTAAATGGTGATACCCAGCCTACCTTTTTTTTCCTTCGTTTTTCGTTCAATGGAAATTAAATTTGCATATGCTACACAAGGTTATTTCAATTCTCGGGATTGAGTCACGTTGGTACTAGATATTTTCTCACGGCAATCAGCCGCATTCAAGTGCTGAGGTGAAGCTTACCGAGGTGTAAATATGAGTAATGTTGATGTCTAGCATGAAAAACTAAGCTAGTAATATGAATTCATGCGCAGCGACATTGCTATGCTAAGATGCTGCCGTCCCCCTTTCTAGTGTGATATGAACATAGCCTCTCCCAAACTCCAGATCTCCCAGTCTATTATATGATGAATCATCTTAGACTTCCACGTCCTTGGGTTTTGCCTGAGAGGCGCCACATAATACACCAGCGCCAGTAATTCCACCATCATGACAGGGGCTCAATGAAACCCTTACCGGAGCGTCGTCTCCAAACTCGGTGCGGATGATCGAGTCGAGGAATTTTCGACAGTCTGCCAAATAGTCCTGGAAATGCACGATGCAGCCACCGGTGTATCCGACAATCAGGTTTACCTGCGGCCCCTTTTCTATTTCTAGGGTGTGGTTATTCGTCTTATCTTGAAGTGACTCTCGGAAAGGAATATCCCCTGCACATGCGAGTAGACCAACGATAGCCGCTGCGATAATTCCAGCAGCCCTGACTTCGATAGCCTTGGCAATCTTATATAATATCAATGCGATTTCTTCCGTCCACCGAAAGGGGGCTTTAGCGGTCGACTCTGGGAATTCAGCTTCGAGCTTCTTTAGCAGCGCTGTTGCATCAGGTGGCCGGAAGTGGCTAAGAAAAGTTGTCGTTAGGCCGAACCGTGTTGTCAGCCTTTGGGGTAAGGTGTCCGGGGCGATATTCAGATGGTGTTCAAGGTAATCTAATAGCATTAGGCGTCCAAGTTCGCCCAGGTATCGTCCTGACGTCATGTATTCAAGCGGTTGGAAGCCAGGCGCTTCGCCCTCAGCATCGAGTCTGGCATCCCACTTGTTAACTAGCCCGAATTTCCGTAGGGGCGGTGCTGTCCCGTTGATACTCCACTCGGTATTAACAGCAATCTTCATGTCATCAGTCGAATCTCCATTCAGAACTTTGACTTCTCCCGGTTGCTTGTCCTTGTGAAGAGTGCTTCTCTTTAGGGGTATTGTGGCGTTACTACCTGTACCGCAGATGAGCCCCATCGCCGCTTTATTGGTGCTATCCTCCTTAGATTGGTATATGAATGATACCAACGTCGCGACTGCATCATTCAATATGGCTGCGACTTTTATAGGAGGTAAATCGGGAGTTTTTGCCTTCTCGTAGCCATTTACTAAATGGGTTCCAAGGTGTAGGCGAGATGTAATGGCAAACCCCTTTCCCATCGCCATAAGTGTCGCGTCGGCTAAAGTATTTTGCACCATTGGAAAGCTGAATGTAACGCCCATGGGAAGTTCCTGGTCTCGAGGAAGGTTGAATACTTCACATCCCTCGCGTACAACTTCCGCAATGCAACTCCCGATCCATTTAAATAATGAGTCGGCGTTCTCGTTTTTGAGGACATCTAAGATTGGCCATGACTTCTCAAGCACTCGCCGAATGTTAGACGGCGATTCTGCGTCTGAGCCGTTTGGCTTGCCATTGGTCCCATTGCCGTTTACGCAGTTTTCACCATTTGGGCCAATTTCATTCCCTAACAGCTCAATAAAACCAACCCTTAAGTTAGTGCCACCGCTGCTAGGTGTTAGTCTAAGCCACCAAATGATGGAACAAATTAGGCACGTACATATCAATGGCCAGGTACCTACGTATCAGATTAGCTTGGTGAAAAAGGATACACAGAATTTCAATTGAATCATCTCAACATCCGAATGATAAAATTGAGAAACGAGTTCTGAGGCTACATACCGTCCCTTTTCTCTACCCGCGGTAGGCCGTAGTATTGATTCAGATATCGGGGTCGGGAGGAATTGATTTAATGAGTTGGCGGATAAATGTTGAAATGTCCGGTATAATTCATGCGAGAGTGCGTGTACCGTCGAGTCGTCAATAGCCAGCGGCTTGATGAATTCTTCGATGTCAGACTTCATGATTATTGAGTTTAATATTTCCGCCGTAAGCTTTCTCTATCCTACCTAGATAGACTGCCTGGATATTTGTATAAGTTGGGATGGTAAATCAAATATGTAGCTCAGCGACCCGGCAATGACGTCGGTCTCATGTCTGCGATGAGACGTGGTATTTGGAATGAATGGATGAATTGGTACTTGTGTACGTCCTTGGCAAAACACCCGAGGTGAGCAATGAAGGTTGTTATCGAGATAACGTAGCTTCTTAAGTAAACTCGAAGGATGGCTCGTTAAACTTCTCAAGAAGGCATTGTGTCGATGTATATATGTTCGTAGGTGATTTCAAGAGACTCTTGTTCGTCGATGGCAAAGAGTCAGAGTGTGAACTGCCGAATCAGGACTTCTAGATTTCTAGAAACGTTACAGTTGCAGGGATATCGATTGGGTACCGAGGTAGGTATGTGGGTAGTCCGCAGGTATGGAAGGGATGGTGAAAGCAATGCAGGCTTTTGATATATTTAGGTGAAGCAATAATATCGAAACATCAGGCAACATTGAATTTTTCCCCTTCTAAGACATCTTAAATAGGTAAGTGTAGGTAAGTGAATAGTAACGTTGACCGGCGATTCACCCTGAATCGACCCTGACTCTACGTAGATGGTGTGGGTTCCCCAGGTCAAGTTTCGAGTCTCATGTCCAGTCAGAGCTCGTAATCGGTCTGATGTGGTGGAGGTATGAAGCGCCCTACCAAGTATGTACGTACTATACTTCGTATCAGGTATTGGAAGTGGGCTAGTGTGGGCTGGCAGGCTGGTGGGCTTGCGAGTTGGGTTGCGTTGGCTGCTTCAGCCACATGTGCCCCACGTTCCCAGATATAGCCCCTGACGCGTAGAACCAGAGGCGCCTGACCTGTTGAAGTTTTAGTGGTTGCAATTGCGCAATCCCTGCCTACCCTAACGTACGTGGATGCATCGAGCCAGGCTTGTTACATGAAGCTACGGCAGGAGGCTCTTCGGGAAAGTGGTCCCCTCGCTATCAATCTAGTCCCATCTCCATCTAATCTCGTGCCTAACGTTTGGTCATGATGTACCCCTTTCATCATCATTTATTGCTATGGTGACAAACTTCATTCCGTACTTTTTTTGCTCTCTTTTCTAGGTGACATGTATTGTTGAACACATCGATATCATCCGCACCCTTATCAGACGCTTTTGAATAATAGGCCCGAACAAACAAGATGGCTGCCAAAATCAGCCTCCCGATGGAGGAAAAGGGACCGACGCGAAATCGCACGCGATGTCGACATCGACCACTCCTAATAGTAACTCTCGTCGCTATAGTCCTTTATGCTCTATACAGCCTCAGTGATGTATCAGCATATAGCGTTCTATTCGTCCCAGAGCAGTTTCAATCACATTTATCTTCAACGACCGACAAGTCTACATCGGCAGCTGGAGAGCTCGTTCCGCTAGAAGCGCATATTATGAGTAAATGTCCTGATGCCAGGGACTGCCTCAAGGACCTGGTCCTCCCAGCCATGATGCGCGTGTACGACAAAGTCAACTTCACCTTATCCTATATCGGCACACCGACCGAAAATGACGGCGTTGATTGCAAGCACGGACCGGGCGAATGCATGGGAAATATCATCGAACTCTGCGCACATCATCTATACCCAGATCCCAAGATCTATCTCGGATTTACTATGTGCTTGACGAAGGATTACAAATCGATCCCGCAACGAGAGCTGGTTGAGGACTGCGCGTTGGAACACGCTATCGATTTTGAACAACTTAACGAATGCGCTACTAAGGATAATGGAGCTTTTGGGTTGAGTATGCTAAGAGAAAGCGTGCAGAGAACTGCCGACGTACGTTCTATACCGTATTATGGAATCTGGTATCTGAATAATTTTCTAATTAATATCTCTAGGCGGGTGTTACGAAGAGCTGCACGATCCGACTGAACGAAGAAGTATATTGTATCAGAGATGACGGGGAATGGACTGACTGTCCTAGCGGACCAGGTGTTAACGACCTTGTCATTGCGGTTGAGAAGCTCTACCGGAGTTCTTGAGGGGTTCGAATATTTCCGTCCACAAATCCGACGCCTCACCCAGAGTGTAACCTATCGAAATACTATCCATGCCAGTCTCGTCGTCCCCTGACATCGATTCGAGCTGTTCGATAATACTATCTAATCCAATCGCCTTCCCGATCGACTGAGTCGAGTTCGCTTCTAGCATGACGTGGACAACGTGGATGTGGAAATGGTAGTAGGTCGGGTGGTAATGGCAGAATAGCTTCAGCTGATCAGTATCAATCTGCGGATATGTCTTAACGGTGGCGTCTATGAGCTTGGCTTTCATATGTTTAAGCCAAGGAATATGTTTCTTCTTGAGGTCTCGCAGGCTCCAGATGTCGCGTCGCTCGACAATACCCAAGAGATGTAACGCCTCGATAGTTTGTCGATCCCAGTGGAGGTTTGGCAGCATTAGGAAACCCTCGTCTCCGTCGCGCCCTAGTGGCGTTCTGTAAATAACATCTTCGACTTCTTTGCGGCCTTCTATGATGTTGAATACCCAATTTAACCGACCTTCCTCTCGGTTCGTCTGCATATATGGCCGCACCTTTTCGCGGTAGATCTCGGGCGTCTCCGTAACGAAGCGGAAGCCTTGTCTGCTGTGCTTCTTAATGTGCTTATCCGTGCAGGGGCAAATCATGGAGATTTTGAAGTCGGCAAACTTGTCGTTCTCATTTTCCTTGAGAATAGGTCCGCCTGAGGCTAGAAACCAGGAGTAAATATCATTGTTGCCCAAGTTCGTGATGCTTCGTAGGTTGGCAGGCAAAACAGAGAGGTATTCTTCCGCGTCGGGAAATGGGGCGCGTTCGAGTATTAAGAGCGCCGGTTTCGAATCGACTTGCCCACATAATGTGATCCGTCGGCCTGCGTCATCTTTTGTATTCTATCAGCTCTTATATTCTAGATTAAGTTTCTTATCCTCAAACGACGTTGAGAATGTCCATATGCGAGATATCACTTTCTCAAGAGACAGTGTAACTGACAATGGAGACCTTGTTATCATTTCGTACCTTGGTTCAGTACCCGCTCAAACTGGAACTTGGGAACCAGCGTCTCGGCACGCCGTTTGCTCTCTTCAGAAGCCATGGCAAGGATTGCTTTGGATATTGTATTGCCGAGCTAGAAATGGAAGTAGGGGTGACAGTTATAGCTTATGAAACTCTTATGCAAGTGCTAAACTAGAAGGTGGTAAAATGAATCGCCCATTGTCACCGCCCGTTTATCGACATGTTCTTATCGAAGCTACCCCTCCTCGCGGGTCCCTGCAGAAGTAGTGGCCAACCCCGCGGGCCGTGCCCCTGGAGATTTGTGGGGCTTCCAAGGTTGGGATTGACGTATCAGAGGCCAGCCAACATTTGTTCGCAAACTTCAAAGATGAGAAGTTTTTCTAAAAGCCAAGGTCAAGAACAAAATAGGGGTCGGCGAAGTAGTACAGTGATGTTGTCATCTAAGTCTCAGTTACATGCATCTCGTTCCTCGGAAATTATCTCAAACAAAGAACATGATGGGGACCATGCTGAGGAAAGAAGGAAGAGAAAAGTTGGCTGAATTCTCCGAGATGTAGTCCAACTTACCACCCACACACTGCCCCATCAGCTTTACACCTCATAAGGTCTAGAACATGACTTGGTGGAGCATTGAGCGCAAGTATATGTGCTCTCTTCTTTTCGGTTCTCGGTGTGGCTAAAGGTCTCATCACCCATGCAAGGGAGAAACCTGACATCAGCAAGCGATGCTACGAGATGGCCGTATTACGGAGTAATAGGATATTGATCAGGTGTGGGGAGAGCGATGTCGCAAACAAGATAGGTAAATTTCGCTTCCGAAGTCCTTTTCGCTTGAATTAGGACAGGCCAAAATACGAGCTTCAAATATGTACAGCCTCAATAACAGGGCAGTGCTCTGCAAGAAACCTGCTTCATGGTACAGCTTCCCAGATCACTTTAGAATGTTTGAACTTGGACATATAGTCGGCTATTACCAACCACCAATAGAGTGTTGAGCTCGTCTTCTATGAACCTTTATGTAAAGCAGCCCAAAGATTGTCATCCTAATAAAAGCAAAAAATAGGGTGGTTTGACATACCTCACAAAAGACGTGTGCGAATTTCCTCTTCACTGAAGTGTTTTCAGGAGAATATGAATTCGTCACGCATTTTCTCAACGCCGTTTATCAGATACTATTATACTTCTTAGAGGAACTCCATATTTTGTAGCTATTGTTAAGTTCAATGAGAAACTGGTGGAAAGGGTAGAAACCTACTATAGAATATACCATCCAGTTCTTATATCTATTGAATGAACACTTCTAATGTTCCAATCCATTTTTACTCTAACGAGAATCCAATCAAGAAATAAAATGAAGAAGAGTATACTAAGAAATTGCTGGAGTTTTATCATAGTGGCCTTAGGTAGGCACCCATCATATACATCTCAATGAACGATAAAGAATTTTTTTCTCACATATTTAATTATATAAATATTTAAAGTAGTAGTTACTAGCAGCTTGATGCTTGCCCTCTATCATTAAGCTCAAGCGTCAATAAACCCCTAATAGCGAACTTTTCTTAACCATCTAGGGTATTCCACTTGAGTTACAACGAATTCTGCTCATGATACATATGAAAAAACATCTCGACAATGTCTTAAAACTAGTATAAACCATTCGGAATATAGTGTAACGCGGTATAAACTCCACATAGTCCTGATGTAAATTCTCAATGGCTATCCTTACAACC
Organism: Hypoxylon sp. PDH2405; assembly: GCA_023628415.1. NCBI lineage: Eukaryota > Fungi > Ascomycota > Sordariomycetes > Xylariales > Hypoxylaceae > Hypoxylon > Hypoxylon sp. PDH2405. The sequence goes on along the minus strand of JAMAKT010000004.1, from coordinate 661,419 downwards.
ATAACTCTTTCTAATACGAAAAATCCTAATCTTCTACCAAATCAAGTAAAACGACCACCGTTTCCATAGCCAAGCCCTGTAAGCCGCCCGACCTGGTAATCCCGTGTCTTCGAATACTAAGGAGTATTACACCGACGTCAGAGAAACCAAGACCGCAAGAAGCCGCCGCCAATAAGATATATTCTACAACTCCATCGACTAGCATTATTACTATGGGTGACCCTCTATGCTGTAATACGTAGCACAGCATACCCGTTACGCTGCAGCAGACATGTCACCGTCGGTGATAACCATTGCATCTGCAAGTTTAATGAGCATCACTCCTTCATTACATGCACGTGAGAGTTTAGGGGATATATATCAAGTTGAATCGAGGTTCTAATTGGTTTCGTACGTATACGTCGGTAAGTAGGTAGAGTCAGCTATTTCCATCGAACTCCGTGCTTCTACAACCCACCCCTCGTACGTAAACAACGCCAAGAGCTTCGTAGAGCGGATTGACAGGAAGTCCAGCGCAAAAGAGAAGTAAAATACCGTCTGTTGCCGTCCATATCGGTATGAGATATCGCTAAATGATAGAACACCTTTGTTCGTTTCTTGGTAAGTCTCAGCTATTCAAACAATAATCATCAAACATCGCACATCGCACATCGCACATTGGCCTTTTATCCATACCCCATTCATTACGTACCATCCGGGGAATCATTTTGGTCAGCCTTAACTGGAACTAAGCCACTCCATCCAAGCCCATTTTGTAACGCCCCCTGAAACACAGCCGCAAACGCCCAACACCAGTCCCGTATCTACATCAAAGTAGAATAAATAAATACATATTCAGTATCTACAAGGCCAAGCCTGTGCCATCGCCGGTCCATCGGTATAATGCTAGAAGTTCTCGGCGGCGCTGATGTTGCTCACCGAGGTCTTCGGGCACGCGACCACGGACTTGGGCAAGAGCACTACGCATTACCTTGCTGAAGTTACGCTGGGAATATGTTAGCTTAGCTCAATAGAGAATTTTAACTGCGTGTCAATGACTCACCTGATACTCAGTATTCAGCGTAACAACACATGCTTCATGTGCTCGGATAATAGTTTCGCACGCCCGAACGACGCTGGCCGAAGCTTCAAGTTGTAGCTTATCGGCGATGAGTAGCAGTAGGAACGATCCCTGCAAGAGATAGATACCGAAGAAAAAGGGCATGAACTCGAGGCCCGGATCGTACTCCAAAATGTTGCTGATAGCCTCCGCGGCGGACACGGCATGTCCTGTGGCGGTGATGAAGCCCTGAGATGAGATCCACAAGTCGTTGTCATCAAGGAGATTGATGGGGTCCCATTTTCCGGTGAGGAGTATGTGCAGTACGTGCATAACATGTGTGCCGTAAGACATAACGATGCGAGTTTGAATATCGGACTCAGTCATGCGTGAAGAGCTCGTATGAACAGATCTCCCCGACGGCGAACCAATCTGGTCTAATTCAGAAGGCATCTCCAAAGTCGCAGACTGCTCATTTTTGTCCTCAGAAGAGTTGAAGTGCCTTTGTTCAAATTTCTTCAAGCTCTGCTCGTACGCTTCAAGATGGCGCACAATCTCGGCTTGTTGGTCGTCCCATTCCCTAGCCGAACGGAAGCCGATGCCGAACCGGGGGTGGTTACGCGCATGGTGAAGATCCACGATCTCACCCAAGATAGTCATCAGGGGTAGGAAGTAACCAAAGATGCTGTGACCGGTGCATTCAAAGTGTGGCCCGCGCACCCGACCTCCATCAGAGCCTGATTGTTCTGATAAGGCCGGATCTGTTGTGTGGGAATTGAAGTTCCCATTTTGCCATTCCGTGTCATCCATAGGTTGGAGAAGACCTTCACATTCAATATCTAGGAGAAACAGCGGCCTGTTGTAGCATAGGGCTAGGTGGCGGTCTACAATGTATGTGAGCCACCATATGCGTCTTCGTTCCTCCCGTTCTTCTTCGCTGACGGTTCCGGGAGAAACACTGTTTCCAAGTCCATCTTCGGTTTCACCGTCTGCATCGAGTTCGTTTCCGTTGCTACCTTGCACCATCGAAGGTGCACTAGGCGGGAGTTCCCGGCCGAGTTTTAACTCTCTCGCAAGAGACCACGCAGCATTCCACCATCGAAGACTAGCGCCTTTGTATTCGCTTGCGGAAACCACTGTAGCTAGATGGATGTAAGTGACAACGTCGTCTAGGGTTCCGGCAGCACCGAACGCTCCGGATTCTCCAGACAGATTCTCCATGTTCATGGAGCCTGGGAGGGCAACCCCTAGTCCCCCAAGGGCAACACCATCTATAACCGGACTCGAAACTGGCGAGGCTTCCCCGGATGGTGTATGAATTAATGGTTTAAGTAAGCTGACAGTGAGTTCAAGCAGCTTCTGGCAGATTTTGCCCCTCGCAGAGGGGACGCTGGTCAAGAATGGCGCATCGCTGGTCTGTGCCGCCACCCAAAGCATGCTTGCTAAGAGTGCTGGTTGGCATTGGCGAGGTTTGCTCGGGTGTAGGAACGATCGTTTCCGAAAGACGAACCCAAGAACATAAGGCGACATTGGGTGAGCGTGAGCAGAAGACGAACTAGCAAAGTACAAATCGATCAAGTCGCAAGCGAGAGAAACTGGGATAATATTTCCAAGATGGGGTATTAGAGGGTTGAGAACTGGGTATCTTAGTTGGTGGTGATAGTTGTTTTGCGGAATGTGAGATTGGAAATGCGTGGGAGGTGAGGACATTGACATCCATCCTCCAGGCGAAGCTGGCTCTCCGCCTATGGGATACGCGCTGAGAGGACTGGTACCTATTCGGAACGTCGGTTGAGCGTTTGCGGAGTAGTTGGTGGGACTTTGGGTCTGTAGCGCATAGGGAATCTCAGGATAATTTGAAGCGAGATTGCCCTGGTTAGAACCATATGCGTTATGTGCAGCTCCCCCCATCAAATGACCCATTCCTTGCCTGTCGTATGGGTTCTGAACATTCCCATACCCATTAAGGTCCAATGAAGTAGGACTGTCAAGTTGGTCCCTGTCCATGGCTCCTGGGTGGCCTGTCAAATGCGGCTGGTGGGAGCTCAACTCTGCTAAGCTGTCAAGACTCCCTGTTCTTTGACTGCGCTGTATAGCGTCCTCGTTTATGTCGTTAAGCCCCTTGTCGCCAGGGTTTTGTTGTTGTTCCGGCTTCACGGAAGAAGCGCTGTCTGTTTGTGGTTCCGAAGAGGGTTCGTTGTCATCATTTGGGTTTGGAGACTTCTGACCGTTTTGGGCGGCAGCGGCAGCGGCAGCTTGAGCAGCAGCTTGCTGTGCAAGGTCCTTGCGGGAGGCTTTACCTCGTTTTTTTCGTTCTCGAATATATTCACAGCCCAATCCAAATTCTGACTCTATTAGTACCTTAATTCAGTCCTGACAAGTCTCTATAGGTAGTCACCAACCTATGCAATGGGCGCAAGGGTGCTGTCCATCACACTTGGTCCTGAGCTGGTTGCATTGGTCGCAAGCCCTACTTATTCTTCTTCTAATGGGGCCAGCTGCTCCTGTAGCTCTTGTGCTTGGTCCACCATAGGGGTGTTGTCGATGTTTCGGCTGTGGTGCTCGAGCTAGATGTGGTGCATGAACTCCTACATGCTGCTGAAGGTGCTGGAGAGTATACTGCGATCCATGGCCAAAAGTGTCCAGGCCAGCAGCGTGGAGGTGACCCCCAGGCACATGAGCATTTGAGAGTAATGTGTTAGAAGGCAATGCATGGTACGGTGAAAACCGTTGGAGCGGGTTAGACAACATATTCAAGTAGTCCGTGGTTGCGAGTTTGACTCAATGTGTGTTAGGTAAAAAACAGTGGTTTAACGACGATTTCGTCTAACCTTGTGTATCATGAACGATAGGCAACTTCGAACGAGTGCGGGCAGTTGGGTGAAGCATGAAGGCGTCTAAACTGCAGGGAATTCGACTCGTATCAGGGAGTGCGAGATAGCTTAAGCTATATGCTTGTCGAGGAGCGGTTGTATCTTGCAGCTCTTGGCAGAGCGTAGCCCTTCTAGACAGCGGCACTTGGACGGACCGAAAACCTTTTCACTGTGGAGATCTGGAGGCATGAGCATGACATTATATTCAACAGCATAAGGAACCCCAAAATAGTCAAGAGGGATCGCCACGGTAGTATAGGGACGGCACTGGTTTGGAGAGGATGGATGTCAAAGCATGTGGCGGGGTCGGAGAGTACGAGGGTAGCAAATCGACAACGGGTCGAGTACAGGGGTGTAGGAAGATTGATGTTGAACATACAGAATATGGGCGTGTACCACAGCACCGCTGAGAATTAGACTCTTTACCACTCTACTCCAACCCCTAGTAATAGTAGTAGTCTTAAGTAATAGACCACCAGAGAATTCGGAAGGACGGTGGACTAAAGGAAGATGGAAAAGGTCTGGTCTAACCAAGATAATCTCTGTTTAGGTCTGGAGTACTTCCCTTGACGAGGGCAAATAAAGTCTGCGTGCTTGGCATGCAGTAGAGAGAGGTTCCTGCTTGACCCTATTGATTCGATTGGAGAATGCGCGCCCCTTCTCATCGGGGCAATATCGACAAGCGCACGTAGATTGACGATGTAATATACAACGGCGGAACAGGTTCAAGGCAATGAAGTGATGAGATGGGGATGTGAGATGTGAGTTCTCGTTGTTCCAGTACCAACCTTCCACAGAAGAATCTCTCCCCTCGGGCTTTTCTGTTATATAACCCGCTTTCTCACTTGAGCGAACGACATGGGGCTGGCTAGGTCGTAGAAACAGAGCGCAGGGGTCACAGATGACATACAGACAACGGTACTTCACATAGGACGACACGAAGATTCGGGCGATTATGTCGCTAGGACCGACTAGGCTACAGGCTTGTGGGTGGGAGAGATTTTGGGTCAGGAATAACAACCCAGAATAGGGCACACTAATTCAGTGAGGCCCACAGCGGTGTGAGTCCTTGGAATCAGTGAGCACTCATCTCACATCTTCGAAGGGATGAGTATAGGAGGGTACGAGTAGCACATTGCAGATGTCAGTGTGGGTGAGATGTACTGTTAGAGTGACAAGGTATGTAGGTAGCAGCATGCTGTACGTAGTGTAGCCTCGTCTCCATACAAGCTCTCGCATTTGCAGAGGGGGCCACTCGCTTGTGAGAAGCAGACATAAAAGAATAGCTCACTCCCCCATCGCTATTAGGGCCGTCTACACTGGAGTATCGGGGAGATGATGGAGGGACCGAAGCGCAAGTGACAGCCAAGGATGTGTCACGAATGGACTGTGCCATCCCTGGTACCCCAGCTGCCCATTAAGTACCATCCTTGGCAAGTATGGAGACCCGCGAACTTCCCCAAGCCAGGCGGAACGCAGCTTCATATTCGGCCAGGGTGCCGCCGAATGGCTCCTACCAAATTTTCAGTGTGGTCTTGCTGATAATCAGACATGTACATCTTCCAGTGGATTGGTTTTTTCTTTTTGCTTTGCTGAGATGGTTTCTTTGGTTTCATCCGTGCCGATGGTAATAATCATATTAACGGTACCCTGAAGCCGAGGAGATAGCCAACCAAGTCCCTATGCGCTTGACGGTACCTTGTCGACATCCCGTGTTTGCCAGGTTCTTCACCTAGCTGAAGTGATCTCCTAGATCCGAGGGACTTTGGAACAGACGACACTTTACGCCTGCACGAGTCCTCTCCGGGGTGTTCGTCTCATGTTGTAAAATGTCTGAAATTGTAGATCACCAAGATGGCTCAACAAGTAGATCAGCGGTTCTGGCCTTCCCTTCCCCGCGATCTTTCTAATTGGAATGGGGGATCGTACGGGGAAATGGTATGATGACCACTCGGTCTGTCGGTATCTTCGTAGATTGGCCCACTATACTTCACGAGACCGCAATAAGTAATCGGTGGCCAACTTGGAGCACCAGATTAAGGGTCCATAGTGATGATGATGCTTTAAGGTTGGCGGTTCAGAACCCTCTGTGAGCCGTTGTCAAGAGATGATGTAGGGTTGCAACGAGGGTTGCAATGAGGGAGAGCAAAGGTGGTTCGTGCCAATCCTGTCTGGATGTGGTGTGTTCATTGAAGTTCCTAAACTGTCATAAGCTTAAGTTGGAAATTGGAAAGCAGAAATTGGTGGCTTGAAGAAAAGAAGAAAAGGGTTACAGTACAAGCATTACCTACATGTACAAGCATTGGCTAATGCACACAGTATAAAGTATGGAAGGCGGGGATTGGCTTCCAGCGGCGTAGCAACTTCCAGAGTTGCCGCTGAAATGGATAATTAAGCGCGGCTTTTTAGCGACCATATATTACGTAAGACCACTAAATCGCGCTGTACGACGCGTGCTAAGGTGCGCCTTCTCGTATTCTCATACTGTACCGAATTTTCGAAATCTCATTTCTTATTAATTTCTTAATTACTCCTTCGAGTAAAACTAAGACTCCGTCTTCACATGGCCATCGGCCCTTGGCACCACAGCTCGGTTCAACGACGACATGTTTATTATCTCTTCTGCTGTCCCTATGGTTCTAAGTGTGTTCTCACATACATCCTAGGTACTTGCTTTCGGATTAGGGCCGAGTTCTACAGTCTTTCATTCAACGCAATAGAGAGGTGAGCTTAGATGCCAATATGATGTCCTCCATGACGCGAGCAATCACTTATGTGCAGATACGGTACGTGTTACGTGCCGAGATCGTGTAAACCAGGGTCATCACTAATACCCCGGAGGTAGGGGCCTTTCGCCCCTTAGTCTTCCATATGTTCGTTCTGATGCTGCATCTATGATGGACTGCAGGGTCACTCACATGGCGCGCCACCCACCCTAAGCCTGTCATACAAAACATGCTTCTTGCATCAAGCGCCAATATGGACAGGCCGTAATCATTCAGATAGTCCGGGCTTATTCCGCTTACAGTTCTTAGTTGGCCAGTGTTAACGACCGAAATAGGGACGAGCCGTGACGGAGGCGGACCCTTATAAACTGCCACATGTTCGAGAAACGAAACACCCCTTTGAACTTCCCCAACATTGACTAGGTCTATTTCGTATTGGCCTTACTTCATGCCAGCATCAGACAGGTAGTCCCGTCTTCCATGGCATTTCCAATTCAACTTAATGGAAGCCAGCAGGGGCAGACGATTTACCGGGCTCTCCTCTAGACCGGAGTATCAAGGCATTTCAAATACGCGGCAAGACTATGCCGTCTTGGCTTATCGAAATAGAAACTCTGTCTCAAATTAAGATAGCGATCTATCGTTCCAGACGAGGACACTGTTGCACCTTACTAAACCGCCAACCTAGACAAGTATACCACAGCGCGACTGTCTAAGTTCACCTTCGGACTAAGAAGGCAAAGACGCGCCAAATGCTTTTACCGGCACTTGGGTTTCCCGGAATTCGTATGATTGAACATTACTATGCATTGCTAGGCACTACACCTTCATTAGTGAGACACCACATCTCGAACTATTCATGTGGTCATTCTCATTGTCAAATTCGTATAGGCCATCTCAAGTTAGTCGGGCAGACCGGCATGGCATCCAAGCTCGTTTAATTTCTCTACCAATTTTCCATAGACAGTGGATGTTCTTGGCATGTCATAATAGCTGGCGTCGTTTGCCTATGCAGTGTACCTAGTGTACCATGCATCTGGAGACGATTGATGCTTGCTATCTATGCGTGATGCAGGGAAAATGCAGCTTGCCTTGTGCGCAACGGCCCTGATGTTTCCGGCGTCTATTGCTGCAGGACTTTTCATCGTGTTTAGATCAAGCCCTGTATGAGAACGCGGCTCCGAAAGGATCGAAACTAACATTTAACGACTACAGAATTTGGCAAGGCGTTCTCTGTCCCAAGTTACATCGTGATAAGCCGCCATACTACTTGCTGACTAGGTAGGTTCATAGTTGGCAAGCTGGATACTCGAGCCGGACCTCGACCACCCTGGTAAGGAACGGTGATCGGACCGAACTTCCCTTTAGCACCAGAAGACTGCAAGACATTATCGCAAATGACCCCTATTGGTGGCTTTTCAGCGACACCCCGGGGACATTAATGCTGTCTATTAATTCCACGAACCAATTGGAGCTGTGGCACCCGAAAGAAATTCATATGTAGAGAATATAGTCCTACAAACTTACCCACACAAACGCACTATGGTAAAGCAAAGTACTTAGGAAATTCCCCAGAATGCTAATAAATGAACATGCGCATCTATGATACAGAATACGACCCAAACCATTACTGCGGAAAGTCTGGCGAAGTTATCCTGGAAGAGAGCCTTACCTCATCACCACAGGAGGCGTCATAGATAGTTGATATAATTTCTGGAGACTCCCGAAGACGCATGTGTACATGCACTTGAGCTAGCCGACATGTAGCTTCAACACGTGTTTTGCACTCTGCAGCTACATACCCCCGTCTCTAGCGCCATACGACATCCGGCGAATATACCTTCTTATTATTAGACCAAAAGCTATTTCAGACTTCATCGGCGCTGGTTATCGATATTGAAGGAAGATAAGTCATGGCCTCAAAGATATCGATCCCAAACAATGTCGGCTGTCTAGGTGTCGGGGCTAAGGGAAAAATATCCGACTGGCTACTTGGGTTGGGACATAATCTGGGGCAGGGAGACACTCCTGTAGGAACTTGGTTCGCAGTTACAACTACGGCAACATAGCCTTGCGCGGCTCCAACGAAGAGAGACTCTTCGAACTACATATTACCACACTAACCTATATTCATGACCTTATTCGAAGCTGTCCATGATGCAAGGTTGGGAAGACTCCACCGATCGGTAGTTGAAAAACGACCGGTACGCTACTTAAAAATCCGCGCTCCCTAGCTGGGAAATTCTTGCAAGTATTCCCCGTGCCAAGATATCTGGGGTGCGATCCAACGGACGTTGCAATTTGAGATACTGGAATTGAAAACGGAACGAGGACCGACTTTCCATCAAAGTCGAACAGGAATTTCCTTCATGCTGGAAGGCCGCGCAGGATGGAATGGGCTTCACATTTCTTAACTGAGACGAAATGACATTATCTGTGTCGAGTCATGGCCACATTTTGACGCCGACATCATTACGCCGTGCTGGTAGCCGCCCAAATATTGTGGCGCCTGTTCTGCTCCAGAAATATTTGGCGCTGCATGCTAAGCGTGATGTACAACGAAATCCAACACGCTTTCCACGCGCCCCATATGCAGGTCCAAGTTGTAGGCTATTCTCCCACGAGCTTCCCGTATACGCCAGCCCGGCCTCTGGTTCCTGAACGGCCCAGCGACATAGTGCTTTATGAGTGCGAGTGACGGGATCCCGGGAAAAGAAAAGAGAGACCACTAGACTACTCGTAATATACATTGTTCCTGAGTTTCCGGGCTGTACTGGTGCCAAGAAAACCAGGTTCGTGAATCTGCTAATGCAATATTGATTGTAAGATCAGATTGCCTCACAACCTAAGGGTATCATGTAACTCAGCGGCTGTTCTAGTCTCATACAATGTTACCTCTCTCACGACTGCCGTGTCTTTGCCGCGGCAATCAGTCGGTAGGAAGAAAAATAGATTACTCCCACGTGCCGAACTCCTCATGGGGTCGGTAGGGGCTCGACAGGTATCGTTGCTACTGCAGAGTTGGGTTACAGCGAGCATATATGCATTCCACCAGAATGACAGCTGCACCTCAACGAGAATGGATTCTCCATAGGAATATCTGGGAAGGACGCCGTGGGCCTATTACGGCGTGTCTTACCATCGCCTCTGCTTCTATCTACTATGGCAACTCTCAACCTTCTCCAAGGGACCGGAACAGTGAACCTTGAGATCTTCAGTACCGGAACTACATACACTGTCCCAGGGGCTGTTACAGGAAGTGATGAGCGAACCCTTGAGTGGTCTAGATTAAAGATAAACATTTTATGCGTTTCAACGATACATACCCCTAGCATCCCGTCTCATACTACGTGGGTTTAAGATGAAACAGCATGACTCGTACCGACGGACTCTATCGAAGCCCGGGAGGCCGTCAAACTATAGGCTACCAGATCAAACCATACTAGTTGAAATTGGTGCCTGCGTCACAGCGAGCCATTTGACATGTCATGTCCAGGTTGCCCCAGATCGTGCAGCTAAGACATGGTATGCTTGCAGGCATCCATAAGGCTTAAAGCTCCCGATGTTCCGTTCGGTATTTGGGGGGAGACGGAAATTTTTCGAGAGCTATGCCAGCGTCTCTCAAGAGTCGATCTTCAGCGGAATGCTACCCCAGAAATGGGCAGGCCTACTCCCAATCCAGACAGTCCCTCCGAGGGCGACCATAGGGTTACCATTCGGCAAACTGCGATCTGGGGTAGACGCCTGTAAAGCCAACGCACTAGAAGCCGTACTACGCACTAGATCCAGATGTCCGAGTTCCTTGCAGATCGAGGCACCAGGCATCTAGCGAACCGTCATCGCTGATCCGGAGCCATCCTCCACTTCTCTACCCGGAGTCATTGTCACTCCGGTAGACAAGACAGTTACGGACTTCTTGTGATACGTCCCAACCATACACCCATTTCAAGCAAAGATTTGCACTGCGTGGTTGTACCACGACACGAGGAGTCTTGGCTGCCTTTATTAGGTCGACTTCGGAATCATCCAGATTCTATACCAAAAGAAAGCACCGGCCACACCGTCTTCATGCCGTCGGTCAACGTACGTCAACAGGAATCGAATCCTCCAAGGCATGCTGGCGAATATGGGCACACCGAGGTCGCATACCTAAGCGAAAGCGGCCATGAAGCAACCCCTTCTCTGCTTGAGGAGGCTACGTCCATGGTCATGTGAGGATTATAACCTCTGTCTCACCCCTATCGTGACGCCTATATCTCCAGGGCACATAAGAGGTAACTATCGGCATTATTTTTCCAAGCTAGTGATCTACGGTGTCACCTGTTCGGATTTCCATGTTGAGCCACAGGAGCCACCTGCTAAGTCCTAGCGACTGACTTGCCACTATCATCAATCTCATTACCGCTTCATCACAGCTCTTATGCAGGAGCTAAACAATTACTTAACCCTTTCCTCACTCGGACGATAAAACACGCCAGATCTACACTAGCAACCCCAACAACCCGTGAGCTTTTCCTTTCTTCTCCAAGCCGTCCCTGTATCCATAGCTGCAGAAATGGTTCCAGACTACGTGATGCGCACCGTAATAAATGAAGCCGTGATCTAGACTAGCAGTGACAATAAACAACGTTGCCATCGCCACACCAACAATCAGCCCCTTATGACACACACCAGCGGTCGATCATTCTTCCATTGGGCGACTTGCATTATCTAGATCGTCCGATTGCCAGACTTCTTCTTCCAAGCCCTCCCAACCCTCCAAATAGGGGGTTAAGTGTGTAACAGATCGTCGAATCTGGGTAGGTATTCATCATGGGACGAAAAAATTATGAGACTCTTGCCAGCAAGATTTTCCTTGTTGGATACCGTCCAAAGAAGCTTTCCCCTTCCACAGGGATTGCCGAGGTGTCCACAAGGGTCTTTATTTTCCGATCCGCGTCGGAAAATCCGGGGGTGGATCTCTTGAGCTCTGTCTTGGATCGCTCTTGTGCTACTCATGGGCTTCTTGGTTTTCTTGGTATTGATGGCTTGTCGTCTCATCTTTGTTGCTGGGAATGCATGAACCTTGAAGTCTATCCCGTTCTTGATTTGCGTGCAAAACTTTAAAGACGGGACGGAAATACGTCTCATGTTGCGTAGGAGATATTAGCCTGGTTACCCAACCCCCTTTTTCCAGTTTCTTCAACACGAAAGGCGGAGGCCTAGTATCCTAGAATACTTCCAGAAGGCATTTCACATTTCAAACCTAAGGTTTCGGACGACGTTTTGATATCAACTTTTCGATCTCTGCCTACTTAAAGGTTGCATTAGGTATCTAGTGACCTGGAACGTGATGCTCATAGCTCACAGGATATGCGAATTCCTTATGGCACTCTCACGAGCTCTCATGACATCCCCACCTAACAACTAATGGAATTACATCCTTGGCTAGTTGGATGATTTGGCATCAGCTGCTTTGAGTAACTTCATAATCATATAATCATATATCCTAGGATTTCGACTATAGCTTGACTTAAAATTGCTGATGGTGGGTACCATCTCCTTTTCAAGACGAAATCGCAGGGGCCTAAAAGCGACTGAGGTTGCCGCCCGCGACGTTCGTGATCGTGTTTTTTGGGTCCCGTCTATTCATTCTAGGATTCAAACCCGTTTTGTTAGTCGTGATAGCAGAGCGAGAGCATGGCTGAAATGAGGCATAAAGTCATTATATACAGCGTATCATTCCGTTGCCCCTGAATCCGGTCGCCCTCCCTTTGAGGTCTTGCCACGTCACTCCAAAATTTCATTTTCCACATAACCCAAGCACGCTAGCCCAAGAAATCGCTTAATATAGAAGATATACATTCGAGTCAACTCCGTTACTACTCCAAATTCCCAAGGTCCCATCCTTCCATAGAAGATAGGTTGTTTAGACCTTCAAAATTGAAATCCATTGGAGCAAGAGATCGTCCGGAACTATTCGCCGGGGAGTTTGACGTAAATATGAACATAGATGGGTCTGACACATTCGACCCCGAAGGCGCGTTCCCCATGTTCCACGCATCAAAACTGGATTGCCAGTTCACGCCGTCTTTAAGGTACCAGTCTTGGCCATCAACCGCGTAGACCGAGTTTGGAGCCTGACTTCGTCTTGTGTTCTGAGATGCTTGGTTAGATCTGATGCCACTTGGAACTGGTGCAAAGTTCTGCGGATAATTGAGAATAGGCTGAGCAACTGGAGGTTGGCGCCAATCCGGACTATCCAATCCATCTGCCTCTAAAGATACTGGATTGCCTATGATGGGCAGTTGTGGTGGTATTTGTACATCGGGTTGAAAGGCAGATGGTGATGAGGCAATAGACTTCATCATCTCAGGAGACACGACTGACCCCAAGCCGAGTGTTGGAGACGGAGCTGAAGCTGGTGGAGACGCACGACCTGCGAAACCATGTTCAGATTTGGCCGGTGGGGATGTCGAATGCGCAGTGGAGGGAGATGGAGATACCATGTGCGCCCGAGGTGAAGGAACATCTGATGTCTGGAAAGTGCCCCATTTTTCATCCGTACGCCGTAAAACGTGAGACGCCTCTTCTGGTAGTTCCACATTCCACTTTCGAGCAAGAACGCTGATTATGCTGAGGGTCCGTCGTCCACAAAGCCAATCCTCCGCAATCTCTTCGAGGTGTTTCACGCCATGAATGATGTCTCTCTTCGCGGTCTTCTCGGGGAGGTTGAGTATGTGTATAGTACAAGCGGAATGTAACATGTAAACTGCAATGTTACATATTTGTCTTAAATTGTAAAGCTTCTTATATAGTCGCATCAATTTGGAGATGGCGCCTGCATTTGCCGTACATATCCTCCGCGGAGATACATGAGGTGGTAAAGGGGAGGTAGCTGGAGAGTATTTGAGAAAAGGTCGGAAGAGATGGATGTATTGGAGATGGAAGAACATGCTATGATTGGTCAATTGGGTGATTTTCATTTTGTCTCACGATACACAACTTACTGCATAAGAATGACATTGGGCAGCTGGCCCTCCTTAGGTTCGAGTTCCTTAGGCAGCTCTTTTCGCCAGTCTTCGAGCCGCCGGTGAAGCTCACTAAGCTTCTTCAATTCGACCGACTTGCCGCTTGATCGTCCAATGTGATTCGGATGATAGAAGAATAGGAGGAGATCGCTACTAATTTCACACAATTTAGACAACTGTAGACCAATTGTGCGAGTTCGCGATGGCTGCTTCGCTGACTCATCGAAGCCGTTGTCGGTGTAAGGACACCAAGGATCAGCATCTTCGTCGGGGAAAACGTCGTACTTCGGGACGCTGTAGGAATTCTTTGGTAATTGTGGAAGCCGACCTAGATAATTCGACCAACACTTGTCGAACAAGAAGCAGCCCCAAAAAGTGACTCTCCGTGCATCAATTTCCTGTTCATCCAGATTATCGTTGTCGCTCTTGATGCCGCCAATGTCTAGGTTGAGTCCTAGATCTTGTGCCATCCTGAAACTCATTCCGCTATAAACCCATCCCTTAGCTTCTCGGCCACAGCCGGCTTCCCTGACGGACATTAGAGCCAACGCTTGAACGGTTGTCAACCGGGGCTTTTCGTATTCGTCGTTGTCCACAATTAGCCTCTTAGCTTCCGCGAAGAAATGATCTCCCTTGGTCCAACTATCCCCGGCGGTAGCGTAGGCACAGGGCGCATCTGTGAAATGACATCCCAAGGCGAGCATTGCATTGACCAGTAACGGCGAGCAATAGGCGGTCTTGTTGCGTGAGATATTCCATCTTCCTCTTAGAAAGTCGCGATAAAACAAGGTCCGCGACAGCGTGGTGAAGTAAGGATAATGCCAGTTGAAGTACATATTTAAGAGATGCTTGACAGTCTCCCGGTCTTTGGTGACATCAGACCAGCTAGTGATAGGGTCAATATCAGCTGCGCTGGCATTTCTCAATTCATACTCCGGATTTGGCGCTCCATGTATATCCCAATGTATCAGATGAGATGTACCACCGATGAAGCGCGTCGACCCATTCTCTAACCGCAGTTCGCCCATCTTCCGGGCGAGGTCTCTCTCGCCTTCGACAGGCATATCGGTAGTATAATCGGGTTCTAACTGTTCCTCTTCTTCTACTCCCGCACTCCCAAAATCTTCTTGTTTAAGTATCGACTCGGCCACGGCATCCAAACTATCGCAGGTTCGTATTCTCTTAACTATATCGGGTACATCGTCCTCTTCGGCATTGAGTATTGCTTCGATTAGGATCTGGAGGGTGGAGTTCCGGGCCTTCATGCTGTCGATCTTTTCTCTATACACACCCTTCCGGCGGTGATCCGAGTTGGGATCGTAGATGCACTCGGTGCCATATACGCTTGCGCACGCGGCGCAACTCGGGAGCGCGCCATCGCATTTCGATTTCCTACGCCGGCAGGCGATACATGCGCTGAAGTCGCAAGGTTAATCTCGATTGCTGTCAATGGGCAACTGGGGTGAGAGTCAGGGTCAGACGTACGTGCTAACGCATCGACGCTTTTGAATGGACGGATCGCCGCCCCTCCTGGACTTCTTCTTAGCGGGGGGGAGAGGGGAATCAGTGAAAGGGAGACCTGAAGTCAATGTCGTCTGTGGTCTCAAACCCGACAGATCGGGTCCTTCCATAATATTGTGTCACTGTAATGGACTAAGTTATGTGGAACGGAATCAGAGCAGATGTTGGCGTATAAAGGGAAACGTAATGGAAAAGCGCGGAATTTTCAGGGCACATGCAAGCTAAGGATTGACAGACATGGATGTGACAGCGATATATTTCCGGGGGCGGCGGCAAAGTGGCGCGTGCTATCCGGCAGTTTGGGTCGATGACAAGATTGGCCAATAGATGTCGACGAATCTCGACGAATCTCGACGCTGATGACAGACTTGAGCAACTTTAGTAGACTCAAAGAACTGGTGTAAGTAACGTAAAGAGAAGAATTGTATTAACAGTTCTCTGAAAAAAACATATACTTGACGATGATAGTAATAGTTGATAATGGCCTTGCGTCCATTGGTCCATCAAGGCTCGGTGGTGGGCAACTCGACCGGCAAAATTCAACCTAAGATAACAAGCTCGAGCAGATTCGATGATGGTATCATGAGCCAACGATAGATCATTATTATTGTGTCCCGTTTCGCTTCACTTTGACATATTCCCCCCTCGGTGGCGTACGCTCGTCGCTCGAAAAAGCAAGTACACGATGCAGAGGATCAACGAAGATGACGAATAGAATTGTCTTGGAGAGATGAGAAAAAGATAAGGGTGAGCAAGATAAGTGGTGCATCCACTCTGTTGTCTTAGGTAATCAATAGATTGACCAATAATTCGAAGCGGCTTTCCGATCCTCAGTGCCATCGAGGCTACTTACTCGATTAGGTTAGATTGTGAGATGTATACCTATACCTACATGTACATGCAACTACATACTTGGATACCTCATAAGTTTGAATTTAAACTTATAAGTGATAAACAGCATTGAATCTTAAGATGCCTGTCCAAAAAGATATCGTCGCCGTATCAAATTTGGGAGACTAAATCCATAACGGCGAACGTATGCAACGAGGCCCGCGACACGGAGTTTAATACGGAACACCCCTCCACTGAGTTACTAAACCCTCGACGGTTACACAAATTACAGTATCCAATGTAGTAATAGGATAAATTCAAGGGTAATAAAAGGCGGGCGTACAAAAGTGACTTATACATCAACTACAGATGGATAAATATATTCGACTTTGTCGAAGTTAATATGATATGGCTTACCAAGTCGACGAAGTTTCTCTTACTTAAATTCTCGCGATGCTCGAGGTATTCAAAAGGGATATTGTCTCCTCCTATTGGGTACGAATGCTGCTTTGTGTTCAAAATGTCAAATAATCAGCCCGAAAAAAATTTGGTAGCTTTATGTTCATATCCAACAACAGGATCAACATAATTAGCACTACGGAATTCCTAATTTAATCTACATTGCTCTGCTTATTCGACTCAGTTCTCTACCTCAAGACTATGATACTACGTTATGAAATATAATACAATATTCACGTCAACAAACGACGATGCCTACGACCTTTAACCTCGTTATAGCTAGCGGCATGACCGCTAGCTTTACACTGGCGGTTTGCCCCTAAAGATCGAGATCTTCAAGTCCTCATGATTGAGGCAGGTGTGGAACTGAGGGCAGAGCTTAGAGTAATTAAACATGTCCATGTCCGCTGCGAGTTAATTGTTGTGAAACGCTTCCTCTCTAACTGGGGCTGGGAGACAGTCCCTCAGGTATGTCTCATGTAGGTTCCATTTATAATTTGCATGTCGCTTGTTATTGGGTATAAATGACTTGGTGGTCAATAAATACGTGTCTGTGATGGCCGGCTACTTGAAGAGTCTAGTTTAATCAATGCCTGCTTTCCTATTTGTGCCTATTTCTGGAGCTCATGCCGATGTATGGGCTACCATCGGTAATTCTACCTGGGGCTGGGCCAGTTTCTCTCAGTCCACGGCGCCGAGGCATACATGCTGGTAAGCTCACAGAGGTACCTGGGGCGGCGCTCCGCTGCAGATCAGCTTTACTGCAGAAGAAACCCAGTGGTCAGCAGTCTGCAGAGACTCTTTCTCTTATGGGCCTCCCTATACCAATGAAATGTTTTATCTGGCCACATATACGGTGATTTACGGACTCAGAGTTTACATCCCGTCACAAATCTAAGGATATACCTGTCCTAGCATATCCGAAACTCGCTCCGCCGCGCAGTCATTTGACTGTTTGGACCGAGAGTTTGATTAGCAAAATTATTTCCGGCCCAACCGACATTGGTGAACTCATTGCCGCTGATGTGCAGTGTAACAGGAGCGGCATGCTTAATATGGTGAAAGCTCGTAAGAAGGCGATCCTGGAGCTCTCACTCGTGGGTGATGCCGAGATTCTTCGAGCGCTTGGAATACTTGTTCTCGTAAACCATTGTCATGCAGGTGGGACCCCCGAGCTACGTGTATTTGAGTTCTACGAAGCAGGTGGCCCAGCAGGAAGGGCCTAAATACCATTGCTGCTGCGCGAGAGGCATTGGTGAAAGGGGAAGGCCCTCCCACCGAGGCAAATACTAGTGTCTTAACCCAGATGGCTCTTTCTTAAGAGAGCTCACTGAGCTCTCCCTGATTTAGGTGGGATCATGTTCTCTCACAGCTCCATTTTTAGATGTCGAGTAGGAGAGAATACATTCGTAGAGACTGTATGGTCACTTATCGTTTCTTCGGCACGAACCCCCAGTTACATTCGCAGATGGGTGGTGTGGTAGACGAAAGGCCGCGAGCCTATGGGTGCGAGAACCTCCAAGTTTACGGTGTAAGCATGGTACCTATCGTCCCTTGATGCTGCGCCCAGACCAACGCGGGTGGTATTACCGAGCACACTGTAAAGATTATCAAGCCCTAAATACACTGACGACGACGTTGTCATAACAAACGGCCTTTACAACAAGGTTCTACCCCCCACTCCCTATTTGTATTACAAAAGATACACCTAGGTACCTGGTAATTAAATTATAAGATTACTTACTGAAATATGAAAATATTTTAAAATCTTTCAAGGAGGTAGATTTTCCCTTCCCCTACTCTCGTATACGTAAATTGGGTTTACTAAAAGGGTTAACCGATCTTCTCTTCCCAACTACTGAGTAGAATTCGGCGTGCCATGGCCACCATGGTCCTCCAATAAGCGATGGAACTTGCGGTCTTGTCGGTGATAGACTTGACCTTGTCAAAACGTGCGACGTCATAAAGTCTAACTCGATTAACACGTATTACGACTATAAGATAATGGGATACGAGTAGGCCAATTCGAAGGGGCATGGAAGAGGTGGAATTGCGAGAATCGTTAACCGTATCTACATCGTCAAACGGGCAACTAACATATATTTAGATATAATTAGCACCCAGCAGACATAGCGGTGCTAGGGACCAATTAGTTGTTTAATGTGTAGCCCTTGAACCAAGGTACCTAACAAATAGAATGTTGCTTAGGGAGGTAGTTGTGCTCATTCGTCCTTGAAATGATAATACACCAACCAGCGGTGTGGTGTTCAAGAGATATAACGAAGGGAGCAGAGTTACACACTAGTAATAGGTCACTGAAGGTTCTTTCAATTACCTCGCTTTCAATAGGGGTGAAAGTCTCTTGAGGGAGAAAAGATTCAGATCTTCATATAGAGAAATGCATCCTAAAGGAGTACGTACGACCGCTGACATGTATGTACCTAGGTACTTAGGCTACTTATACTTCGCAGATAACTGCCGGGTTGGGTAAGTGGACCGTAAGGTTTATTCATACCATTGGTTGACAGGAGTATCGCCAAGATGGAAATGCCAGTGGGTTTAGACTGAATGGCAGTATCGTTGTGTTGCACGACAGAAGTCGGCGGTTTAAGAGACTGATTTATAAGGGGAGAGTAAGAGGATGTAAGAGTGGATATCGTTGATGAATTCTACAGAAACGTACTAACTATTATTAAGGTAACCTAAGCATCAACTAATGCATTAAATAGCGGCGTTATACTACTTGTTAAAAAGGTTCCTTAATAAAGGTTACACGTATAGTAAATGTCCTTACCTCAACCGAGAATGTAGCCTACGTCACGGGAAATGGCTTCGGCACCCTTCTTCGACAGTTTGTGTTGATTTTATTCTATCGCCCTCATCGTCGCAAGAGTCCTAGTTAACCCTTTCTCCGTGCCGGCCACTACCATCATATTCGATATCGGACCTTCGCTGTCTTAAGTTTATTATTATTGATGTCGATCGTTCTCACGATCAGCACCCAACACAGCCTTTTTATTCTCAGTGCTAAGATGGTGTGCGCGTACAAATACGTTGAGCAGCAATGACAAACCTGAAAATGCTACGTACTATGTGCACACAGGAAATATTAGTGTGTGTCTAATGCATTATAGTAAAAATGTACATGGTATTGCACATACCATGATCCACACATCCCTGAGGGAGTGGAAGTAAGCTTGTCGTACCACGCCCTGTTGTTGTTCTGGCAGCTCGTTAATAGCTTCCACCTTAGCTGAAGCTTGATCGCCATTGAACTGTCGACCCAATTCAGCACCAATTTGCGCGACCAGCCCCGGATTAGCGGCCGTCATCTCATTCTGGAAAATAACTCCTCCGACGACGATGGAAATGGCGATAGCGATAGAGCGCGCGAAATTCATACTAGACACGACAGCTGCACTGTCACGCTCAGAATTGACAGCTTGTACTGCTATGAGAGGCGGCTCAATGTTCATGCCACAACCTACCCCGACCCTGCATACCAGTCATGTTAGTAAACCGCCTGTTAGTTCTGGTTCAGGAAGTGAAGCCCTACAAGATCTCGAAGATGAAGAGCCGAGCAAGACTCTTCTCGAATGGCAAATAAACGAGAAGCCCAACTCCTAGTATGCTTAGGAACTGTCCAATGTACATGATGCCGAGATATCTCCCCGTCTTCTGAATGGAAAAGCCGACAAAAGCGGCTGCGAGTGAGCTTGCCACGATTAGGGGAATGATATAGATGCCCGAGTCTAGAGCATTAGTGCCAAGCACGGCTTGCGAGTATAGCGGCAAATAATACAGCATTCCGATGAAGACGTAGAAGTTGAAGACGTACACGCCATACGCAGCAACTGAAGATTTGCGTGAGAAGAGGTGAAGCGGAATGATAGGCTCCTTGGCAAACTTCCACTCATTCACGACAAACAAGGCTCCACAGACGACGCCAAAGACTAAAAGGCAGATGATAGTGGCGGATGACCATGGGAAGATAACGTCGCCAAAGTCCAGGGCTAGCAGTACCATCAAGACTGATCCCATAACGAGAGAACCACCCGTCCAATCGATCTTCTTAAGCCCGGCGACGATAGGTGTATTGGGATTCGCCACCTTCAAGAAGAAGAGGAGTATGACCCAGACAGTCCCACCTATTGGCACTGACACAGAAACATCACAATTAGTGTTGCGTAGAAGGGGGGAGGCGTGATCCTGCCCATTCATGAAACTCACAGTTGATCCAAAAACACCATCTCCAGCTTGAACGATGATGAACCGTTAGAACTGGTGACAGAACTCTCAGTATTTGGGGGGGTCGAACTCACTCGGCTTTGTCTGTTAAGGCACCGCCAACGAGGGGGCCGATGGCGCTTCCCAGAGCGTGGGCCAGCGACGTGATGCCTATATAAAGACCGCGATCCCTCACGGAAAAAGAATCGCATATGATGACATTGACCATAGTGCCCATTCCGGCAGCCCTGCAGAGGTGTGAGCAACTACTTCACGAGCAGCCATGCAGCGCATCTCGTCTCAAAAACAACGCGGTGACTGACCCTAAGCCCTGGACCACGCGGCCGGCAATTAAAGCGTCCATATCGGGTGCCAAGGCGCAGAGCAAGCTCCCGCCGAGGAATATGGCGATGGCTACGAGTATGATGGGCTTACGCCCCCAGATGTCAGCGACGGTGCTCCACAAAGGGGTCGTGGCCGTGCTGGCGAGAATAAAAGCGCTGCCGATCCAGGTGTAGCCTGCGACGGAACCGAGGGAGCCAACGATGGTAGGGATGGCAGGTATAACGATGGTAATGTCGAGGGCGGAGAGAAGTGTCGAGAGGCATAGAGGCAGCATGATAAGAGCTATGCTCGCGGCTGAGGGCTTTCTGTCAGTCGGTGCCTCGTCGCTGAGAGAAGGGTCGACACGTGTTGTCGAGGCTAGCGGTGCTGTGGACGCTGGGCCGTCGTTGGAGTTCCAGCCAGATGGTTGGCTGGGTGTGATGACGGCGCTTTGAAGCGCAGTGATTGTTTCCATCTCTGTCGCCATGGTCGACGCCATGATGTATGTGATCCGATGGTGAACTGCGAGCACCTACAGCTATTCCAGGGAAGGGAGAGCGCTTTGTGTTTCCGCTCACCCCCGCCAGCCCCGAATCCCCGATCCTCCGACCTTGTGCAACGTCGACTAGAGTTAGGGTGGTTCAATACATAGAGACTGGATGACAAACAAACCTAGGTATTAAACACAAGTCAAGTGATGAGATGAGAGGCTAACGGCATCATATTCGAAGGACGTAGAACAGGACAACATATGAGGACCGCGAGGCGAGGTAAGCTTATGACCAATGTTCACCTTGAATTCCCTCTCCAGATTAAGACATGATCCAAGGGGAATGCTTCTGAGAACAACGTATTTCTCACATCATACGGTTACTCAAATCGATACTTTCCCTTCCGATGTAAATTGTATTGTCGCTGGATAATTCCGCAGTTATGCAAGTATGGTCTCTGTCCCCGTGCAGAAGAGTTCCTATTGCCCCTAATGCTTTCCCACGTCCCCTGATTCAGTTCCCAACAAGGAACCAGATGATTGAACAGCTTATGCTATTGACCATTAACTGGTGGAAGAATACCCATAGAAACACATTGATGAACTTGAGGGTGTAGATATTCCACAGATCTACTCGATGGTGTTTGCGGGTGCAGCTCTAATTCTGGCTTGCTTTGTCAAGTGAGAAGTGTCAAGACCAAGGGTAAAGGGACGCTGTTGGAGCTATGACCACGTGCTCTCACGGGTTTACTCAGGTGGGTGGCTCGGCCACCCCCACCCCCTCTACGGTTTCACAGACCTCTATTTAGATCCTCTTCGATGCCTTATAGATCTTTCCTCTCTTAGAGTAGACATAACAAAATTGACCCCAGATTTCCACGCGCTGTACAGCACCACCTTATTGAGTAATCAATAAGCCTTGTCATACCAACAGACGAGGAAGCGATTACGAAAAGACCAGTATGATTCTAGTATTCTTATTCTTCAGCCTCTACATCCAACTCCTCATAGTAGCGATAGACGCCATAATTGGAGTATTTCTGACGACGATCACTAGCGAGGTACTCGGCAATGCGCGGCCGCGCCTTGACTGCCTCGTAGTGCTGGAAGACGCGGTCGTACTTGCCGGACTCCCTTGCAGCCGCGACAGCTTTGCGAAAGAAGTAGGCAGTGCCATCAAGAGTCTGCGAAGCGTCTGCTGTTAGCAGCGTAATCAATCATGAGTATGTGGGGCAGTAAAGACACTGGGGGCTTACCTGGAAGAAGACCAAGTCAGCCCACGTGAGAACACCACCGTACAGCCACGGTCCCTCGCCACTCGCCTTACCAGCGAGGACACGCTCGAAGTAGCCGAGAAACTTGGGAAGACGATGCTTTACCCAATCTTTCACTCGGCGTAGGCATTCTTCCTTCTGCTCTTCGTAATATAGATCGATAGCAATGGGATGGTGACAATTGTGTACCTCATTGCTCAGGCCGTCCAAAGCGGTCAGGGCAAGAGCATTAATTTTAAAGATGTCGTTGCCTTCATTTGCCGCAAGACCGAGTCTAGGACCTAGATACATTAAGATGTTGGGTGTCTGTGAAATGACCAGGTCGCCATGCTTAAGGATGGGGGGAGCGAGAGGTGGAGGGTTCTTCTCATCTCCGGTGTTGTTCTCGCTGATATGGGCGTGCAAGGTATCCATGCCGCCTTCAGTAAAGGCGGTGTCGGAGTAGGGGACGCCAGCTTCGACGAAGCAGAGCCGGATGTGCTCGCCACGGCCTGGAATAACATGCCAGTAGACAAGATGGTAAGGGGCGTCCTGGTTGGGGTCTGCGTGTGCTTCTGCCATGGCGGAATGATCTGTAACGAATTGCACTGGGGATTTGTTGTCCGAATATCGCCGACAAGGAAATAGATGACGGAGTTTCCTTACCTAGGTAGGTAAGGTACTTATCAGGTTGGGAGCGTTCAGAAGTTGGTTGAAGATTGGCCTCCACCCCTACGCAAGGCAACAGTTACCTAAGGGAGGGATGGTAGGGTGGTCCATCCCCTTCATGCCCGCACCGAACGCAAGGCTACCCCTCACCGGTTACCCCTTACATGCGTGTGTTACACAAGACGATACAGCCATCATTTGCCCAGGTAAAGCAGGCCAGCTCATTCAACATTCCAGGTGTCGACTTGAATTATTCAATTCAATTTTTCTCGATTATGGCTGAAAGTCTTGACCTCAATGGCCCAGTCCTGTCGCCGCCCGATGGCATCGAGTCTAACTTGGACAATCCGCCAAACCGCAATGCTCTGGTCATTGGACTCACCTCATTCTTTCTTGCCATATCATTGATATTCCTCCTAGTTCGCGCCTATGCGAGACTGTTTTACGCGAAGAACACGCGAACAACACTAGGAGACTGTAAGCCTGATTTCCGTAGCGGCCGCATATAGCTCAGCTAACTAATCGACAGTATTGATAATACCCGCAATAGTAAGGAGCGCGGGAACGGGTTTATTTAGTCGCCAAGCTAATGTTTTTTCCTCTCGTAGGGCACTTACATTGCTGGATGCATCATCGTCTTCCGTCTAGCTATCACCTCGGGGTTTTTTGTCCACGGCTGGGACTTTCGGCTGAAAGATCTACCATGGTTCTACTACGTCAGCTTGTTTTGCTCTCGACCGGCTGCTAGGCTGCCATGATGCTGACCTGAGCTGTTCTTCAGAATCTCTTTCTCGGCACTCAACTATATCTCGCCACCATGATCACGTTGAAGTCAGCCATTCTCCTCGAATGGGCTCGCATTTTTGGGCCGGTTAGCCGCAAAGCATTTCGCTGGTCGTGCTATATCATCGCCGCATTGAACGCGATCTACTATACTATAAACATCATCCTTGAGTGCACGTCATGCACCCCACGGGAGTATTATTGGGACAAGACAATCCCTGGAGGTACTTGCAGATACTCGGCCATTCTATCGCTCATATCTGCTATTGTCAATCTCGTCTTCGACGTCGCTATCCTTATCCTGCCACAGGGAGTTATCTGGCGTCTGAACATGTCCCGGAGGAAGAGAGTTGGCTGCTCCGTCGTCTTCATTATAGGCCTTCTGTAGGTTGACCTCTTTTCTATGCTCCTGTATCTCGCATGAGTTTCATGGTTTCTTGTAATTTAGTTCGACATACTATGCTTCTAGTCGCTCATTTGCACGACGCTACAGGGCCTGTGCTTGTGCGGCGCTCCGAATAGCCTTCTCTGTTGCATACGTATCGAGTGACGATTATACGTACCAACTATCACCGCAGACGATCCTGTGTAATGCCGAAATCGCCGCTGGCTTTTTGGTTTTCAGCACGCCTGCTACCCTGAAGCCGATACTTTATTTGACTCAGCAGGCTATCGGGTCAATGGATCGATTGATACGTTCCACCAGAAGCAGCAGCCGGGGGACAGCAACAGGCACGGAGAGCGGATTAAATTCGCAGTCTGGACTTTTCAAGTCTTTGTTCTTTCGAAAGAAGTCGGGATCAAACTTGTACAACCCGATCGACGAGCGCAATGACTTGGATTTAGGGAAGATTAGTTCATGGAAGGATCCGACTACTACTACGAAGGAGTAGCATCATGGGTGAAAGATGAGTTGGCTAAGGAAGATCGACCAGAGACGATGGATGGATATATCGCAAAATTACCGACTACTATAACGATGAAAAGTGAAGGGCCTTCTTTAACGACGATGACGTGAGGATGCCAACGCTAAGGGTACTTGGACCAGCAGCGCGAATGGGAGCCCAGACATTCTGGCGATTACGACTCGGCGCGGCTAAATTTTGTGTCTTATTAATGATAGGGGAGCTTCGAAGGCTTCTCGATATCGACCCGGCTACACAGGTGTCTCTATTGCCAGCATGTATCTATATATACTGGTATTATCCAGAATGGCTCGCTTGCGTATCCGGTTTTCCGGTCATATTATCGCTCTTGTTACGTATAGTAACTACATTTGAAGCTAGTTCCAAGTTGACTCTTGTTGTGACAGAGAGTAACGGCTGGGGAGTTCCGTAGCACGAAGAGCTATTTCGTACTACCCTAGGTTGCGCAATGGTCTAAAAGGAAGTTTGCGTAGAATATTAATTAAACTGAGTTGGAAGACGGATTTGTATATCGATTACGTACAGAAAGTAATCAAGTTGACATGTTCGGGCGTCTGTATATAAAATACATCTTCAAATGTTGAACGTTGAAGGTCCGCTATTGTGTGCATCTACGCTGTTTTCCAGGCCTTATCCTTGAGCTTCGCATCCTCCGGGGTACATTTTATGCACAATTTACCTCCCGGCGAACCCGTCGTCGTCTTAAAGCAAGGGCTTTGCGAAGGGACGAAAATATATTTGAAGGTTTTAAATTCATTAGATGTTGTCGGGATTGCGATCCACTGGATTGATTAGATAAGCAAGTGGTCTGTGCGGGGTGCCCATTCCATACATTAGGATTCCTCGTTTGTACTTAGATCTTCCCTTCTACACTCTTACATCAATCAATGCAATACTACCTTTTCCACACATAGCTGATCAGCTTAACTCCTCTATTGAGTAAATCAATAGACCTTGTCTATCCAACAGATGTGAAGCAAAAACATATTTATGGCAATATCGCTCGGTGTCTACACGGGGAACACGTTCAAACAAACAACTGCTCAGTGGGACGAGTCTCGCAGTTCGGCCGATATCTCCGTGACCTTTTGGAGTGCTGAAGGTTATGCTTGGCATATGATAACGATTAAGAAAAGAACACGACGGATTAAGGTCAGAAAAATCGCAAGAATGATATAATAGAAGCATGAACGGCGTTATTATTATCCACTGGACTCATTTACTAGGAGCTGGACTTCGTAATTCTACGTATAGCGATTAAAATGCTGGGTTCGTAATTGAAAGGCCATTACCGGGTTCCGTGCGATCGTACGTGAGGCTAGGCGGCGATTCGTCAGTGTACGGTCAGGTTTGCTACCCCGAAATTATAAACAGGGTACACCATGAATTGTGGTTTGATCCATATTATAATAACACGTTATTTCAGGAAACTTCAGCAAGCTGGTATCCTTACAATATGGCTATTGGCAAGTACAAATACAAGATGAACGATCATCTATTAAAGGCATTCACAATTGACCATCGAAGTAGTTCATTCAACCTCCCGTTACAAGCTCAATAGGTTGTTGCGAATCTTATCTCGACCTCGACAATGTTGAAGTCAGTCATCCTCCTTTCCGCCTTTGCTCTCGGGGCTATAGCCAAGAACGAGACGATCAATGGCTATAATTTCTTTTTATGGGGCCCCAAACTAGATCAACCAAAAAGTCAATACGAGCATGACGCTGCAGACTTAGCCCTAGGCCTACTGAAGAAGCGCCTAGGCAGCGAGCCTCTCCCAGACCTCCCGACGGACAATGTCACCGCGATACTCAAGCTCAAGCAAGATCTCGGTATCGAGAAGCTCAAGGAGCTTCTTGCGCCCGACATGGACGATGCCGACAAGTTCTGGCACGGCGTGATTAACAAGTCAAGCAACGGATGGGAATCTCCCCTAGCAGCCGAAGCACATGGAGTCGTTTTCCTGCCCAACTTGAATGTCACGCAGTTCGCTGCATGGTACGGCTCGAAGTATGCCGACATGGCCAACCTGGCCGCGAACCCCGAGCACTATGTAAAGGAGACCACGCAGATCTCGGGAGGCCTCACATCCAAGATTCTGGAAGGTTGGGGCGGCGTAACTACCAACTTCACGTTTCCCAGCTTTGGCGCGCCGGACCGTGGGAAAGATCCTTTCCTTCCAGATTTGAAGGACTATCCCATTCAACAGGCCGGCGATAAGGTCCTACGCGACGGAACTCGGTTCGGTGTGCTCCACCTAGCACTTCGCAGCGTTTCCGGCGCGCAATATGGGCAGCCGCATGATGGTTTCGAGGTGTTCTCCACAGTGTGGTATCAAAATGGTGCTGACGACGACCATCTAGACCACGAGCGTCGACACATGATAATTGAGATTGTGAACCTGACCCTCCAGGCTCAGAAGGACATCGAGAGTGGTACACTTTCTTCATGAGTGTTTACCAGCGCAAGGGGGATTTTACGGTGAATACCTACCTCCTAGGTACTTAGGTAACTGATACAGTCGCATGCAGAACGATAGTGCGACATAGAAGGAGCCTAAAGTACCATGTCACGGATAAACGATAAATTTGTTAGCCTTCACAGAGAGCGGCAGTATATACGGTAGATAGAGAACACGATGTACCTTGTTATATCAGTATAGATTGTTAGAATCCCTATGAATAGACTCAGCAGCTAGCCAAAATTCGTAAAGACATACGACGTATGTTCCTTGACTTTCCTCCCTAGCTTGCTCGCCGTGATCTCATATAGTTTCTCAATTTAAGGGGTAGCTGTGCGAAATTTGGAGTTCTCACTGCGTGGAAGTTGTACGGGATATTACTTGACCCGCGACAGACGAATCATCGCGACTAGATGCTGGGTCGTGCTCTACTCACCGATAACTTTTAGAAATAACACTTGTAAAACCACTATAATCGATAACGGTGTTCTGATAGATCTATATTTACAAGATAACTAGACCAATGTCACTATAACTTTGTTAGGTTCCCATCCCTTGTAGACTTCCCACCAAGGCGGAAGCCCTTTAACTTCAGATTCCCTCTTCCATTCTGTAATATCAATATCCGTATTGGGACAATGTAGATTGTCCCTGTAGAAAAGTAGCCCAATCCTTTCGTATATACTTTTATCCTCATCGACACAATGTAGTACTAATGAATGATACTCATTGCCTGATTTTAGCACCCTTAGGCAAGCAACCTTGGTGTTTGATCCAAGATCGCTTAATTGGTTATCCCAGTCAGGGTAATATACACCACGACCTGTCATGAAGCCCTGTGGTAAAGCCCCTAGCGAGCTTGGTACGACCACTCCATACAACTTGAGTTCATAAGCCGGAGACGTTAAGGAATTGTCTTGAGTATCGTTTGGACGCTCTTCAACAAGATCCACAAGAATCTCCTCTGCAGGACAATTTTCAGTTAGATCTTCAATGGGCCAGCTAACTCGGCCACGAATGGACGCCCAGGACCAAGTAGGGAAGAGCAATTTGTCGGAGCTCCATGGCGTCTTTTGAGAAAGATTCCTCCGGGTCGTCCTCCAAGGCTGCCTAGACGCCTGGAATGTAGACCAAAGTAGATCTAGTGGTAGAGAGTCACTCCATAACCCCGCTCGATATTCGCCATTCCTCAGTCGGCGCATATACTGGACGATGCCATCAATAGCTGCCAGTTTATCGGTTTCATGAGTTAATGAAGTAGTCGAGTAGTTAGTTATGAGTTTATACCAGGATTTGATAACTGCAAGGCGCGTAGACTCATCGTTGAGTTGGTCGACCCTTGGGAGTTTCAAATACCATTCGGAAGATTGATCAAGGCCCCATATAACATTGGTCGAGCATTGGCAGACTTTATGCCCTCGGCAAAGCCATATAAGTTCACTCTCGCCGAACAGAAGTGTCCTCGGCGCAAGTAGACTCTCTTGCATAACCCAGCCACGCTTAAATAACGGAAACTTTTCAGCATTGTGGTTAAGTTGCCTGCGGGCATAAATCTGGTATGGGCCGTCGACATTGGCTCCTTTAATCTCAGTGGTCTTTATGCTAGAGAAGAGGCCGCCAGTACAATCCGGGGAAGAGGCAGCTGCTAATGTGAGATAAGAATTCTCGAAGACAGAGCACATAGCATCGGATTCCCGGGTCCAGTCTCTCCGGGAGAGCTCTTCATCTTCCGGCGAATCTTTCTCTCTGTCACGTTGAATTATACAGAGCGAATCGATCCAGAGATACTGGATATTCATCATTCTTGTGAACGTAACGGCATCTTGAAAGGTTGACGGTAAAGAGTCGTAAGGAATATTGTCTTGGTATTCCTTAAGAGTGTGCGCTGTTAGCTTTGTGGGCATGAGTTCTGGATTACCCCAGCAATGGCTCAGTGCAAGATATTTTCCCCGTGATCCATTGGTTTCCACTACTCTGACGGCATCGTCGGTTGAAGCCAGATTCAATCTCACATCAAGTACTCTAGTAGGCAATATAGGAAATTCCCATCCTATGCCACATTGCGAGTGTTCAGCAAGACATCTTTTCATTTGTTCTTGTACCCAAGAGTAGCTTGCCGAAGATGCTGTACCTTCAGGGACGTTAAGTTTCACTTCCAAGAACTTCCATGGGCAAGGACCATCTGGAAGATTAGTTTGAGGTGCACTTAACTAGAAAATAAGTAACTGGAAGTCGTATACTCACCTGCTATCCTATACAACTCAATATCATCCATGTGTTGTTCGCCAATATCCCAGACTCTAAATATTGGGCACAACCTCACATTGTCATCCTTGTTACGCTCAGCATTCGCGGCAAACATGAACTTATTTTTGTTCGGGCCTCTGGCACATAAGGACTCGATAACACTCTTTAGGATATGGCATTTATAGCACCCGTTGTTTGCCGAACGGAACAAGCCAGAACAAAGTTCAAGCGTTGCTCGGGTCCCAAGAGCATCCTCCTCGAAATTGTAGCACATTCTGCAAAAGCTGCCGCGGGGCCGAAACCACATTTCCCATTCGTCCCACCCACCAAGCGGGATGCTAGATCCGTCTGGTCTACGGAGGGACAACCTAACGGGCATAAAGGGTATTGACATCCTAATGGATTCTTTAGGTGTGTTCTCCACTAAGCATCAGGGTCAAGTCTTATTAACGTCAAGTGACAAAACAGGCGAGATCAAAGCTGAGCTATCATGGAAATATTTAAGGAGAGTCACGATCCCCAACTGCATGTTAGCAATCGTGGGGGAAGTCTGGCAGAACTATTCAGGTACGGATCACTTAGGCAGTTACGGAAAAGGTGGAACCATTTTATTGGCGAAGGCGTTAAAATGATGCGAGAGCTTGATTGGTGGGCAGGTAGGCTGTGTTCTATCGTCGCAACGCTCCAGGGATTAAGGTTTGGTTGTTGGTTGACGTATAAAACAGAGGTTGCTTTGACCGAATGTACTGTGATGCTACTCTATCCTTCCATTTCGATTTTAGAGAAGTATTGTGGCTATGGTAAGGTCGGCTTAGGCACCTACCCATAGCTAAAACATTCGCAACTTACAGAACGAGAATGTTTTGCTGAACCTCGATGACTAAGAGTTCCCCTCGGAGAAGGATACCAATATCAGAGGAAATATGAGTACCGACGTAGTTATAAATTAGATTCAATCATCTAGCCTCCCAGATCAAATGGACGCTAAAGGAGCACGATCCTTTGAACTGGTATATCGCCAAAGTCCAACCAATTATACCCCTCTTGGGGATTGCATCCCATCATCAACATGCCAAGACGTTCGTATGCATTATGATACGAAGGCGAAGCACCGAGGAAAAGGAAATATTGAGTACCTGTGCTGTCCGTATTCTGTGCGTGCGCTAACAGGAACACGGATACCATAGTTCCACTCTCCAACTCTATAAGCCCTTGGTCGGCATGTCCAGCTGATCTTCTCGCAGACCGTTGCAGTCTACCATTTGAATCAGTGAAACGAAAAGTCTCAAGTTGAATATCTGCCTCAATTGTCAAGTCTCTGTCACCGAGCAGAACGTCGTAGGCTGCGTATCTGTCTTCCGTTGGGCCACGCAATTCTACATCACGCATCAATCTCCCGTCCATTGTTAAAGACGACCCGGACTCTACCCGGCCGAATGGATCAACACCCGACAATAAAATATTCGAATTTACTAGTCGCGCATCTTCATATAGAATGCTATTCTCCTCTGTATTATCGTGGCCAGCTGTGAAGGTAATAATTGGACATTCCACGGAGGCCCAAGAGAAGCTCGGAGCCCTGTATTTAGCTGGCATCGAGGTGTCCGTGTCTTCGAAAAAGGGGTGGAAACTGTGTCTCTCCCATAGAAGCTGGTAAATGAGATGCTCTTCCCATAGTCCAGCTAAGTACCGCCATCCAGTGTGTTTGTGAACTAGCTGACTGATTCCGGATATTGCAGGGAATTTATCTTCTGGGTATGTGAGTATCCTTTGCGCATAAATACAAACAAGTTTATCCCATTGTCTGAGTGTTTCTAGTTGGCTTTGGTCGGCGAGAATTGTAGCCACCTGGTGGTCATTTACCTTTCTTTGGCATTCACAAGATCGGGTGGACCGGCAATGCCATTGAAGTTCATCCGTTGAATATGATATGGCTCTTGTTGGCAGCACCGATTCTTGTAGTGTCCAACCCCTCGATATCGTAGGATCTGGCACCACGGGATTCCCTATACCCGCGGATGAATCGAGATGGTGGCCATTCTTACACTCCGCTCTGGCTGCCAAAACCACGTCCGGCTTATCAGGGACACGATATCGGAACGCCAAAGGCCGCGCGCTGTGATTAAGAAAAGAAACGTTCGCCGCGTCAGACGAAGATGCGACAATGGTCAGATATGCGTTCTCGTATATCGAGCACATCTTAGCCGATTGTTCTTCCCAGTCAATCTTGCTGTCTTGTATGATACAGAGCGCGTCAACCCAGAGGTATTTCAATCCTAGTTTCTGAGTAACATGAGCTGCATCTTGTATAGCTGCGGGTAGTTGCTTGAGGCTAAAGCCCCGTATCAGTGACTGAATATTCGAGCTTTCAGTTTTTACGACATTGCTTTTACCCCAGCAGTAGCTTAGAGCGATGTAGGGTTCCCGAAAATCCTCAGGCGTTTCATAAAGACGAACTGAGTCATCTCCGCACGACCCAGTATGAAGTAAACGCTTCGGTGGTGACGATAGGTTCTGTCTACAAGAGTCATGAGTCTCGGTGCAGATCTTTAGACAAGTCTTCAGGTAGTTGAATGATTCTTCCGATTTTGGAGGCTTGATATCTGGCAAAACCGGGATATGTGCATAAGCTGATCTAGACTGCGACGACTGCCCTGATACCGAGTCTAAGAGCTCAGAATTAGTAAAATACTTCTATTAATGCCTTTATTGGCGTACGACAGCCGTCTGTGTCATACCAGTCGGTTGATATATATAAACGGTTCCTTGAAAATTGGTCCGCCCATAGATAGTGTCGGGGTTCGAGGGGAGAAAATAGATGGATGTACTATTATCTTCCAGCAAATGCAGCAACATCGAATCTCCATGGCTAGTTTGGTTAGGAATAAACGTATCAATGACTTTGCCAAGAAACTTGCAAAATTCGCAGCCCGAGGATCTAGACTCCTTTATGAATTGGCATAGGCAGTCGATCTGATACCCTGCCTCGAATTGGCTTGCATGATATCCGCTGTTTTGATATCGATGATTGAAGCCCGGCGTCAGTTCTGCTTCCCTGGCGAGGTCCAGGCTGAGATTACAACACACATCGCACCAAGGTTCAGCTCTCATCGTCAGTGGCGCGCTCAGCACGCCTAAGATGGAGTCAAGCGTAAGCGAGAGTTGCTGGGGCTGGCTTCAACAGAAACGGGGATCGATTGAGAAGGTCTTGTTTCGAGCCTAATAGTGACAAGCGTAGACCTCATTTGAGCGCTTCGTACAGGGGCTGGGGGTCTAATGGCGGGCGATAAACCAAAAGTGCGAAACTATAGAGATATAAATCTCAGCGATGAGCTAGGTGCCCATCAATTAATCTGACAGGTAGGCGAACCTTAGGTAACGATGAGTCAGCAGACATGGTTGTCTCGCAGAATCGATTTTGCAGGACATAGAAAATAAGCGTGGCCTATGATAGCTCAATATTAGACTTATATATCACATCCTTTCCGGCTCCTACACCAGTTTTCCTGGCGAAGGGGCTCTCTATAGAGGGGATGGTGAAAGCTTAAGCCGAGATTCTCAATTCCTACCTACCTTAAAGATAAGGTTTTAAGCTATGGAGCGAGCCATAGGAACTTGCTTAATGAAGGCTATTATTAGGACACATTACTACTACCTAGCAGACATAATATTTCACGTTTCATTCGTTTACTACGAATCTCGATATCAATCTACTTGACCGGTAATTCCTATCACGCTGCTAGAATGAAGGACTTTATATGTAGCTACTCATTGAGAATATCGTAAAGTTTGCAAGTGTGGCGGCCCAACGCCTTCGTGATGCAGCTCAAAACGGGGCCTTCAAAAATCCGTTGCGTCGGGTCGGTCCCGCTGTTGTTGGGAACCACCTCATATTAGGTAGGTACCAGGTACGCTGAACTTGACGAAAACATAATGGTCAAACGATAGACGTTGATATAATAGGTAGACGGTCTCCAATGGGATGTAAATATTATTGTAACTCGAAATTCAAGTACATACATTCGCAATGTTACATTCGTGCCGTAAAGGAAGAGCCGACGTGCGAGAATTAATATTTTTTTTCTCATGGGCTAGGTACGCTGCGATGCATGCGCACGAGCTCTATCAAGGTACCTATGGGCCTATGGGGCTGACACCCATGTTTTTCAGGTACGCCTCGGTTTGCCTCGGTAGCCCTGCCGAGGCTTAATTTGCGCTGTATAACTCGCCTGATCACTTGCCTTATTGTGAGGTTGTATCCAAGACGACATCTCAAGGTATCTGAGACATTACTTCCTTCTGCTGCTGCAGAAACCTCAATATTACTATGCGAATTTAGGTTTGATACCTCGGATACGTCACCAAGCTCCTAAGTAGAATAGCTCCCAATTACTCCATCTTCCAAGGTTGCCCCTCATATGGTCTTTACTGCAATTGGCTTAGTCGTAACTTAGTTATAGATCCAGCTCGTTGGCACGGGGTCCTTCTCGCTAAGAAGGGTAAGCGGTGAGGAGCTCATGCGTCACACACTCAATTGTCCTGGCAGGTGCCACAGGTTTTTGCTCCCCTCCGGCGCCTCGGTCTGTCTAGTTTTCTAATTTGATTTTATGTAATATTCTCGTCTTCTTCTCTGTCACATGAGTTTGTAAGATTGCTCTGTGGTCGCCGTAACCTTTCCGAACTGTTATTTAAGAGCTTCCATGAGTCTCTAAACCCCGAGGGCTTTCCGTTTCTTAGCTCGTATGAAAATACTTTGTCGATTAAGATACCCCGTTACTGCGTCTTTCAAATTCCCCGCCCACGCTCGAGTTTACCAGAGACCCGTGATCTATTCTACAAGACAATTCCAATTCTCTACCATGGCTCCAGGTCTCTTAAGTGCCAACGGCACCAAGAAACACAAGGTTACCGTCATTGGCTCTGGTAATTGGTGAGTATGTCCGCCGCTCGTTCTTCGTAGTCCGGGAGGCTAACTACATCGTAATCTAGGGGTTCGACGATTTCCAAGATTGTTGCACAGAATACTAAGGAGCACCCGGAGTTGTTTGAGGAGGAGGTGCAGATGTGGGTGTACGAAGAGGAGGTAACATACGAAGACAAGCCGCAAAAGCTCACCACCATCATCAACACACACCACGAGAACGTCAAATACCTTCCCAATATCAAGCTCCCCACGAACATCCACGCAAATCCCTCACTCGAAGATGCCGTCCGGGACTCCTCCATTTTAATCTTTAACTTGCCCCACCAATTCATTCATAGGATCTGTGCGCAGCTCAAGGGGAAGATCGTACCTTTCGCCCGAGGCATATCCTGCATCAAGGGTGTCAACGTCACGGACGAGGGCGTATCTCTGTTCTCGGAATGGATTGGCGAGGGTCTCGGCATCTACTGCGGCGCTCTTTCCGGAGCAAACATTGCATCCGAAATTGCGGCCGAGAAGTGGTCCGAGACCACCATTGCGTACGACCCTCCACCAATGGACAACTCGCGCAATCCGTCTCGAAATGCGACCCCCCGCTCTGCTACACCGAGCCGCAACTCGCCGAGGGCGTCTGCTGACGAGCTGAGCATCACGCCACTGGCGGAAACCCAGCACCGGGATGTCCGCGGCCGTATCAGCAAGACGAAGCTAACCCCTGTGCCGCCCGAGTACCCGCCTCTTGACCACGATACCTTCAAGACGCTCTTCCACCGCCCCTACTTCCATGTGCGCATGGTCTCAGATGTCGCGGGTGTCTCGCTCGGCGGTGCCTTAAAGAACATCGTCGCCATTGCCGCAGGTTTTGTCGACGGCCGGGGTTGGGGTGACAACGCGAAGGCGGCCATCATGCGCGTGGGGCTACTGGAGATGGTCAAATTCGGTCACGAGTTCTTCGGCGAGACCATATCGACGGATACCTTCACCAAGGAGAGTGCGGGCGTAGCAGACTTGATCACTAGTTGCATGGGTGGTCGAAACTTCCGTTGTGCCAAGAAGGCCGTCGAGAAGGGCATCTCCGTCCAGGAGGTCGAGCAGGCGGAGCTCAACGGTCAGAAGTTGCAGGGTACTAGTACCGCCGCCGAGGTGAATTCGTTTTTGAAGCGACGGAACCTCGAGCAGGAGTATCCGTTGTTCACTGCCGTCCACAATATTCTTGAGGGGCGGAATACGGTCGACGATATTCCCGACCTTGTTGCAAGGACTTAGGAGTTTTCATTGCTTGGGGGGCGAATTGCGTTAATAATCAACTAGGAAGGCAGTAGTATAATCACGGAGTTGGTTGACGGTAAAGAGTAATGTGGATGGTCATGTTGAATAGGGCAACGGTAGATCGGTTAGGGGGCTACGTTATTCGTGATTGGTTGGGATAGAAAACAGGCTAGATGTGCTTCAAAGCATGATATCCCAGATCGGAGAATATACGTTCGGGTTCGAATTCAGATTCGTCATTCGTCATTCATTATCGATTGCTAGTACCCTCATAGTGCAATGTTACGTTACCAATCTGCCAATAAAGCGCTCTTCTGATCTTCCCACACATGCGTATAATATATTCTACCCCCTCGCCGTATATCCCCACGGGCAACGTCATCTTCCTCTTCGATCGTCCGCTCCCCATCCCCAAATACTGGCTTAAACACTGTGTCATACGCTATCCACACCAGATTGATAAAAATGGTCGATCCGGCAGCAAGCCACTTCGGTATCTTACCCTCCTTATCAGCAAGGAGGAAGCCAAGCACTCGAATCACGGCAAAGAACGGCAGCACGAGCAATAGGAGCAACCAGCGCCCTACCTCCTGCCGCCACGTCGTGATCTGGTACCATTGCAGCCGCGCGAGATACAGCTGGTAGTCATCCGGCAGGTAATGCTGCCGCGCGCCCTCGCGGATCAAGTTCAAGTAGCGCGCGCTCGGCTGCGCGTAGTCGGCGTCGCGACGGACGGGCAATAAGAGCTTCTGCCACCATTTATTGTCTCTTGGGTTTGGGTCGTCGCCCTCGTCATCGCCATCGCCAGGGTGTTTGAGGGAAGGTAATCGCGGCGCGTAGAGCGTGTGCGCTAGGAACGGTCTCGGTAATTCGGGGATGGGCGGCTTCTCGGGGATGTTGAGGGGCGGAGGGAGCGCGAGGACGGGCGTTAGGATGTCCTGGTATGCGGTCCCGCCGCCCTCTGTCTCGACGATCTTGCGGAAGTCGGAGCGCGTGAGCTCGTAGACTACGCCGTAGAGACCCTTGTTCCACGAGGGGATGCCCGGGGGCAGCGTGGGCAGGAACGCGCTCGAGTACCCATCGCTCTTTTCTGGTATATCATCGTATTGGCGCCGAGACCCCCCACCAGGCGGATCAAAGGGAGGTTTCGGCGGATCGCCCGGGATAGGAGGCTTGGGGATCTTGCGCAGTGTGACATTGGAGAAGCAGGGCTCCCAGTACGGGAGACCCGGTAGGTCGAACGCGAGGTCGAGGCCTGGCGCTGATACGTTGATTTGGCTTATCGGCTTGACACCTCGCCGCTTGAGGACGGTGGAGGATAGGTTGGATCCGTAGGCTAGATATAGGACGGTCGAGGCGGAGGCATCGTCGGGTGAATCGGGTGATGCGAGCGCGAGGCGCTCTAGAGAAGTTCTCGGGATGCCGGATACGGGAGGATGGGATCCATGCCGAGGATTACGGCTGTGAAAGATAGAGTTTGAGATGAGTCGGATTAGAGTGTGAGCTTGCTGGAGCGGATCTATCCGGTCCCTGCCCGAATTTCCCTCCTCTATGTCCCCGGATTGGTGGTTCATTATGAAGCTGCAAGAGCTGTTGATAGCCTAGAATCGAAAAGAATAATTTATGGATCAAAACCTTAAATACGGTTAATTATCGCACCTGAATCGAGTCGAGAATTGAGATATCATTCGTATAGCCTTATGCTTAGGAGTCCTCTATGCTTAGCGGAGAAGCGACATAGGAGGCTGTGAAGCTGTCAAGTGTAGGCTCGTATCGTACGGTTACACATGTCTCCGGAATACCTATCAAGATATACATGTGGGTACTTGAGTCTTACGCTTACGTCAGTGGGCTCTTAAGAGGATGGTTCACCCCGGTTATTTAATATACCATTTTTAAGGATGCATCATGATTTGCATAATGCCTTTATGTGGGGATCAAGTGCCTCTTTTACTTCACTTCAAATCCGAACGTCCACGACGAGAAGCAGCGAGTGCCAAATATAGCTTCACGGCTTAAAGAGAAACCAATGTCCCCTCTCTAGCTCCATTCATACAGATTTAGTCAACAGAGAGGTTCGTGTCTCGTTTGCAGCCCCTATCAAGTAAGGGCGCGCTCGGATCGACTCTCGTGCGGGCTACAGAATTCGACCCCTAAGCGCTCGCTATCATCATCTGTTGGCTTACTCACACGAAAAGTATTCTGTTGATCTATGACAGAGCTTTTGCCCCCATATTCGCTTTCTGTGCCAGTATTTTCTGTCTGGATCTCACCCTTCTCACTTTATTCGTACATTTCTCTGTGAGTTCCCCAATTTGCTATTCATAATGGAGACGCCGACGCTTGTCAATTGTGGCGGCAATGTCTTATTAGACCGTACTCCACTCGCTGTCGCTTTTGCATTAGAACATATGCAAGATGACCTTCATAATAGATAAAGTATACGGGTATCTCTTACTAATAACACCAGCCAGATCGATTATTTCCGCTAGCCTATCCGATAGGATGGCCTTGGATTTGCCTTGAACGGTATTCCGAGAAAGGAATGTGGACCTACCATTCCTTGCTTTTGATTTGCTCCTAACTCGAAATGGAGAATTCTACCATGTGCCCGCGAACCATAGTAGAACCTGTTGGCCTATAAGTTGGCTCAACCACCAGAAGGTCACAGCCAACCCAAATTACCTAATTTTGGCCGAGGCCTTCATAGTCAAGACGGAGGGCCAACCTACCTAAACTTATAAGTTGGGCGTCACTATGTGGTTGTCGTTCATAGGCCAATGCACATCTGCCATTTCTTCTACGTGGAAATACCAGCAGATAGAAGGTGGAGGCTGCAGGTCTACCTGACTCGATGAGCAGATGCGGCTCTAGAGATCCCATTTTCATTTTCATTTTGACAGCTTCTTACCCCTCCTTGCTTATTTTGATATAATACCGAGCCGCGCTGACGGCGGCGGAAATTGCGCTCCCAGGTCCTCGGGCATCTAGACCTCATGTTCGGCGACCCATTAAATTTGCTATGCATATGATTCCCGCTATCGCAGATCGACCATGCGTCAAATCAAAGGATACAACGTAGTCATGTAGGCTGTCAACTGAACCGGGTCGTCCCGCTCAAGGGTATTCGTTCGCCTCCAAAAGCTCATTGCTTGGCGTATCAGCTGCAGACTACCATTCTACTCTCCGTCGAGACGATGATTGGTCAACTCCGCAAATATCCAACCCTCGGAACCGTAGATCGATACCCTCCTCGGCGTTTTATATACAATTCGGGAAACCTTTACTTTCTCGAGGCCAGCTGAAGTTATTGCGTTAGGATGTTCGAGCAGCATTGTGGCTTAAGATGTCCTAGACCTACCCATCTTCTCTTTTTGTTTACTTTGTGTAATTCTCCAAGGCTCGTGAATTTTGTCCATATTTTGTGTCTCTGTCTCTGTTTTGGATATGTGAGCAAGACAGGGCGTCTCGAGACATGGCTTCGTTCGCCAGCGCAGTGTTACGGTTAATCTTCAAGAGAAAGCCGCAAGAAGGCCGTATAGACGAAGAGCAGGTAATTCCGAATGTCGGCTCAACCACCATAGCTTCGACCTTGGGGAGCGCCCCGAACGCGCTCCCCCACAGCCCCCGAAGCTACCTTGTCCCAGAAGACGACTCACTGACCCTCTTCCGACTCATGGTGGGGATTAGTACTTCACCATATCTTGGTTACAGTGAATCAAGCCCGGTGGGGACGCGCCCAGCTGCCAATATCGGAATATACTCGAGGGTCGTACACTCGGAGCAAAAGGCGAAGGACCGCTATAAAGTTTTTTCAATCCTGATCAACGCCTGCTACTTCCTTCAAATAGTGGTTGCCGCATCGCTCACAGCCATGGGAGCCGCTGGAGTTAGCCATGGGGCTGTTACCGCCTTCGGAGCAATCAACACCATTATTGCGGGGCTCCTAACGTTCCTTAAGGGTAGTGGGTTGCCGGCGCGTCTCAAATACTACGGCAACGAGTGGAAGAAGATACGCGAGTTCATCGAGCAACGCGAGCGCGACTTCTCCCGAGCGGGCTGTACACTGGACGTTTACGAGGTAGTAGCGACCATCGACCGCATGTACAACCATACCAAGCAAGAGATCGAGATGAACACGCCAGACAGCTACACGTCTGTAACTGGCAATGTACAGTTTAGAAACAGTAGCAACGAGAAAATCGGCGGCGTCGATGTCTCGAAGCTCGAGAGTTTGGCTTCCCGGCTGAAGGGCCTCGATGGTACAGTGGAAAAGCTTGCAGCGGGCATTGAGGGTAAAGCCCACGAAACTGCGCAACGAATCCACGAACATGGGAAGGGGCTCCATGAAGGTGTCCGAGAAATGGGAAGGGCCACCGTAGGTCAAGTCGACGAGGCCTCTGCACGCGTTGACCGCGAGGCGCGAGAACGCCAAGCACAAGCAGCACGAGCCGTCGATCAGGGGCGACTGGAGGTTCTGGAATCCAAAGACCGAATAGAGCAGGCGGGGACACAAGCCGTTAAAGATGCAAGTGAGACGCACAGGACGGCAGTGGGCGAGATGAGAGCAGCAGCTTCAGCGCAGATGCGCAAGGTTGCTGACAGGTTAGGACATCATCACGATTCAGAGCACGAGGAAAAGGAAAGGCAATAGGGATGAGGCGGATATGGTACCCGACGCGTCGTCGAAAAGAGGCGCGTCAAACGTAAGTATTCTTGAGTCATTGAGATATCCCGTATCTTGACCACCGATGGGTCGTCAAGGTAGTTTGTTACCTTATTGCCATGTAATATATCAACAAGCATGATACCACATTTTATTCTGCTCCATGTAATGTAGTTGGGAGGGCCAACGCGGGATGGATATGGGTGAGGCTATTTATATGACTCATCTGAACCGAAAATAAGATAACCCGGTAGGATATATATACGACCATACTTAGAACGTGGTACCGGTCACCCAATGTCCAGATGAAGACCACCCAGGTCCATGAACTGGTCAGTGCGACCTCCAAGAACCGGCGTTGAATCTAAACTGTTACCCATCCAGACTACCCTTGAGTCCACCCATAAAGGTGAAGGTACGAATCTTCAAAGGCGCAGACGCCGTATGCTCGTAAAGGAACTCCCATATTGAAATACGCGACAAAAACGCTAGAAAAATTCCGTTCAGTTGAGCAATCTGTACCCCTACCTACCTGTCAACTTCGACGGCAGTCTTCTGCAAACTTTTTCCTACACACATACACACATGAGGACTAAGCTTTTCAAACACAAAGTCGTGTCTTCCAAGGTCGTTTGAATTTGTAATATACGCACCTATCAGCAAAACCAATAACCAACTCAGCAGCTGTCGGTTATTTGCCCTCCGTACTAAGCCTTAATCACGTCTTCCGTGTTCATTGTCAACGAACGGCGCCGCAAAACATCACCCAAAATTCACACCTCGTCGTCGCCTACCCCCATAGACGTGAGTAGCGTTTCTATCCGCAAAAGAAACTCTAGGTAATTCGATTTACCTCCATTTCATAACAAAACATCTCTACCTTCCTCACCTACGCGTTCTCTCCAACAAACATCTTTCAATCCACACCCCCCTCCCTCATATCCTCTTCTTCACCCCCCAATATGGCTTCCTCTTCGAGCCTTGCTGCTGTCGTCCAACCTGCCTGGTCAGCCACCAGGCCCCGACCCACACCTACCCTACAAGAACGCGCCATGGATGAAGATAAGCTGCTAAAGCAACAAGGAAGCGGCTTCCACGACGACACTGTTCCCAGTCTTCCCAGCAGCGGCAGCACCACCAGTCTCTCGCTCCCCAAACCACCCATGTTCGGATCGACATCGCACAAGCTCGGCATGAACACAGAAATGGCGATCCTGAACCACAACCTGCACAAGCAGCACGCCGAGGACACAGAGCGGCTTCTCCTGGACCTAATCCACCAGCCCTTCGAAGCCAAACTGCCCAACCCCGTCAAGGGGCCGCAGTACCTACGTCCCACATCCCTCCTACCGCCCCTCAGCGAGCTGCCCGAGAAGCTCCTCGAAGACGACGAAGCCTGCCGCCGCATCAGCAAAGCCACGCCCTACTGGAGCAGCCAGCACGAGCACAACCTCTGGCAGCAAACCCTCATCAAGCAGCTCGTGCGCGCGGAACACGCGCAGCTCGACGAGACTCAAAACCCGTTGTTCCGGTACGCGCGGCAGCTGATCCACGCCGAAGAAGTCGAGCTCTGGTACCGCCAGCGCGAGCTCGCGAAGCTGCACAAGAAGCAGATGAAGAAGCGGCGGAGCAGCCAGCTGCGGCGCCAGCTGCTGGCGGTGAAGAAGCGGGCCGAGGAGGAGGGCAATGAGGAGGTGTTGAAGAAGATTGCGCACTTGTCTACCTAGGTAACCTACCTAAATCTATGTAGGTACGGAAAATTCCTAAGACAGACACCCTAAAGACACCCTAATGGTAATAATGTGGCACGACGATACGGCGGTTTACGCGTTGGAGGAGGAGATACCCGATCGAAAGGATCTTTCGATTTTCTTGATGCACTCCTTTGGAGTGGCGTTGTGGAGGAGGCTGAGGAAACCCAAACCAAATCACCAGAAAAAACACCTATATATAGCAAAGGAGGAGCTTTGCATGCACTCTCGAGGCAAACGTCTCGGATGAGAAAACGGACAGACTTCATGTTGCATGAAGGACTGCATAATACTCAACGATAAGCTGCTGGAAAAGGGAGAGGTAACCATGAAGCCAACCCATCGCCTAAGATAGGGGTTGTCTGTATCTAGCCTATAGAAACCCAAGAAATCGCTTAAATAGTGCCCACAATAAAAGTCAGATCAGCTCCATTACGCCATATCATGCCCGTCTAGTGTATTTCGATGTAAGGGAGTATCTTAGTTGTAAATCGTGCAATTAGTGCGATACGCTTTGGGACAAAATCCATCCGTGATACATGCTTACATGGTCGTGTGACTTCTATGAAAACAAGTATGGAATCAACCTCATGTCATATTATTAAGCAGAAAAATCATCGAAACAGCAGTATTCATAACAAAACAAATAAATAG
This sequence comes from Hypoxylon sp. PDH2405, assembly GCA_023628415.1. NCBI lineage: Eukaryota > Fungi > Ascomycota > Sordariomycetes > Xylariales > Hypoxylaceae > Hypoxylon > Hypoxylon sp. PDH2405. The sequence goes on along the minus strand of JAMAKT010000004.1, from coordinate 618,316 downwards.
ATTCATGTGAAGGAGTAGTCTGTTGAGGTCGCTTCACCCAACAAGTACACCTGTGTTGAAAGACGGTGACCACCTGCCGTATGCCTTAGGGGTATCAAGTATGTAGTAACGAATGCAACGCTCTGCTCAGCCATTATCATAAGTCATCAAGACTTATCTCGTCTCATCTCATCTCATATCTCATCTCGTATATGCTTAATCATTCGCTCATGCTCCAAGACCTCTCATAGCTGCCTCGTATCACTTCAATTACGTATAGGGGTACTTATCGAAAGTAGGATTAGGACCCGTGAATAAGTGCGTCAACAAGCGTCTGCGCGTCATAGTAGAGTTTCCCTAGGACCGCAGTTTGCTTAGGTGATGGTGTGACTGGAATCACCGACTTTGTGGTTTTTCTAGTGTACGCGGCGAAAACTATGCCTCGATTCACTATTCCGCCTCGTACCATCATGTCGCCTCCTATATCATTCCGGGTAATTGGAAGGTAATCACTGTAGAAGGAACTGGTCCATCCACGAGATATCATTCCTGGAGATGCCAGCTCATCGCGGTACTCTTTCCAGCCCTCGAATCCAAGCATCTTCCGATGGAATTGGGCGTGGACTCGGAAAGGCGACCCGAACTCATTCAACCCATATGCCGCAAGTAAGCGACCAGTCATTCCAGACTTGGAATTGGCGACGATAGCGCAACCACTTGATATGTGGTCTTTTTTCTGCGCTTCAAACTGGCGACGACCCTTCAGAGTTGGTCTGCGTGAAGGGTCCGAGTTATCCCCTTTACCCTTTGGCCACAGACTAATAACATAAACTAGGTCGAAGTTATATTTCTTGGCGATGTTTGCCGCCCACATTGCACCTAACTCTCCTGACGCGCTAGTAGGTGAATAAGTCAGGGTGAGAAACTGAGAATCCGTTGGTGTATGGGGCGGCGTGAGCTCTCCAGAGGAAAAATCGATCGCGGCCGTGGGAGCAATTGGTGCATGGCGTGTAGAGCGACTCCTACCGATCGGAGTCTTCGGCGAAATCTTCGGCGGCGGCGTGGGTGGTATATCAGCTTCTGGCTTCGGTGTGGCAGGTATCTTCTCCAAGACGTCTTCATCATTGAGCGCGTAGAAGTCGTCGAGTGTGGGTTCTCTCAGGTCATGTTCGACAGGAACGTATCTAGTAATAGTCGAAAAGGAAGCTATGCTTGCAGACTTTTGCACCAGCCGTGGAGTGACGGAAGGGCTTTCGTCAAGCGCGTTGCAACCTGATGCCGGGTCCTGTGATCTGGTACCCCACGACTCTCGAGTCGACTGGCTTCGAGTTGGAATTTCCAGTCGATCGCGAGGGATGAATTCAAACGATGGGCGCGGCGTAAGTTCGATAGGCGATCCTAGTACCTTGGCTGGCATTTGTTGGTCGAGCAATTCATGAGAGCACTCTTCCTCCCCATCCGACGCCGGTGGAGAATCGGGAACAGGTATCGAGAATGGTGATGGCGATCGGTTTTCTCGAAGAACTGTTAAGTCCGGGATTGGACTCTCGCTTGCGGTCCGAGATGAACCTCTAGGAGGTATGATAATATCGTTTCGATATATCGTTGTCTTGGGTGAAGGGGGTGTAGATAAAGCCGGGGATGGTGGCCTCAATGCTAGTATTTCTGTATCGCCTGTGTACTTAGCGAGACGGCCATCAATAGAAGTGTCCAGACCAAGATTATTGAACAACGAAGATATGCGCTGCGGAGACCAGTCTAATATATTGTCAACTCGATCTTCTTTAGTAGTGCGTTCCTGTTCTGCATCGGCTGTGTCTCTTAGGGCGTCTTCGATGGTGGTAAAGGGATCTTCCGGAAATCTAAAACGAGATAGCCTCTGATTATCAGAAATGCCATCAGTTTGCTTCATAGAGAATGACAGAGGTCGTATCGAATCACTGGGGTAGTACTTGTGGTTCGAGAGATTGCTAGTCGAGCCAATTGAAGATCGTCTTCTCAGGTGGCTATGCGGATCGGGTAGGCTTTGAGAGCGCTCTTTGAATGCCCGAGACCATGGAATTGGCTCCTCCCGAGGTGTCATGTGTTTCGATGTCGGGTTCATGAAAGATGGCGACGGAAAATGTGGGCTACTCTGAGGTTGTGACGACGAAACGTCTTTATTTCTGGTTCCTCTTTCCCTATCCCTCTTCCTCGAGCCACCGAATAATCTCTCTAGTCTCTCTAATCCGTTCACCATTTTGGCTGCCGGGTTAATATTCTTTAGTCGTTCTTTCCTTGCCATGATGTCAGTTGATATGATACGTTATGGTATGGGATCGTAGTATAAGACTGTCTCGTACCTGGAATATAGGCTTTGGCGAAAAGAATAAATGGTATTTTATACAGTAACAGTGTATACACGAATTTGGTTTCAATATGTCAATGTAGACGAGAAACCGTGAGTCAGGACGTAAATTACTGGACCAGATAAGTATATGAATGTCCCGCGGTTCCAAACGAATGGCTGAGAAGTTCTAGTCAGAGACTAAGGTTAGAGGGTAGTTCACGACGTATTCGAGTGTAGATGAGGTAGAAATGAAGGTATCACAAGCAGCAGATGATAATGTGTGTATCATCTCGAGGCCCGCTGCACCGGCATTACACAACACATAGACCGATTCCTGGTGCTAGATGGTACAACAGGCAGGTTTGAGGGGGACCAAATAAATTCGAGGGTTGAAGATAAGAAGACGAAGATGTTACAGTGAGATGTTGTGCCGCCAATGTGTCTTCGGTGCAGAGGACTTCCTCTCTTGACACCTATATGGGTTTACACGCGTGAGAGGACGGAGTTGACTAGATAGGAGGCCAGCATGTCTCACCCGCGGCTGGGGTCCCGGGCACAGGGATGGCTATCGAATGCTGCACTGGATAATGGTGGCGTCTGGGGCAGTCCAATGCTGGTAGAATTTAGCTTCAACGTAGGTGTGGATGTGATTCTTAGGTAAAGCAAATCTTGATGCCGGTGGTATAGTGTCGACCAATACTAACTCTGGAAAGCACTAGTAGATGCTGCTAGCGACTGAGGCATATTTTTGTAGCTAGACAGAGGAAGTGTTTGCTATGAAGGCTCGCCACTTACTGTGAAAGTCGTTTGAGGCCTAGATAGATCGGACGATGGAGAAGCAGTAGGGCCAATGGACAGTGCGTATACGATCTCAAGCCGGTGGATAGTCGGGTAATTTCGCCGCTTTCTCGGTGGCGGACGATACATAAACAGCCCCTCAAGTCTTAGTTCATCTGAAGTGTTGAGTGATGCCGGAGGCTGTGAGGCAGGAAGACTCGGCAAAGCCGTTTAATACCTGAGTACCAAGGCAGTCTAGGGCCTAGGAATGGCACCATTGGCCAACATGGCTGGTAAATCCAGTCTCTACATATAAGCCAACCAGGTACCTAGGTAGGAATGTGAATTGGTTGGCTGGGAATCCAAATATCCGAAGGCGTAGAAAAGGTGCTAAGACGACTAAACCCATTCTCGAAGAAGGCAGTCACGACCAGTTCCTGCCAGTCTGGTGGTATACTCCATTCGACACCGCTTCCATTTCTGACGATATTAGGTTCCCCAGGAACATGGGGTAGAATCTTGAATACATGGATAGGACCCATCGTGCCATCGTGCAGGTGCCTCGAGTGCTTGTACAACAATCCTGTACTCGGCATCCCGGTTTCGAGGATCGCTTTCCATTTATGCATACCTCTTATGCAGGTACATGACTATCACCTGTTACCGCGCACTGCCTCAGAAATAGAATAAGTCTATTGGAAATATAGTGCTTCTAGATGAGATGTGGTATCAGCTACGGCCTGGAATCTGGATCGCTTGCAACGGCTTTTGAAAGAGTCTTTGGCCCCCACATCAGCAAGGTGGATTGTGTAAGACATGATGATCACTAGAGCTGAGAGAGATCAACCCGCCTATTATCCCTTAGTCAAAAAGAAAGATGAATACTCGCCGCGCTACCGTGAAAGCCACCTGGAATTTGACAAGCCTCGGCTAGTGCAGTTGTGTTACGAACTATGGATGCTCCCGTTGTCTCATTTTTCGAGGTAAAAGTACCTCGCCTTGATGATTTTAGGGGTGTCGACGGAAAGATCGGTAGGTCTCTTTGGGTGTAAGGTTGGTGCAAGGGAGGTACAATGTCGTCGACTGGTATAAAAGCAAGAGAAGATGGTTCAATGTTCCCTTGGAATCGTGGGGTTGAAGTAGGACAAGATACAAACTACGAGTCCAGATGCGGGCTAGTGTAAACCAAATCTTGCCAATGAAACTACGCTAAACTTAATTCGATTTATTAGCGTAACTGCCGCTTATATGGTGCATATTGGTGTAACGTAAACTCGAGAAGCTTTCGACTTCCTTCACATTTTTGTGAGTGATAATCATTGTATCATTGTACGTTCAGCTTGAGTCTCTTTTCTAGGCACCTTACATATCTACAATTTGACATCGATGTCAATTCCTAGGATATACCATGAGCTGATTGATCTCGAAAGGCATCATTGGCAGGCCTCCGAACTAAAATTATCCACTGCTGTCTTAAAATGGAGACCCACTCGACCTCACGGATATCGATATCCTCCTTTCTTTTTCACCTCAGCTTTTCGCCTCCGGTCTTAAGAACTACAGTTCCCATTGGCTTCAAAAGAAGAAAAACATATCCCAAATGAATACACTTATGTAATGTGTTTGAGAGACCTGAGAAACAGACATTCTGTCAGATTCCATGCGTGCGTAGGCGGATAGGTTGTGACAGCACCGTAATGCTCCGCCTGAACCACAAAGGGAGCGCAAACCGCAAGAGGAGCAATTAAGCTCCGAGCCCTGCATCGGAAACATACAGATATCTTCTGTAAGGAAATGCCTTTTCCCACCTCATTGGGACATGATATGCCTACCTAACCTAGTGAGGCAATCTCTAATAACATCCTTGCTATTGTACCCTGGGATCTCGGGATTTGATCTTAGTTCCTTGCGTCCCAGGCGATTGGGTCTCCTAGCGGTAAGTCGACATTTATAACCTGTCATTTGAAGTTCACCTGGTGGTCGGACGTTGGCCAATCACTTGTAGTTACCGTCAAGGTGTCATGTTGAGGTGCATACACTAAAATACCTAGATTCACAATAGCCTCAGGGTCCACTGCCTCAATTGGTAACCAATATCGCTGTCTCTGGAGCCTGCTCCGAGCAATTTACGTCTTGCATGAACTACTGGCATTGCTTATTCAAGGTAGGCTGTCTCGATAGTCAGGGTTGACATGTCATGCTTGATAGACTGTCATTATGCAGAGGCTTGTCGTTGATAAGGCTTAAGATTGTTAGATCCCCGCCCTATACCACCAATAGTGCAGATCTAGCTGTATCGTACTACTAATTTCTGACATCCTTGGCAGATAGCCTTACCCAAGGCAGGATATCCTTCGTATTGCTCGAATGGTTTATAGACCTTCCATCCAATTGAACGAGCTTCATTGTAAATTGCATCATTCCGATGGAAACTGGTTCTCTAGCAGAGCGAAAGTGATAAGAGGACTCGATGGCTCGTATAGGAAGAGCCGTCCCGGATAGGGCTTAGATCATTGTTATGTCTATTTGACTAATCTTTAGAAGTGGCTTGATAGATATAGCATTGCCACTTGGTGGACGCAGCTGAAGGTGAAGGGGCTTCCACATCTTCTCGTGTCGTACGCCTCTAGGCTTAATGTCTCGGTGCACGGTAACCTGCTTTTACGAACCAATAAGCCTCGAATGGAAGCGAATGGCCCGGCCGCTGAACTCACTCACTGCTGTGTTCGGAGGAGATCAGGTCTAAGAGATTCCTAGCTCTGTTCACCCTATACCCCGGCCGCTCTCGCCGCTTATGCACCGTCCCGTGACAGTTACGCCGACGTGCTGCAGCCTTAATGTCGAATTGTCGAATAGGGGGCATCATTCCAACTTCTACCTAGTTCTGATCCCGGACAACCATCGATCAGCTTTGGGATCGGCTACTTTAGCAGAAGCTTACCTATAGCTATCACGAGTGATTGGTCACATATAGTTTGCCGGATCCTACTAGCATGCTCTCGATACTCCATGCAAGCCCTCCAAGGAACTCATCTCATTCGTCGCTACATATAAGCCTCTGTGCAATTTCTAACAAATTGGTCTCAGGAGCAAGAATATGTGCCAAATTGTCCCCAGTAGGATAATTTTCACAATTCACAGCAGAGCCGTGTGGAAGTTGGCCAAACCCCGAAACCTAGAGACGTCACTACAGGACACAAACACGATGGGTTGTATAACTCGACTCGACTCGACTCGACATTATGAGTTTAGTGGCACACTTGGTAAGCGGATCCAATCTCATTAATAAACACGTTGGTCCCTAAGCAAGAGTACAAAGCTCCAAGCATAAGACCAACTCCCTATCCAGCAGGGCGTCGTCCACTTGCATGACGCTGTGGCTGCGTCACGGCATTTGATGTCGTCTCTGGCTTGCATTATGCCCCCACATATTATTTGCCCTAGTCCCTTAGGAAGAGGAAGACCTACAACGCCGTTATACAAATTTTGACACTCGCGAACGAACTCCAATGCATGTAAGATTACACGAGAATTTTCTAGGACGTACTACTTCGTGATAATTGGTATGGTGTAAACTACTCTCTATTTCATATTCGCGTGTCCTTATGTCGGGTTATCCCAATGAGCGCTATGTATAGATGTTTCGTGGCGTCATGGAGTGAGTTCGTAAATCTTTACTGTAATCAAAGGTGTGAAATACGCCAAGTTAGACGAGCTAGTGAGGGCGAATACTATACTGTATCTTTGATCTATAGCCTGGACTGCGTCGTCCTAACTGTAGCTCGTTAGTATCATTACATACAATAAGAGTCGTTATAATGGTACTTACCCTTGTTTCGGAGCAGGCTCTCCGATCAAGTTCAGGAACGCGGTATGGACCTCATCCGTAAGATCACTAGCCTGCAGACTCCTACCTTTCTTCTCAAAGGCAAGACGCGAGCATTCCTATAGACACCAATTAGCAAGCTTCACAGCACAACCAAATCAACCAACTCACCCTCGTAATAGCAGCCCCCCCAAAAGCCGCGAGCCCAAGCGTCTCCTCCTCGCTAAGTTCCCCATCGTGATCCCACAGCCTATCCAGATACGCCTTGCGCCACGCAAGCATCGTCGCAATACTCCCCGTCAGCGTATCGCCCTGTCCACCACTCCTCTTATACCCGCCCCTCAGATCCACCGTCAACGTAGTCTCCCCATTCGAGATAAAATCCCTCCCTCCCTTCTGCACAATCGTGACTCCGCCCAGCGCTCTCGACAGCGCCTCTACCTGCTCCGGGGAATCCGCGCCGCTTCCCCCGTCTTCATTATCGCCTTTCTTGATGCCCTTCCACAGACGCCCGAACTCGACCACGTTGGGGGTTAGGACGGCTTCCCGCCACCCGTGGACGAGCTCCGGCGCTTTGATGACGAGGGCTAGCGCGTCCGCGTCAAGAACCACGGGCATTTTGCGCTCGCGGGCCGCGGCCAGGACTTTCGCGCACGTCTCGTGCATGAGCGGGTCGCGGCCCAGACCCGGGCCTACGACTAATACGTGCAGACGCGGCAGCATGTCGATGATCTTGCCGGAGACTTGTTCGGGGTCCGTATCAGCTGCTGAGGAGGAGCCGGAGCCGTGGATGGAGGGGTGAGGAGGCGATTGTCGCATCAGCGGGTGCACCATCAGGTTCGGGCTGTAGGTCTTGATGACGGCGGCGGCGGTAGGTGTGCATATGACGTGGGACTATGTAGGGAAGGCACTCGTCAGCTTGTCGTCGCTTCCAACCCCGCACCTCTACAAATTGCCGCTCGGAGCAGAGCTACACGCAGAAAGAGATACCATATACGCACCATATCGCAGCCCAGGCGGGCACTTGCCATAGCCGAGAAGTACGGCGCACCGGTGTAGTCCTCGCTCCCGCCGATCACAGCTACGCGGCCCAATTGGCCTTTGTGGAACTTCTCCAGCATGGGCGGCACTATCTGGCGCACCTTGCCGAGGATCTCGCGCGTGGCCGGAGACATGTTGTCGGCGGCCTCGGCACCCATTTGGACCTTCCTCCTGTGTGGAAAAGCTCAAGGAAAGTATCAGCTCCAAGAGTGCGGGATCCCGGTTTCCGGTCGGACGGCGGGGTACAGGGAGGAAGAATTGGAATTCTAGGTACGGGGCAATGGCAATGAATGTTATTAAATTTAAGCTATGGAAAGAAGGACCAAAAACAGAGATACTCGGGCGAGATTTATAAGTTGAGATGTGGTGTAGGTTGTATGCGAATTGGGGAATTGTCGGATTTGTGTTATGATCAAACCACAACGTTCGAGATGGAGAGTATGATGTCACCAGGAGCCACATTCTACACTCTAGCTTATTATGACCCTCGAAATCTTAAGTGAACTTCGGAAAAGCTTAGGACATGCACTGAACGACAGGGAAAGCTTCTAAACAAAGGAATCGAGTGCTCTTGAGTTTTTGGCTCTATTTTACAAGGGTCGGAACTGGAGTATTTTCCACCGCTAACCCGTATTCTCACTAATCAGCACCCTGTAGGCAATGTACCTCTCTAAACGAAACATGATCCGCCATCATAGGCCCCCAAGGTATAGACAGTCCCCCGTTTGATGCCTTTATGTGATGCGATTAGACGATGAAGCTCTTGGTGAAGCTGGTGATAACATCCCGCAATCTTTGCTCGAGGTCCTTGCTGAGAGCACCTTCCTTGTCGATCGTGGCAAGCAGGTCAGACTCGTTCGTCTTCAGGTGAGCAAGGAAGTCAGCCTCCCATTGCAGAATCTTGTTGACGGGGACCTGGTCAAGGTAACCGTTAACACCGGCGAAGATAAGAGGAACCATCTCGTTAACGGCCATAGGAGAGTATTGCTTCTGCTTGAGAAGCTCGGTCAACTGTAGATACCACCATTAGTCTCATAATACGTAAGCAATTCAAAATATAAGCACTTACACGTTCACCACGGTTGAGGGTCTGCTTGGTGGCAGCATCCAAATCGGAACCGAACTGGGCGAAGGCAGCAACCTCACGGTACTGAGCCAAGAAGAGCTTGAGCGAACCGGCGACTTGCTTCATGGCCTTAAGCTGGGCAGCGGAACCGACACGAGACACGGAAAGACCGACGTTGATGGCAGGTCGGACACCCTTGTAGAACAGTTCAGCCTCCAAGAAGATCTGACCGTCGGTAATGGAAATGACGTTGGTAGGAATGTAGGCAGACACATCACCACCCTGGGTCTCAATGATGGGCAGAGCAGTCATGGAACCACCACCGTGTTTGGCGTTCAGCTTGGCAGCACGCTCCAGCAGACGGGAGTGGAGGTAGAAAACGTCACCGGGGTAGGCCTCACGTCCAGGGGGACGACGGAGCAGGAGAGACATTTGACGGTAGGCGACGGCCTGCTTGGACAGATCGTCGTAGACAACTAGAGCATGCTTTCCAGCGTTCATGAACCCTTCAGCGATAGATGCGGCTTTTTGAAGTTAGCAAATGCAATAAGAACCAGCGTAGAATAATATGGAATATTAGGCGACCGCTTGAGTGACTATCGTGAGGTGGGTCCTTGGTGTTGAACACCATGTGGGAAGGTGCTCTTTCATGTGGAACGTAATGTGGGGAGGTACCCCTGTTAAACACTACATGGGAAGGTGAAGGTGTCCCTCGATAGAATGCCATATGGGAAGGTGCCCCTTGATGTTGAATAAAGTGCATGAAAGGCGTGAAAGACGGGAAAGATGGGAAAGATGGGAAAGATGGGAAAGATGGGAAGGACGGGAAGGACGGGAAGGACGGGAAGGACGGGAAGGACGGGAAGATGAAAGAACTTACCGGTGAAAGGAGCGATGTACTGCAAAGGGGCCGCCTCGGAAGCGGTTGCGGCAACCACGATGGAGTATTTCATGGCGTCATTCTCCTCGAGGGTCTTGACGAGCTGAGCGACAGTAGATCGCTTCTGACCGACGGCAACGTAGACGCAGTAGAGCTTCTTGGTCTCATCGTTGCCGCTGTTCCATCGCTTCTGGTTAAGGATGGCATCAAGGGCGACGGCAGTCTTTCCGGTCTGACGGTCACCAATGATCAACTCACGCTGGCCACGGCCAATGGGAACCATGGCATCGACGGACTTGAGACCGGTCTGCACAGGCTGGTTGACGGATTGTCGGGGCAAGATACCGGGAGCCTTGACCTGAGCTCGGCGCTTCTCCTTAGTGTTGATAGGACCCTTGCCATCGATGGGGTTACCGAGGGCATCGACGACACGGCCAAGCATCTCAGGGCCGACAGGGACATCGACCTAATACCCGTTAGTGAGGCTGATGCCTTTTAAGCTTAATATGAGAACCAAGAACAAACTTACAATTTCTCCGGTACGCTTAACGGTCTCGCCTTCCTTGACCAAACGGTCAGAACCGAAGAGCACAACACCGACTTGACCAGCCTCCAAGTTCATGCACATTCCCTTCACACCGGAAGCGAACCTATATGATGGTCAATCGCATGCTCCTAAGCTCGTAGATAATGAAGCACCTACTCGACCAGCTCCTCGGCCTGGACGTTGGCCATACCGTGCACACGCGCGATACCATCACTATACAGACCCTAGGTTAGCAAATACAGTTCCAATTTCACGGATTCGAATATGTATAGTAGTGACAGCGATAATAAGGCAATCGAGGGTCGATTATAGTATTGAATTGTGTTGCGGGAATGGTTTTGCGGCATGTTGAAAATCTCGCTCCAAGGGATCCACACGTACCCAACAGAGAGGACACGACCAGTCTCAGCCAAGCTAGATTCCTCCGATACACCACGGATTCTCTGCTCTAGGATGGAAGAGACTTCGGTGGGGGAGGCTTTGGCGTCGGCGGCGTAGGTTCGGGCCTGGACGTTGAAGGCTGCGGGTGCGGCATTTCGTGCCTAGCAAAAATACCCCAGTTAGCCGATTGTCCGAAAAATATCAACGTAGGTGACCACAGCTCGGCTATGAAGAGCTTTACAGCTCCCCAAGCTCCTAAAAATCCTCCAAATTTGCATAAAAAGCTTCAATTGAGCTTCGGAGATGTCCCAGACTTGCATTGAGATCGGTCGCATGCCTCCTCGGATAGCATTGGGATGGAATCGAGACGACCAAGGTTGACCTACCGCAATAACTCTGCCCGAGGCAGAGATTGCGCTCACTGCGCGCGTCGACTGTCTGAGGGCGTTGCGGAACATTATTAGAGAGGTATGTCTAATCCTCCAGGATAAAAGGAAAGATCAATTGCAAACTAATTGCAATTGAAAAGAGAGGAGATTGGGGAGGATGGGTATTTCGGTATGAGGTTTGCTAACGGAGACTTTTTCGAGAGGAGTGCAGAACTTGGATTGAGGCGCCGGAAAACGATGTGGAAGAGGAAAAAAGCGCACGGGCCAGGTAAGCTAAACCCGAAAGGTCCCGATGACCGTGAACAAATTTAGGTGGCCAGTGCTTCTTTTTTCAATTGTCGCTTTATTTTGCTCACTTCATATCACCTTCCGTCATCTTTTCAGATATGCCCGCAGGTTCCTACTTGAATGAATTGCATCTATCATTCTCGCAATTATTCTCTCCTAATTCGACAATATTTTCACAATCCACACTCACGTTAAGCGTTTGGGGAACCTTTTCATGTGTCAAATAAGGACAATGAGTAGCCCAGTCAAAGTTGAACTACCAAAATACATTGCAAGGAAAACGAACTTCAGCCTCACCTCAGTGTGCATGCATTATTTTCCTGCACTATCATAGTCCAATTTCAACCTATATCTTCGTCTATCTCTCGAGAATAAGTTTGCATCGGCTAGATAACGATATATAGCAGACACATTCCCAAGTCTAACCAAGGTATTCGCTAAGTACTACCCATCATCAACGTTCAGAATCTAGCTCCAGGCAATAAACTCGAGACAACTTTTACGTTCCAGATCGTTGTTCTCATTGCCGTGGGGGTTTCTCGTTGAAGCAAGTCTACTGTCTAGCCCTTCTAGTCTTAGTTCATCTAATAGGTCCACAGCAAGACTACCTAGGGTGATGACCACAAGTTATCCACTAGGTACCTATGAAATCACTCTACCTGTGTCCATAGAGCTAGTTAATATGGTTGTTTTATGATTATTGGTGATTATTTCCAAGTCCAAGAGAAGTTCGCTCACTCTCATAGGTTCTACTCCGCGCTGATTTACGGGTGTTGAAACCCCATTTCTCTGTTCGAAGCCAATACTGCCTCTACTGTTGAAATAATAGCTTTTGCTCCTACCCGCGTGATACACTGGCCGTGTCCGGTATCTAGGGTTCCAGTTTCGACAACCGCCAGATAGCAGTCAACCCACAATCTAGGTATCGGACCCCTTCTGGGACGAGCAGAATTACGAGGCCAAGGCTCTCTTGCACTCAACGACTCCCACTACCACGTTGAGCATTAGCGATCGTTCTTTAGAAGGCAGTTCAGAGTCTCCAGAGTGTTCCAAGAGTATTAACTCCCAAACAAGTGCAACCATGAAAATTTGACACCATTGATAAGTTGAACAGGGGACTCTTGGTGTTACGTACTCGTTGCTCCTTCTGGTTTGTGGATTTTGACCACCGCCAAACCGGCTCGATCGGCAAGGTCTCTGAATTGCTCCTCGGAACGCTCCTTGGAGGCCCAAGTCAACATCACCATATCCATAGCCGCAACAAATCTGTGAGGAGGGTCTGTCATGATCTGATCGTTTATTAGCACCCTCGCGCGAGGTTCGTCAGCCGGCAGCGAGTCGGCCAGTATCTTGAGTATGTTGACACAGTCGTCGTCATCATAATCATGAATGCAGCGCCGGATGAAGTATATGAGAGCCCCTACACCTCGACATATTCGTTAGCATTTGACCCCTAGGATAAATAACACTCAGAGAGGTTGCTTGCCCTTAATCGGCTGCTCCTTATGGAGATCTCCTGCGACCTTCTGTACACCCTTCATGACAGCATCGCTCTCGTGCGCCTCTCGAATAATCGGAATCATTTCTTCACGATCCTGGACTGCGCATCGTCCAGGTGGGATACCAGGGAACTTGACAAGATTTGCCCGCAACGCGTGCCCGAAGCTCCCTCCAACGTCGACAATCAACGTGCTCTCCGGTTTCGCAGCAGCATACTCTCCAACCCAGGTGAAATCATACGCCCCCGTATATGGCCACATATGATCGGTCATGGCTTGCATGGCAAAGCCGAACTGCTCGATATGTTCCGCGCCCTGCTGCGCGAGCACCTCCCATGGGGTCAATTTGCCATCAGCACCGTATGCGAAGGATATCGGTATCTCCGTCTTGCCCTTCGGCTGACGCGGGCCATATTTTTCGAAGTAGCCCGGAAGGCTCGCGAACACGCTTTGGAAATCGTCGTGGATCATGGCGAAAGAGTAGCCGTTACGGTCGCCTGTCTTGTATGACTGAGACAGGCGCGAGTGAGAGACGCGGCCGGGCGCCGGCTGTAGAAGCTTGCCGGTTGAGACGAGCATTTGACCCATCCGAGCTGCGAGGTTAGCAATGGTAGGGGGTGGTCATAGGTGGGTTACATACAAACAAGAGCTTCTTCGGCCCCGATTGAGTTCGCAAGCTCTTGATATGATATGCTCCCATCTGCTGGGATCTTATCGAAGAACTTCCATTTCATGAACATTCTAATAGAACCCCATTCGGCGAGCTAGTATATGTTCATTGTCGTTAGACTATTCCAATAAGGGTATGTTGGCGCAGAAATGAACATACAACAACAGCCTGCTCGGCAGCTACTTCCTCTGGGTCGATTATTTCGTCGATCAGTTTTCTCGCGATGTCTGTCGCCTTTACTCTAGCGTAGAATTCGTTGTCTTTCTCGACAGTCCGCAAGGTCTGTATCTGGAGCGATAGCTCACTGCACAAGGCTTCTAACGTATCAACTGCTGTGGCAGCCATTGTTTGGCTAAGTACGGCTTTATGGTTTATGAAAGAGTAATAGCTACTACAAATTAAAGAGAACTCGTCACTTGTCACACTAGACGGTTCTGCCTAAGGTATTTATAATTTTATATGAGCAATTAAACTTATCGTGCTCCTAGGAATGCTCGGGCTCCATATTGGAGTTTGCCATTAAACCCGTAGCCATTACGCTGCATGACGATCGGCCCGGAAACTTCAGACAGGAGCTGTACTCTTTGAAAACGACATTTCCGGCATGCAACTTCGGATTGTTCATTCGTATAGTTTTGACGAATCGGCATGACGAAGCTTTCTCCATATATGCATGGCCCACGTGGAACTTCGGTATGTTTAGAAGAGAAAGTGACCGGTATCATGCTGTTGTATCGAGTAGGCAGGCTAAACATCATGATAGGAGAGAAAGCATATGAAGCGAAAGAATCTGCGAGCGATTGGTCGTTATAGCCAGTGGCTGACTGTAGTCAGCGAACATTGGGCTCTCCTATTATTGGTCCATTAATACAACAAGTTTTTGAGTATCCATCTCGCATGCGACCGCTCTATGATCCCGTATGTGGTAAAAGATGATATTCTCCGAGGAGAAGCGACCATCTTCGAGCGGAAATAATTTATACACACACCCGGCCATCCCGCTCGTTAACGCCGTGGATCCAACTCAACTATCCCGGGAGTCATTAGGTACCTATCTAGGTACATTTCGGCTATAACCTCTTAATGCCACCAATACTGCAATATGTTCTAACAGACTTATATATTAGAGATGGAGGCAGCGATGTTGCTCCTTCAAGATCTCCCTTTTATAGGCATCTAGCTAAATGCTTAGGACTCGGCCATCTTCCAAGAGGATAATGACAAATAATCTAATAGCACCTAGAGTGGTTTCATTAATACCCCAAATACACTCATTCGTAGCTCGACTTGGGCAATGAGGTCCAACGTATTCCGTTTATTTAATTATGATCTATCATCGAGTCTCATTCTGTGCATTCTTAGCACGGCGTATAATGATTTCAGACTCAAATCACTTTATTTTTATCTTTACCCCTTAAGTAATCTAGGCAAAACGAAATATAAATTTTGAGAGGGAGCACCAGCTCGTTAGTAATAATTCCATCCATGGGTCCATGAAAGCGCAGCGAGGGATCCATCTGGCCCCGAAATTTTGTGTCATTTCCAAGATCTTCAAGCCGCAATAGGATGTACCACGAATACTATTTTGGTGGACAAACGTGGAAACGACGACGTGATGGTAATCGTGGGTTGGTGCGATTAGACGTAAGTTCTAATTGGGGAACTATGAGCAAACTTTGACATTGTCCATCGGCTCCTGGAGATGTCTTTGGGGGAAGTGCGACGAACGAGGTCTCTTGATAGGAGTATTACGAACCACTATAAAAACAAAGCGCTGAGATGCTGTATTATGCTCTACCGGCTCTTGGATTGCCAATCTAACCGTAATCTAATTCACGTCCCAAATCTATTACCATTGCGTCATTCATGACTTGTCTGACTTTCTCCTACAATACTCCAATCTCTCATGGGATATGCCTCTGTTTTAGGTACATACTCATCCCCCATAAGACCTTGAGCCTGGGTACCTGAACTTGATTTCGTAGTCGTGCTTTGGCTTTTGCTATAAGCGATATCGAACGTTTGGCCCACATGGATAGTTTGCTGACTGCCTGTGTTTATGTACTGTCTCCTCGAAGGCCTTGATCCGAGAAAGCTTCCGGTACTACCGATGACTGACTTGAGGGTCCATCCGCGAAGGAGGAACAGCAGGGTTGGCAAGCAGGCAGCGAACACCCCAATGCCGCATTCGATCATGCCCCAGTAGAGATACTCGGTTATCACCACTATGGCAAGGTTAACAACTGACATTATTGATGTCTAATAGTATACCGAGAACACTTACAGATCTCATCCTCGTACGGATTAAAGACCACAGCCGCCTTTACATCTCTCGCTATTATGAGCAGGCGAGTCAACGAAGCTGCAGTTGATCTATTTGACATTAGTAACGTATTGCGGTCATGGGATGCCGACTTACACTATTCCCAAGAGAAATATGGTACTAGTAGCAACCTTCTTAGCTGTCGAAAAGCTCAAGCGCCATATCTAGCCGCGTCAATACACCTGTAAACCTGCGACGAGCCACCGAGAGACGTACTAATGGAATAGGAATACATATTATAATAACGTCCGTGATGAAGTCTGAAATTCCGAAAGCGAAAGCCAGGTCCATGGTTCTGATACAGTGTGTTGTTAAGCTCTTGACATTCGATTGTGGACTTAGAATGGCCCAGAAGTTGGTCCCGCATTCGAAGACAACTGTAAAGAAGAAGCCCACAGTCCATAAGGCCACAAGGACGATCATTCCAACGAGGAATGTGTTGGTCTTCTTGCTGACTGAGAAGATTCTCCGATAGAAAAAGAGAAAGGCAGCCTTGACGCAGCCCAAGACTATGGGAATCATAGATATAACCGAGAATTCGATCTGGCATCACAGCATACTGTCATTAGACATCCCCCAAAATTGGTAATACATGCTAGCGCTTACCCTGAATGCTGTTGTAAGTTGTTCAGTAGTGATCTCTAGAGAACTTTCAATCAAGTCTGGATCGACTTGAGAGGCATATCCGAGAGCCTTTTGTGAGACGCCATAGACTAAACAGATGCCGATCCCAGTTGTGAGGAGCTAGGCATATATTAGTATATATCCTAAAATACGTATGCATATCAGGCATGAATAGGTACTGAAGCTGGTATCAAAAGCCAATCATCCGCCTTCAATGGTTGTTGTTGCCTCTTTCGCGTGTAGAATCGTAATATAACGGACGCAATATCCACGACGGACAATACAACTCCAGCGGCGATGACATGGCCAGGCGTATGGTAATATTTCAGTGCGGTTGGCATGCTGCCAGGTGCTTTACTGTTGAAGTAATGGCAGCCCAAGAACAACGAGTCTAAGATTCATGAGCTCCAGCTACCAACGGGTCCGCCGTGTTATGATTAAACTGGAAACACGCTGATCAGTACTAGGCAAAGAGGGGACCGGGGAATCATTTAGCGGGGTGGCCTGTTACCACGTCCATGCGCAGCAGGTAGCCGAAGATGTCCTGGTCGGTTTGCACATTTCATAGTTGTCTCGGTAGGTGGGTTTTGTGTACCTACATTTATATCGGATGGTCGATCTCTAATATTGAAAAGGTATTTGCACGTTTGCTATCACCTATCTAACTAACACATGGATTATTAGGTAGCATTGCTAATTCTAGCCCTCATATTGAAGGCAGGCTGAGGTGAGATTCCAGATATCCGCTAATCGGACATTCATCATGGGGGTACGAGATGACGAAGGGGTACAGCAACGGGGTGGTACAAATTTGGGGAGCTTGCATAAAGCTGCAATGGGTTCTTGAACAAGTTAGATGCCATTGACCACGTAAGGCTGGATACCGTACTCTATCGACTATTTTTAATACCTTGAGCCTTTTGAGAGTTTGCGATAGATGAGTGAGACACTTCTAACACCCATCGTAAGCAGCGAGTATAGGTTGTGTAACTCTTCACACGTGTAAATGGGGATCCCGAGTTGGTGGGGGAGGGGCCATATGCAGAAGCACATAAGCGCTGGGACAGATCTGGCAATAGAGGATCATTGATCGGTCGTAGTAGTTAGTTGTAGTTGGTTAATGCTTCTTGATAGCATGGTTAGACGTTCCACCCCGATTCAGCTCCGGTTTTGATATCAAAGTTGAAGATGGCCTTCCTCGCATGTCGCGGCTGTTGATGCATAAGGCTTGTGCAAGAAATCCAAATCGCGAGCAGTCCACTAACATGGCCCCGAAACCCGATGATTGGAGTGGGGCGTGAGTAGGTAATAGCTTTCCCAATTTGGACGATGAATAATGAATGAGGTTGGTTTGGTTCAATTTGTGATGAAATACATACCGTATTAAGCAGGGGCTATGATAAGGGCGAGTAAAGGGGTAGTGGAGACGAAACGCCCTTATTCCAGCACCCCCACCTTGAGTTTTCAAAACGCGGGGCGGCAGTGGGATTTGCAGTCAATGCGCAAAAGGCCCTGCAGCAAGTAATGCCTTCCGCGGAGGAATTCCTAGTTAAAGCCGGTGCTGTATCTATGAATTGTACTCGAACCGTCTTACATAGTATGCCAGCATGGGGTATTTAGATCCCTTTACAGCGTTACTTAGATCGATTCTAGGGCTCAGGACCAGACGCAGGGACGCTCCTTTTCGAGCTTGCGGG